>JAJOZX010002281.1:230000-605000 GCA_023014485.1 Bathynomus jamesi
GGCAATTTCGGCGACTTTTGCCACTGAGACACCGACCAAACGGGTTCCTATTATCATAACCCTTTTACAGTCAGTGACATTTTATCGAAGCGCCATTTTTTGTTCGTTCTGCAAGAATAGAAAAAACAGTATCAACATATTAAAATAGAAGATGTTCTCAATATTATATGCAGTCATACATCAACTTCGTAAAATATGTAACTCCATTAATGATATTAGAAAATATTGCAGCGAAACTGAGTGTTTCCATCATTCTGTCTAACCCCTGTGTGTGTGTGTGTGTATATATATATATATACCTTTGGTAACCTTTGGTTTTCTTCCGCCCGAATTGTTCATTCTGACGAAGGTTAAGCTTTTCACTCCACCTTAGACCTACAGTTTAACGTGGAATCCGAACCACGCCCCACCAGCAGCCCAGCGTTTTAACCACTAGGCTACCCAGGGTTAGGGTGGCCAGACGTCCGGCTTTGGGCGGACAGTCCACCTTTTGAGCACTCTGTCCTTAGTGTGGCCATTTCCAAATTTCCAAAAAGGTGGACACTACGTATGTGGCCGTACGTTAACATATATGTTAACGTACGGCCACATACGCAGTGTTCTCCTCTTTAAATGGCCACCCTACCCAGGGTACTCATTTATCTACCGACTACTTTCTTTTATTGTGTGGAAGGATGAACAGAAAACGAAACATTGCAAACATGGAAGCCATACAAAGGACTTTTACGTCTAAGGTAGAGAAACAAGAGGTGAAAACTGCTGGTCTCGACGACAATCCTTGAAATTCTACTCCCTAAAAAGAAGTGAGAGATTATTAGTAGGACTAAATCAGTGGTTTTCAAAAATAAATCGTTCCGGTTGTTAACCCCTCGCGGAAGGGGACCCCCCCCCCCCCTCGTACTCTCATCAACGCTCTTCCCGCACCTTAGGTCTATCGGTCTGCGACGCCGCTACGCGTGAATTTGTGGCCATACCAGTTGTTAATTTTTTACAACTCAGGCCCTGGTTAACTCCATTATAGCGAAAAACTACGTTAAACAAAGCTACGTTAAGCGGAGTTCACCCGTAGATATATATTGATAACACACTTCTCTCATCTCTTTTAAATTTCCTTTCTTATTATGACTTTTTTTAGAGGAGTTAATGTATATTACGCACTCATGTGTCATATATTACCTCTGTGACCGCTATCGACCACGACCGAACTTAAGAAACCAATTAAGGATTTATGCAGGAGACAACAATTGGAGCTCGTATGCTAGTTGTCTCGTAAGCAACCTAAAATGATGTACAAAAATTAACCTCACCTTTTTCGATCAACTGTGTTGATATATATATATATATATATATATATATAATATATATATATATATATATATATATATATATTACAATATCTTTAAATGTAATACTTATTGCAACGAAGAAAATGTTCTATATTAAAAGTGTATATATATATATATATATAATATATATATATATATATATATATAAATCCTGAGTTTTATTGGTCTTTTTCAAATGTAAAGTCAAACAGAGAAAATTTGCAATTCAGCATGTGTCCACAATCTTATTAAACGTTGTATATAATGAACTGATTTTTAACCTGTTAGAATTATCAAATTGCTATAAAGCATTTAACTTATAGCGTTTAAATTAAGACCCAAATCCCTTTTTTTTTTCTTTTTTTTTCTTTTTTGGTGGGTTGTGGTTGTGGGGAACCTAAAGAATGCAATTAAACTGGGAATGAAAACTGTCGAGGCATAATTTTTTTCGCCTCCATAATTCGTTCATAATTTAAGTGGAAGCATTCCACGAACTTATCCACCCCTCTTGTTCTCATTATAACAGGGTAATCTTAGACCCTTGTAACACTTTCACTCGGCCAATTGTCTCGTTGAGAGCACGCGAAAGGAGTGCGGCTAAATTGCCTGTCAGTCTCGTGTGTGACCTTTTGGACTCCGCGATATGCAACTGCGATTTGTAATTTTGGAGTTAAGAAGTACCCGTTTCGGAGGGCCGTTTGAGTTGCTCGGGCTACTTTGGGCTACCATCTTGACCTCGCACGGCGCAGCGATAAACTCTTTTAGTATCCTCCAATCGCTCTGTCCTAAAAGGCTTCGTAGCCTTCAAATCCATTCGAAATAGTTCACAAGCAACATTTCATGAAATAATCTTCAGAGGATTTCTTTAAATGATAATTACAATTATTATTTAAAGATAATTATTTTATAAAGATAATAATAACAATTATATAAATATAATTATCATGTAATTACTGTACGTAATTTGCAATTTCATCGTAGCCTACGCATCTTAGATTAGTTTAAAAGTTGCGAAATATGTTTTGGTCCTTTTAAACAAAATATCCTTCCTTCTGTTTGTAATAAATTTGATAATAGCGACAAAACCCACAAAACTCTCCAAAATAGCTAAACAAAACCACGCCTTTTTGCTCCAGGAACCATTTCGTGAAATTGAAAACTGACGTCAATCCATTTTTATTAATTTTTAATTAAATTTGAGTTAAGTGTTTACGAATTATTTTTTTTGTAAAAATGACAGGTCAAATATTTCTCAAAAGTCATCTCAAGCAATTTATTTAATTAAATTTAATACACCCAGGTATAATTGATGGATATTTTAAGTGTGTGTGTGTATATATATAAAAGAGAGAGAGAGAGAGATAATCCTGAATATTTAATTACACCAACTGTATTTCTGGGATGTTGAAATAAAAAGATGTCGAAATTTCTGGCTGAAAGTGAAATGCTATTTTTGTGTATTGTCCCTTCAAACGGGATAACTGCGACATTACTTTCGGCCGTTCTTTCTCTGAAGTAAATTTACAGTATCTTTAATTATACCTTTTTATAATAATGTATAAATTAATTATATAATCTTATAATTAATTTGTTTTTAACCGAATTAATTTTATCCAAAATAAAATAAAGACCCGAATGGCTAACTAAGACCGTGTCCACGCGCGTTATTATCCCGTTAGATGAGCGAGGTCAAACGACGCCTTCTCCAATAGTTTGGTGGGTGATTGTCTTCTTTGTTCAGATGATGTACTGACCCTTAGGTGTTCCCGATCCCACGTAAGGTTCCAGATCTCCTTCGCCACATGACCTTTGCCGTTACGAAGGAAATTAACAACTATAAACGGTGTTGTTATTATTATTATTATTAGCTATGGCTGTAATTCGCAGACATCTTATGTATTACATAGCAATAAAAATGACCACAAATCAAGTATAAACTCTTTTATTTACTAAATAATGAAAGTAAATGTTCGAGTTATATTAGCTACTTAAGAAAAGATACTTGGTTGAAACGCCCAGAATGAATTTTTAACTATATATTGGCAATCAGTCCAAATGGTAAACTTAATTACGAAATGAGTGTTATATAACCACCCTTAATTTTCTTCGTGGTTATACACTCATATGATTGACCTAACCACCTAAATTGGTTATCAGATAATTTGGTTGCTTGTTTTTTTTCTGTGTACATTGTAAATGTCGGAGGGTTCATGCCGCGCTACGAGAAGGGTGTCAAATTCAGAATCATGGTGGGGGAAAAAAATTTATTTTTATTTGTAAGCTCTTAAGAACTCCCTTCTACGCGTAAACATTGATACGTCAATTAATCTCTCTTATTACAAATTTTATAGCAGGAAAGCTTTCATTTAACCCTTTCACCGCTCAGGTGGGGTGTTAAACCCCGCCCACACTCCATGCGCGGGTATATATCGATATATATATACTAAAACATCACGTGACGCGCGGAGTAGTGAAAGGGTTAATAATACTAACATGACGGTAATTAAAGAAGATCCAAATATTTGTAAGATATTACAAGTTTGCACTGAAGAGCTTTCAGGATTTTAAAGGGACGCCTATGGCGCACCTGAGCTCTGATCCTTCTACTATCTCTGATTGAGGTATAGAAAACCTTGTTTGTGGCTTTCAATGCCTCAAAAACTCAGTTCCTTCATTTATCTACTCGTCATAATCTTCCACACGATAATCCTCTTATCTTCACCAGTAAACAACTCAATCTTTCTTCTTCTTTTAACATTCTTTTGGCATTTCCTTTTCTCGTGATCTTTCCTGGAAAGATCACGTATATTCTCTTTCCAAAACAGCTTCTAAAAGGTTAAGTGTGTTGTACTGGCTCCACAGTTTCTTTACCCCCTACTCAGTTGCTGTCTCTGTACGGGGGTCTTGTCCGCTCCTGTATGGAGAACGCTTCTCGTGTGTGGGGTGGTTCAACCCACACAGCTCTACTTGACCGGGTGGAATCAAAGGCTCTTCGTCTCATTATTCCTTGCCTCGTACTGAATGTCTTCAATCCCTCTCTTTTCGCGGCAATGTTGCCTCACTCTCTCTTTACTATCGCTATTATAACGACCATTGCTCTTCTGAACTCTCTAACTGCATCCCTCCTCCTTAAAGGAGAGCAAGCAGCACCAAACTTTCCACACATTCTCATTCCTTTTTTGCCCAATTATTTAATGCAAGAATTAATCGGTATTTTCAATCTTTCATCTATTCAACCGGTCAACGCTAGAACAACTTTCTTCAATCCATCCTTCCTCCTGTCTATGACCTCCAATCTTTCAAACGCAGAGTGTCCAGGCATCTCAAAATCGCTGGACCTCGATTTTAGCTCTCTTCTCCTTCTATTGATGGGTATTTTTGGGGCGTTCGCCCTTGGTCTCTCCTCTCTGCATATATATATATATATATATATATATATGTGTGTGTGTGTGTGTGTGTGTGTGTGTGTGTGTGTGTATATTGTAAGATATTTGTAAAACTTGTGGAAATGCAGACTTGATACTTGCAAGAACACTGGTTGCCGAAGCAGGAATTAAATTTTCTTTCTAGGATTTATGACGATGATTACCATATATATACGTACGACGCATCCTCAGCAGTAGACTCGTCTATAACGTTTTATTATAAGGTAGGCCGTTTGGGGGAGTTGGTTTCTAAATATGACAAAATTTAACAACATACGCAAGGTTTCTACCGAGCGATAATGAAAGATTGATAGAAATTGAATATTATATAAACAACAAATGCATTTTAGTCGTAAATGCCATTTACCATAAAATAATGGCAGAATTCCATCATAGATGAATACATCATATTTTTTTATAAAATTTAATCACTATCAAATAAACCAAAATATTTACATTGTATAATAATGGTGGGCTTTTATGCCGATGTGAAATTGGAATTTTTTTTTGTGGAACTGAGTACCGTTGTGTAAAGTCTGCTAAGTTCAGTGTAAGTAATGTGGCATTATTA
The DNA here is from genome assembly GCA_023014485.1 of Bathynomus jamesi. Lineage (NCBI taxonomy): Eukaryota > Metazoa > Arthropoda > Malacostraca > Isopoda > Cirolanidae > Bathynomus > Bathynomus jamesi. The sequence continues at coordinate 235,322 of JAJOZX010002281.1, forward strand.
GGTATAAAAAGCAGTATTTTTACGTACATCAGTGATGTGATTGGTGGCATTCGATGGCTTGATTACTCTCACTTGTAATTCAAAGAATTTTATTGTCAATGCCTATATTTTGCATGATTTCCTTCTCTCTGATCATAGACCATTACAACTAGTAATTAATTTTACCATTTTATATAATACACATCATAATAATTTATTAAGTAAGAATAAGCGTGTCGATTGGACTAAGGTTAATAAAAAGCAGAAAACAGAATATAAAGATAGGCCAGAATACTTTTTTATAATTAAGAAATACTGCAACTTGCCTGCAGTAATTCCTGTTTAAATAATTCTCGGATTAAACTTATAGCTAAGTATTCTGCCATAGTATTCGTAGTTAGGGAAGCAGGAAGGCCTTTGATTAAATCTTACAATTTCTATATTAATTAAAGTATTCCTTTATGGAATGAATTTGTTGCTCCAATGAAAATGGAATCAGATGTTTTATACTGTATATGGTGTCTCCTACTCCCCTCAAACATCCTTAACAACGTGGGGGAGAGTTAATCTTAACGTAGGTTGCAGTGGAACGTCCTTGAAAATACGACAATTTCAGTTCTGAAATCAAGAATCTGATTAAAAAGTTAAAGACAAGTTCTGGCTCAGGTAGAGATGAGCTATCGAATTACCTTTTAATGTATGCTAATGACGTGATAAATCTTCATATCTCATTGTTTTTCTCAGCTATGCTTTATGAGGGTATATATATATATATTACACCTCTTGTCATCAGAAATAAATATGGGGACATTCTATCCAGCGATAATTACGGGCCTGCTACTACTGTTGCCTCCTGCTTCTAAAAATTACTTGAGAAACTTTTTCTATACCGATGGAAGAACTACTTATTCACACCCCCTAATCAGTTTGGTCTTAAAAGATCTCATTCACCTGATTTACAGAGTTATGTATGGAAGATTTTATTAAAATACCCTGGCAGTAATTCAATTAATTATAGTTGTTTCTTGGATATAAGCAAAGCATATGATAGAGAATTACAATATTCTATTCAAAAAATTAGAAGATACGAAGGGTTTTTTTTGTACATATTTAGATTTTGGTACACTCACCAAACACTTATGGTTGGATGGGACAATATATTGTCCGAGTGTTTTGGGTCTTCATGCAGAGTTAGACAAGGCTCCTTGCTCTCTCCTGTGCTGTTTAATATGTATATTGATAGCTCAATTACCTCCGTTAATGAGGTAAGAATGGAATGTTGTATAGCTAACATGAAATCTATATCTAGTCTACTTTGTGCCGATGATATACAGTGACCTCTAAAATTACTTGGACCGCCCCCAGATTTTTCTATTTTTTTGATAAATCCCAGAGAAAGTAGCAATTCTTGATAACAATTATTCCTCTGACACTACGTGTGTCTAGACATATTGGAAAAAGGCAAATACCCATAAACGGCTTATCTTAATCCTGTGAAAACCTTTTCTAAATTTCATTCCCCGTCAAATATGAAGTGGGTAAGGTGTTCCAGTAATTTTAGAAGACACTGTACGTAAATAAGCCCTTCAGTTATAGGTCTGAATCATCTTCTAAAATCTGTAACAAATTATATTCGTAGAACCATATTAATTTTGATGTTAGTGTTTCATCCCAAAAGCTCAAATTAAGTAGCTAATTTTGTTTTCAAAATGAAAGGTGAACCAATAGAGTAAACATAAGAATTTAAGTATCTGGGTCTAATTATCAACAGCTCCTTGAGTGACGACTCAGAAATAAGAAAAATATATCGAAGTTTCTGTGCTAAAGCATCACTATAAGAAACTTCAGATTCTGTATAAGCGAAGCTAAAAACACTGTCGTACTTTCTGTACTCATATTTATGGGCAGCAACTTTGGCCTAATTATAAAAAGAAGTTCTGGCAAAAGTCTAAATCTGGTTTTTAACAGATCTTTTAGGCTGCTGCTGCATAAGTTACCTCGAAGGTGCTCCAAATGTTCGCTAACCACATTGTCTCGAGCCTCCAGGAGGTAAAAAGACGTGTTTAATCCAGTCTAACGCAAAGAATTCAAAACTTCGACAGTGCAGTTGTTCAAGCAATTCATCAGTTCAGTTTTATGTCTTCTAAACTATGGGGCTTCATGGTATGGAAATAATGTTTTTATTACTTGTATTTTTTATTTTAGTCGTAATTTTTTTTATATATTTTTATTACTTATTTTATTATTGGTATTTTTAATGTTTTTTTTATGGTTTATATCTCTTCTTCTTTCCAGCTAATATAAGTTTAATTAACTTAAATTTCTCAGTAATTGTGATTGATTTTGGCTGTGAAATTTCTTTGAATTTCTCTTAACTGATCAATTTCTTTTTTTTTTATACGAGGATGTTAAGACTGAACATTATTCCAGTTTTGGCATGATCATTCTTCTCATTAAAAGAATCATTACATTCTTGTTTCTTCTTTTAAAGGTTCTCAGTATCTATCCCGTTATTCTTTTGCTCTCTAGTTTCTCTGAATTTCCTATCCACGTGAAGCATAATAGTCCATAGCCATTATTTCTTCATTTTTTTCGGTATCAAAAGAGCCGAAAATTTTCGGTGTTCAGTTTCATGGCGTTGTCTTCCGACCATCTGTATATGTTGTTGTGTCCGTTTGTAAGGATTCTATATAATAAACGTTCGAACACTTTTGATTTTAAGTAAGTTTACAATTTCACATGCCAGCTATACTGCAAGTCATCTCTATCGAACCGCATCTCCTTGGATTTGCACACACTTCATTCATCGTTCCTCCACCTTCAGGAAACACTTGTGAAACTACTCTTATAGAATGGAGAACAACAGAATTGTCGTGTTCGACTCGATCACTGAAGTGTTCACGAATATTCTCTCTTTCAAGGGAGGTTTGACCTAAGTGAAACCCATCCTATTTCTCCGTTCTTAATGGAAGAAGATTTAGCGACATGTCAAAAAGCACCCGAATACACCTCGTATAGTCTATCATCCAGTATATATATATATATCTATATCTATATATATATATATATATATATATATATATATGTGTGTGTGTGTGTGTGTGTGTGTGTGTGTGTGTGTGTGTGTGTGTGTGTAGGCAACCTCGGAACAATATAAAAAGTCTATAAAAAATCTGGAAATATTTTTAGTGTCGCCCAAAAAATAGGTTGGTCCTGATTAGGTTAGGTTACGCTAAGTTAGGTTAGTTTAGATTTGGTTAGGTTAGGTTAGGCTAGATTATCGAGTATTACGTCCGAAACACTTGTCATGCCCTTCTCGGTTCTCGTTAAGTTAAATTAAGCTTGGTTAATTATATATATATATTTTAACTGCAAACAACACACAGTATAATTAATGTAAAGAACGACGCTTGTATAGAAGAACGTTCCGCGCAAGATGAGGAGAACGGAACGTGCGGAACGTTCTTCTATACAAGCGTCGTTCTTTACATTAATTATACTGTGTTGTTTGCAGTTAAAATGTATATATATGCGACATGCGGAAGGTGCCCCCTCAGGGCATTGGTTTCTGCTCGTATGTAGGAGAATTACGACTTCTGATTGATCGAGGCCCATGGTGTAGTGGTTAGCATATCTGATCGGCAATCGGAAGATCCCGGGTTCGATTCCCGGGTGGTTACCTCATTTTTCATTTGTTCGTTCTTTCTCCTCATCTTGTGCGGAACGTTCTTCTATACAAGCGTTGTTCTTTACATATATATATATAAAACCTTTGGTTAGCGTCCGCCCGAATTGTTCATTCCGACGAAGGTCAAGCTTTTCACTCCACCTTAAACCTACAGTTTAACGTGGAATCCGAACCACGCCCCACCAGCAGCCGTGTCTAGGCCACCCAGGGTACCCATTTATCGACCAACCACTTTCTTTATTGTGTGGAAGGATGAACAGCTGGGTTTTGCTGCGTGCCGGCTGCCGTCATGGGGTCTCGATCCTGGGGCCGATGGATTCGTAGTCAGCGACGCTAACCGTATATATATATATATATGATGAATAAAACCACGAGGAAGGAAACACAGAATGGTGCTCAAGCGCTTTCGTCTAATGACATCCTCAGGAACACTGAGTGTTCCTGAGGATGTCATTAGACGAAAGCGCTTGAGCACCATTCTGTGTTTCCTTTCCTTCGTGGTTTTATTCATCATAAATATTTTTCACGTGTTACTTTCGTGAAAATAATTTTATATATATATATATATATATATATATAATATACGGTTAGCGTCGCTGACTAATTATATATATATATATATCAGGGCTGTGCGGGTCTATCACTTTCGGGTCGGGTCCGGGTCCGGGTCGGACCCGAAAGTTCACTTTCAGGTCCTGTCGGGTCTTTCAGTATATGAGCCGGGTCTGGGTCGGGTCCATTATTAAAAATGTAATAATTATAATCTGGTATAGGATAGGTAATAAGACTGCTACCGTAGCTACATTAACATGTTTTCTGAAACATAGTAAAACATTATATGGCTATACGGTAGTAGCCTAACCAATTAATTAATCCAATTTTGCAAATGTTTGAAAGTAGGTGTATTAATTGTATTAATATTTAATAGTAACTAGGTATAGTTATACATGCATTGCTAAGGGGCAAAGTACGATGTATGATTGCTCTCTTCAGCCCCCTTATTCTAAATTTTAATTAATTTTGTGAAAACAAATTCTTATTTTTTTGAGTGAACTCAAATGGAAAGGCGACAGCACTTGGTCATATCGGACCTGTTGTCTGTTGCAATGGATACAACTTGTGCAGATCCCAAGTCGTACTCGGTTAACACAGACTGAATGGTTTGTTTCAAAACATCTCCTATGAAATTAATTATTTATTACTGATTTAGATTTAAAGTAACATTCTTTACATATACTGTAATATTGTACGCTGTGTGTATATATATATATAATATAATATATTTGTGTGAAATGTAAAATAATTTTTTGTGTGAAATCTAAATAATTTTTACCTGTATGCGAGCAGTGAAGTTCCTTGACAGCCAATGTTTTCACTTCAATTTTGTTTTCAGTCATATTGGGCTTGAATACCTAAAACTCCTCTATCTAAGCGGCTGCAACAATCTACTTTTAAATGAAACATTTTTTTTTAAGAAGTACTTTTAACTTATTTTTTTCAGCTATTGCTCTATCGAGAGTCAAAGTAGCAAGATTTTTTCTGTTCATGTTTATATTCATTATAGATAGAAATGGTTCAACCAAAATTTTAAATCCAATATCTTCTACAATGCTAAAAGGCATCCCGTCTACTGTCACCCACGAAATAAGACCATTTTCTAAAGTTTTCTTATGAAGTTGCGGGTAAACTCCAACTTTAATTTGTTTAAAAAAGTTTTTAACACTAGTTTGGCCTATATTCATTCCCTTGGTTTGTATTTGAGTTTTCGAAATACTGCTAGTGCTAGGTAGGCTTTTATCATGATCCTCAACTTTACGATATATGTCTGGGTGACACGATTTTAGGTGTCGTTTTAGGTTTGTCACATGATTGCCACTATACATTTTTCCACACTTTTCAATTTGGAATGTAGATGTTTTATCAATATTATTATATTAAAATATTCATTCATTTGTAAGGCTAGTTTTTTTGCTACCATTCTCACCGAAAAAAGACCTTGTAAAGGCATTGCAAATTCAAATAAATAGCAAACGAAGCACTGGAGACCAACCAATGTACACAGTACACAACTCACAGACAAACAATAAAATATATTAGGATTAGGCTATTATTCCGTCACCGTTAACTCTCCACTTCTAGTGAGTCATTTGGAGGGTGGAGTGATAATTCAATACATTGTTGCCAAATCTAAAGGCGCACATAAATTTTGTAAACTAAAACCCCAGCTGTGCGGGTCCTTCACTTTCGGGTCGGGTCTGGGTCTGGGTCAATTTTAAAATTCACTTCAGGTCCGGGTCCGGGTCTTTTTTCTAATTCACTATCGGGACCGGGTCTTATCTCACTTTCGGGTTAAACCCGGGTCTGGGTCCGGGTCCGGGTCCGACCTGCCAGCCCTGATATATATATGATAGTTAATTCAGAATCAGCGTGGGAAATGATGAAGAAAACTAATTCCTCAAAGAAATAATTATAAAAACTAACAATTTTTTACTCGTAGAAGACAAATTGACGACTTTCTTTCTATATAAAATTGATATTTTAATCAATTTACTGAGTTCTGCGAGGCTGAAAAATCCCCCTAAAAAATTAAAAGTGAACAAAATACGAAAAAGTTATTAACAGGTTGACTTTTAAGGCTTCGCATTTTTTGTACCTAAATAGGATTATGTTACTCCCCCAAACAAATTTATATAATAATTTCTTTTTAAAATTATCCTTTACAAAAATTTCCTCTTCTCAGTGAATTTAACTGCGAGGGTTATTGAAGCGTTTCATTTGAGTCCAAATTATGCCCAAATTCGAATTTGCGCGTTTGTAGAATCTAATTATAATTATTATTGTACTCGTCAGGCTGTACGAATGTTGGTATACCCACAAATGATTTAGATCATATGTGGGTGTGTATATATATATATATATATATATATATATATATACGCTTTTGTTTAGATTTTTTTAGATATTTTTAAAATCTTTTCTTTTTTCAAGAAATTATTATAGGATAAATTTGTTGGAGGAATAACATAAATCTATTTAGGCACAAAAAATTTAGAAATTTATAAACCTATTTACTATTATTCTTTTCCTGTTAATTTTTTTCTTGTGTTTAATTCTCCAGTTGTACAAACCTGAATGAAGACATATTTTGTTGTGTATCGAAAGAGACTCGTGTTTTATGAATTAAGCTTTCAGTATTTTAAAAAAATTTGAGATTTTATATCATATAAATTTTTTTTAATATATATATATATATATATATGTGTGTTAAACACAGACCGTGCATGGAACAAGGAACTCTTCTGGGAAAATTAAATCCACTATAGTCCGAATAAGTAATGGTAAATGACAAATACCACAGTTTTTCTTTTTCATGATGCTAGCCCGACGTGGGCAACGGGTCTCTCGCAAAGAGGTCCCATAAATATAGCTTCCCTCACCAGCTATCTGCAAAGCAGACATGATCCAGCTTTGGGACATGGATCTAGGGTTTAAAGCAAGCCTAGTCCCACTACATTTAGAGCCTCTATATAAGTAAAAGACTCGTTGCATTCACGTCGGATTGAATAAATCAAAGAAAAAGGGGTAACTATTGTATTTTTAGCCAAAAAAAAACAAAACTTAAACCTCAACCGGGACATTGAGCGTCCACATTCAAGGCATGTAACACGTCCGTTTAATATACACAAACTCAGAATGGTCCCTGAGTTTGTGTATATATATATATATATATATATATATATATATATATATATATATATATGAAGCTTTTGCGTATATGCGTAGTAATAATTCAACACGCAAAAGAAGACTCAGCAAGTGAGCAACACAATTTATTTATATGTCTTCACTCTATTCAATAACACCTTCGTATCGCTAGTTATCAAATATCGTCTAATCCTTAATTACAGTTACCTGATGAGGGTATTTTGAATTAATTGTGATGAATGAATTGATGAATGAAATCAAGACTGGCTTTCAATTAAATTTCTTTCATCACAAACTATAAAGTTATTGAAGGTAAGACCACTATCTTAATTATAGTAATTTAATCAAACACACACTCGCTTTCATCTATATCTTTAACGCGACTCTCTCTCTCTCTCTCTCTCTCTCCTCTCTCTCTCTCTCTCTCTCTCTCTATATATATATATATATATATATATATATATATATATATATACATATATATATATAGGGGTGGCGCAAAAGTCACGCATCATAGGAATTTTCAGTGTTGAGTATAATACAGGGCTATTTAATATGATTCATCCGATTTCAACTGAGAATACTTCCGTACCTATCAACCGTGCATCAACTGGGCATACACCACATGAAAGAGGAAATCTCCGAGTTTTACAAGATCACCGCGAGAGGGCTCCAAAGTCACGCCGTGGCCTAGCCTAGCAACAAACAGTCAGTGTGAAAATGGCGTCCGCACAGCAGAAGGCGTTTTGTGTGTTGCAGTTTTCGAGCTGTAAATCGGTAGTCACAGTGCAGCGTGAGTTTCGTCGACGTTACAGAACAGATCCACCGGGTGCTCAGAGCATCCGTCGGTGGTATCGGCAGTTCGAGGAAACAGGATGTTTGTGTAAAGGCAAGTCTACAGGACGACCGCGCGTGTCTGAGGATAATGTGCAAAGAATCAGAGAGAGTTTCCAACGTAGCCCGAGGAAATCAACAAACCGCGCCAGTCGAGAATTGGGACTTCCTCAGACGACTGTTTGGCGTGTTTTGAGACGGCGCTTGCATATGAAGCCATACAGGTTGCAACTGTTGCAGGCTCTACGGCCGGGGGACAAGTTAAACGACAGAACTTTTGCGATCTTATGCAGGAGGCTATGGAGGATGACGAATTTGCTCCCCGCCTGGTGTTCAGTGACGAAGCAACTTTTCATTTAAGTGGCAAGGTGAACCGTCACAACCTTCGCATATGGGGCACGCAACAACCACATGCAACAATCGAGCACGAGCGCGACTCACCTAAAGTTAACACCTTCTGTGCCATTTCCCGGGCAAAGGTTTACGGCCCCTTCTTTTTCATGGAAAACACAGTGACTGGTCACTCCTATCTGGATATGCTGCAGAACTGGTTATTTCCCCAATTGAACGAAGATTCCGGCGACTACATTTTCCAGCAAGATTGGGCGCCGCCTCATTGGCATTTGGATGTTCGCCGTTTTCTCAACGAAGTGCTCACTCGCTGTTCGATTGGTCGCAGTGGGCCCCATGACTTGGTGCTCCACAGCTGGCCCCCTAGGTCGCCGGATCTTACACCGTGCGACTTCTTCGGTTGGGGGTACGTTAAGGATACTGTGTACGTGCCACCGTTGCCCACATCTTTGGATGAGCTCCGAACTCGCATTGTTACTGCCGTAGAGTCAGTGACAACGGACATGCTGGAGCGAGTATGGGAGGAATTCGACTATCGTGTCGACGTTGCTCGTGTAACTAGGGGAAGTCACATAGAGCATTTATAAGGTGAGAGACAAAATTTGGACAGTTTTTCTTTTGGTTGATGTATCACAAATCATTCTGTATTTGTAACATTAAAAAATATTCTCATTTGAAATCAGGTGAATCATTTTAAATAGCCCTGTACAGTATATTATTTTTATTTCTTTTAGGTAGGGGATGGCTGTGAAATTAACAATAGACGAGAGGGTGAGCTTGATTTTAATGTATGGAATACCAGGTACAACAAACTGATGAATCGGTACAGAATTTAAATTCTGTACCGATTCATCGATACAGAATTCATCCGATACAGAATTCAACCCGATTCAACGATTCGAAAAAAAATTGTGATTCGCAGGGCCCTAATATATATATATATATATATATATATATATATATATATATATATATTATATATAGATATATATATATATATATATGGTGGGGGAGCCTTCTAAGGGGCGTTGCAAAAGTTGAGTTCTTTTCAGGATTTTAGGATTTTTGGCAGACCACCTCTGAGCAGTGTTTTGAGAAATTTGCCGTTTCACATATCTACTTCAGGTTAATGGGACACTACAGACCATCGACATCGATTTTAGAATTATTGAGCTGACGTTTGACGTTGGGAACGACATCAAGAAACAAATGGGACGCCACACCGAATGTAGCGCTCGCAATGACTTCCTCGAACACCCTGAAAACTATCGAAGCAACGATGATATGGCGTAATGATAAAAATATGAATCTGACGCTGCAACGAACAAACCGGATTTTTCATTTCTCTGTTTTGGACAAACCGTGTTAAATTTACGTTTTCTTTAGAAAAATATAAATGTTTAAAAATGTGACAAAAAATCATGAAAAACATACCACGACTTTTGCAATACACCTGATATATATGAAGAGCTCAGTTGTAAATCTTATAAATTAATACTTAGCTTGAAAGAAAAGTTTTCTATATGATTCTGACAACATATGCTGTGAAGTAGAGTAGCTCGCAGTGCCCGTACTAAACAGAGAAGCTGCATGTACAAACGAGATTTTCCTCTTAATTCACTCTAGCGACATCTTAGCCCTAAGATGCATATATATATATACAGATATGCCCTAAGATGCATATATATATATATATATATGCCCTAAGATGCATATATACTGTACATATATGCAATAAGATGCATATACGTATACATATATGTAATGATGGGGCTATTTAACCTCCTTCGCAACATCTACGATCATATGGTGGAGGTCACGTACAGATTTGAGTAGGATCCGAATCCCGGTCGCTACTAATCTGGAAGCGAAGGAAGGTCTCCCATCCAACTACTACCCAGACCCAATGTCGCTTAATGTAGCTGATCGATGAGAAGCGGTGTTGCGACATTGGCTACGACGTAACCCTAAGCTTCTCTTAGAAAGTCATGCAATTACAATACAGCTGCATAATAAAAATTCTTAAACCTTCTTTTCCTTCCTACTTTTCAAAATGTATCAAAATGTCTCGTTCTTTCCAGTGATCTTGACGTATGTATGTATGTATGTATGTATGTATATTCCAATTTTGGGATCACCTGAAGATCAGGGCCCCCAGCCTTCTTTAGTTAGCTTTATAAGGCTAACTAGCGAAAATATCGCGACCTAACCGAACCAATCGTTAGGTCAACTGTACGCCCTTGACGATTGGTTAGGTTAGGTCGTGATATTTTCGTTAGTTAGCCTTATAAAGCTAACTAAAGAAGGCTGGGGGCCCTGATCTTCAGGTGATCCCAATTTTGTATTAAAAATAATCCTCTCGTTAGAAATTTGTATTCTCATTTGTACTGACATTGCCTTTGGCTGTTCTCGTGAAAGTTCTATAACTGTTATTAAACATTATAACATGTTATATAATTGTCACTTTTTCCTACATAGTTTTTAATCAAAGATACTATGATACATTAGACATTATACATTGTATCAGTATCTGTATCTATCTACAATCCATATATACTGTATATATGTTACGATTTTTTTGCGAAATCGGTCTTTTTGCAAATTCTCCAGTCAGTTTGCAAAGAAACCAAAACAATAGTAATTTTACAAAATGACCTTAAATGTTTGATCATTTTGCAAAAACACACAAAAATCGGTCAATTTGCAAAAAACACAAAAATCGGCCACTTTGCAAAATCACCAATAATCTTGTCGGTGTATTTGCAAAATCTCTTGTTCTAATACTGTAGAACCTTCTAGCTCCTAACCTAACCTAAACTATCCTAACCTAACCTAACCACAATGACACTGTTGGTTAGGTTAGGTTAGGTTAGGAGCTAGAAGGTTCTACAGTATTAGAACAAGAGATTTGCAAATCACCGACAAGATTATTGGTGATTTTGCAAATTGACCGATTTTTGTGTTTTTTGCAAAATGATCAAATATTTAAGTTCATTTTGTAAAATTACTATTGTTTTGGTTTCTTTGTAAACTGACCGGAGAATTTGCAAAAAGACCGATTTCGCAAAAAACCGTAACATATATACTTTATATTTATATATATTTGTGTGTGTGTGTGCGCGCGCGCTTCTGCCATGGTAATAGATCAAGAGCTGTCATAGAGTCAGTTAATTTTGTCAAATATTTTTAGCGAAAGACCTGTCATACACTGTAAATAGTATTATGTAGACGTTTGGTTATACTGTATACATAATTATGTACAGATATGAAACGTCTACTCGACATCTCATTATGAATTTAGCTTTCTGAAATGAATAATAGATATTTTGAAGTGTTAATAGATTTTTTCAAATATCTGAAAAAAAAACCGGTTCTTTAAATATATAAAGGCATAGAAATTAAATAGGTCATTCGTATAACAAGTTAGTTTTCTATTTCTTGCGCCTAGACGCATGCGCAGTGGGGTTAAAAATATTTTGAAACTGTGACGCAGTTTATTTTGTGTTCGTATTTATAAACGATCTGGAAAAAAGGAGAAAACATGTATTATATTGTATTTGTACATTTATTCCATGTGAATTTCGGTCAGGCAGATCATGCCTATCACAACTAATGGAACACTACAACAACATTATTGATGCACTGGAAAGTAATGAAAACTATGATGTAATATACACAGACTTTGCTAAAGCGTTCGACAAGTGTGAAAATGGAATCATAATACATAAACTGAAATATATGGGAATAACAGGAAAAGTAGGGAGATGGATATATAGTTTCCTTAATGAGCGGCGGCAAGTCGTTACAGTACAAGGAATATCTTCATCAGAATCAGAGGTCCTCAGCCCAGTACTACAAGGAACAGTTTAGCTCCACTACTCTTCATAATCATGCTAACTGACATAGAGGAGGACGTTACCAGAGACAGCACAGTAACATCCTTTGCCGATGACACAAAAATCAATAGAAAAATAAGAAACCCAGAGGATACAGGATCTCTACAAACAGACGTGAACAGAATCTACAAGTGGACGGAAGACAACAATATGAAGTTTAATACTGAGAAATTTCAACTGTTACGGTACGGAAAAGGGGAGGACCTAAACTCAATGGAATACTATACCTCAAATGGACAGGAAATTCAGAAAATTTCTAAAGCAAAAGATTTAGGAATTGTAATGACTGATGATGCGAAATTTGAAACACAAAATAAGATAGCAGTAAACTGAACGAAGAGAATAACTGGGCAGATACTGAGAACCTTTAAACGAAGGGACAGGCATATAATGATTCCTCTACTGAAAACACTGATCATACCCAAATTGGAATACTACTCGGTCCTAACATGCCCATATAAAAAAAGAAGACATCAGACAACTAGAAGGGATTCAGAGAAGCTTCACAGACACATCAATGGGTGCAAAGAACTAAATTACTGGGAAAGGTTACGCGAACTACTGTAAATCTATATTCACTGGAAAGAAGAAGAGAGAGATACACGATTATTTACACTTGGAAAATAATGGAGAAACTAGTCCCTAATCTTACTCTGAACCCTGTAACTCCCCAAACAACGGTGGAAAGTAGAAAAGGAAGACTGTGTCGTGTTCCCAAATTAAAGGCGAGACAAGGAACATCCTTAACCCTGAAAGAAAATAGTTTTGTTGTGAGAGGACCAAAACTGTTTAATCAGCTGCCCAAAGACCTAAGGTACACGAATGGTGTTGCAGTGGACATCTTCAAAAGAAGATTAGACGCCTGACTCGGAACAATCCCCGATGAGCCGGGCGTATCTGACTATGTGAGGTGGAGAGTAGTGATGGGACGATGCATCGCAATCGCAATCGCAATCGCGATACAATCGCACATTTTTTACAATCGCAATCGCAATTGCAATCGCATTTAATGAGTGCGATTGTTGCGATTGTGAACAAAAGATTTAAATCTCTACAAAAGTTGCTATGAAAGCTGCTCTTTCATGCGTACTTAAAGGAAGTTTAGCTAACAACAATACGGAATATAAATAAATAATAAATAAGTCAAAAACAGAAATGAAAACGGGTTGCGAATTAGTTGAAAACAGAATAAAAAATTGGTTTTAATAATACAATAAGTACAACCTCTTTATTTGCTCTATGTAAAATTGGAATGTTAAAAAATAAGCTAACCCTATGGTAGGTAACGCGTTTAGGTAATTTAAAGCATAAATGAGCGTTATGTGAGGCTAAAGCTAAAACATCGCAATCGCAATCGCAATCGCGCGATTTTCAAATTCTGACAATCGCAATCGCAATCGCAACAGCGATTGTATGAAATATGACAATCGTCCCATCACTAGTGGAGAGTACAAGAAACCAACTCACTACTCACCAGGCCAACTCCAAAAGGAGGGGCGACAAGCTTGACCTTCGTGAAATGAGGAATCATCGGCGCACGGAACATTTGCAAAGTATATATATATTATATATATATATATATATATATAATTATATATATATTATATATATATATATATATATATATATATATATTATATAGGGTGGGCAAAAGTCTGGCCCCATAGGAAGTTTATAATGGAAAAGAAAATTTCGGCCTACCTTAATGTTTTAATTCAGAAATTACAATAGGTGTTCAAATTGACGTCCACCTTCTTCGAAACACTTTGTAAACCCGGTTGGACGCAAGACGTTTGTAACATTCCTGAGGATGGTAATATTCGTTCTATGACTTCAAATTCTGCTGTTATGGTATCCTTTAGCGCCTGTATTGTTCTTGGCCTGTTAACGTACACAACTGATTTAAGGTGTCCCCATAAGAAGTAATCCAAAGGAGTCAGGTCCGGGATCTGGCGGCCATTCAATTGGCCCACGTCGACCAATCATTTCCCTTGAAATGTTTCTTGCAAAAATTCGCGAACGGCCTTGCGAAATGCGGCGGAGCCCCATCGTGCTGAAACCACATAGCTCTCCGATGCCGTAATGGTAGTTCATACAATCGAGCGTAAGGAAATTTGCTACAAATGACGGTATGATTCACCAGTTACAGTGTCGGGAAAAAGTATGGGCCAATTATCGTATCTCCCCACATAGCAGCCCATACCATAACTCTTGGGTTTGTACTGCGAGCGTCCGTCCTCAATCCATGTGGATTTTCTTTAGCCCAATATCGTGCATTCTGTCTGTTGACTGAACCGTTTAGGTAAAAATTGCTTCGTCACTGAACATGATACGCTTTTCCAACTGCCTATGCATAAACCACTGACAATACTCCCTACCGATCTAGGTCATCACCGTGTAGTTCCTGGACTAATTGGACTTTATACGGATGAAAATGATTGGTAGAGAGAATGCGACGAACAGAACGAAATTTTTAGTCTATGTGAACATAAACCTCCTATGGGGCCAGACTTTGCCCACCCTGGTATATATATATATATATATATATATATATATATATATATATATATATATATATGTAATATATATATATATATAATATATTATATAATATATATATATATAATCTATATATATATATATATATATATATATATATATATATATATATATATATATATATATATATATATATATATATGATATATATATATATATATATTATATATATATATATATATATATATATATATATATATATATATATAGTATATATATATTATATATTATATATATATATATATATATATATATATATATATATATATATATATATAATATCTATATATATATATATATATATATATATATATATATATATATATTATATATATGATATATATATATATATATATATATTTATATAGATATATATATATATATAATATTATATATATATATATATATATATATATATATATATATATATATATATACTATATATAATATATATATTATATATATACTATATATATATATAATATATATATATATATATATATATAATATATATATATATATATATATATATATATATATATATATAGATATATATATATATATATATATATATATATATATATATATATATATATATATATATATATTATATATATATATATATTATATATATATATATATATATATATATATATACTATATATATAATATATATATTATAAGTTTCATGTTAGTAAAAGTTGCAGGTATATAAAGGCTAATAAATAATATGCAAATTTTAAGGTAATAACAAATTACGTATTTAGTGAAAAACTATTTCCAAATTCATTCAAACAACTTCATTTTAAAAGGTATGAAAAATCATTACACAAAATCACATAATAATCATCACACAAAAATCATCATACAGTTATCAGTATCCATTGAAAAATTATTACACAAAAAACAGTAATTTAACTATTGCGTAGGATACAAGTGTTTTATTTACAAGGAGATTTTTTTTAAGAATCTGGAGATTAAGTAAGCGTTCCGGGAGCCGGGAGAATATATACATTTCCGGGGACTCCCATCGAAGCCGGGAGGGTTAGCAAGCCTACTAGCATCCAAATTAGCTTCACATCCAAGATGAATAAAATTTTCTTTCTTGACTACTAATTATAAATTAGCGTTTTTTAATTGCATTTATTTTTTTACTTTACCTTAATTGGTGAAGGCGAGAGATGTGGTGAGAAGAGACAGACCCTCGCATAGAAAATATGGCAAGTAGCGGTGAGATATGTCGGGAATACTGATAATTGTAATAATGTAGTGATGGACGAGCTACTATGCTCTATTTCCCAACAAGGGTGACTATCTTCATCCGTGACTATTAGTAACTATGTGTAGATTTTTGTAGTGAAGAAAAAATTGAACGCTCAAAGAATTGATGTTTGATTTATGTACTGATAACAATACGGGTAGATTAATTAAAAGACAAGACTAAAAAAAAAAAAAAAAAGTGCTCAAAATGTTGAGGCATCATTAGAATGTTTCAACTAAGAGTACTGATACCCCAGTGTTTGTTGCTCAGATCTGGCTTATGTCCGCGATAACAATGGAAATATGGGTGTTTGTCACTTCTTGAAACATCTGGAAGGTGCAAGAAGAAGTATACAGTAATTATACAATACATACTTCTTGGTAGAAGTATGTATGTCACTGCTTCCCAGGTGAAGGCCAAAGAAAGAGGAGGCTGCAGGGTTCTCCCCAACATTGCCAAGTCCCACGTCTGTGATGGTCCCATCAGAGTATGGTGGGGCAAGTATAGGGGCTTTCTCAGCCTACTTTGCCAACACTGAACACACCGACTCAGAGCATGCAGGAGGAATTCCCTCCTCTTCTAAACGGCAAAGATATGTAGGACAGGGTGCAGCCTCACTAGATCCATGAATGCAGAGCCCTCTGCACTTCAACCTATTCCTAGATCCATAAATGCAGAGCCCTCTACCTCTACGCTTCATCCTGAATTCTTGAATGCAGACCTCTCTCATCGCAGCCTTAATACCATCTGACAGAGGGTAGCCTCCAAGGGGCCTTGGCAGGACCGTTTCTAGCCATTAGGGGGCCCTAAGCAGTATACCCATTTGAGGCCCCACCCTCCATCCACCAACTCACGCCTTACTATATCACCTCAGCACACACATACAAAAATGGCTGTGTTAATAAAAAACAATTATGAAACAATTTTAATGAAACATTTATGTCCAAAACAACAAATATGTACTTTCAGAAGACAAACAGAAAAAATACTCTCCATGAAATTCCTGAAAATTAGCTTATATATTATTTAGAATAAATGACAGAACTATGTATAAAAAAATAATGCAATTATCGACTACCAAACAATTACTAACTACGATACAATCGTGTAATAACTAACAGTTATACAGAACAGTTTGTGTCTTCAAATTTTTGCCTCCTAGATTTTTTCTGGGCGAAATCATCAATAACATCATCATATGAATCTCCCTGCCAACGTCCTGGTTGATGCTATGATGCCAAGGCCACTGAGGCGATCCTGCCCTATTGATGATCTGAGGTAGTTCTTGATTAGCTTCATCTTAGAGAAGCTCCTCTCGGCTGACGCTACTGTCACAGGTAGAGTGCAGACAATTCTTAGTGCAACCCAGAGATTGGGGTTAGTTTCCTCCAGTTGCTTCTGATGAATGAAGGAGGAAGCTCCAATGCAGTCATGTTGTGTGAAGGTAAAGTCGGCAAGTTCTTAATTTCGAGGGCCAGTTCTCTTCATCAATGTCAGAGTCAACTCCAGAGCTCAGTATCTTAGAGAGCTTTTCACACTTGCAGGACAAGTCTTCCTTGTTCACTGTGGTGAAGTTTAAGAGAACCCCAAATAGTCCCTCACATCATCTAATGTTTTGAATCTCTCATTTATTGACCGATGGCACAATCCACCACCACATTGAAAAATTTGACTTCCAGTCTCTTTAAGGTTTCTGTAAATGGTTCGTCAGGAACTTCGTAAGCAAAGTGCTTTTTTGTGGATCTGAGCCTCTTCTCCTTTAGCACAGCCTCCACATTCATTTCCTTACATATGTCCTTAGCTACGACTTGTGCTGCAACAAAACCTGTGTTTCTGTAGCTGGTGAGTGAGTCTTTTGTTTTTGTGAGGAGGAGGACTGCCACATCAAACTGCATTGTAGGAGACTGCAGAAGTTTGCTCACATGGTTAACTGCATGAAGAATGTCATACCATACTACTATGCAAATCTGAAAGCGATAAGACTCTACCTCCTTTGCAAGTGCTTGTGCTTCAGTCCTGGCTATGGCATCTGTGGCATTGTTTCTGACTTCCAACAGGGCTTCTCTGATGCTGTGGCTCTGGTATCGCACAGCCTCAATGCTCTTAAGCCAGCTCTCCCACCTGGTTTCACTCCAAGACTTGAGTGTTATGTTCACGTGCTTCTTTAGGATTGTCCATCTCTGTGTAGCTGCTGCAAAAAGGTTGTGCAATTTTGTACGTTGCCAAAGAAGCTGATGGCATCTGTGGAAGCTTTAGCTGCATCAGCCACTACAAGATTCAGAGTGTGAGCCCCACATGGAACATAGAGTGCACGACAGTTCTTCTCTAATAACCTTGCCTGAACACTTTGTTCTTGCCCTTCATGTTCGCTCCGTTGTCATATGACTGTCCTCTGCAGTCATCAAAGTGAATATTCAGTTCATCTAGTCTCTTCAGAATCAGAACTGATAAACCCAGGCCTGTACTTTCTGAAGCCTCAAGAAAGCCCAAGAAGTATTCTTTTATTTCTGGTACTTCACCCATTTTAACAGTTCTGATAATAATCGACATCTGTTCTTGGTGGCTTATATCTGGAGTGTAGTCCAAAATGAGTGAGTAATATTTAGCTAGTTTTATTTCTGCAACAATGGCATCCAAGATCTTCCCACTAATGGACCCAGTGAGCTCATTTTGAATGATGTTTCCTAGGTAGCTTGAATGACTATATTGGCCACTTTCGACTCTGCTGATGTGTTGTTTCATCACTGGATCAAATTTGGCAAGCAGCTCAACCTCCTTCAAGAAGTTGCCATTGTCTCGATTGTACAATGTAGAGGAAGACCCCCTGAAAGCAAGGTTTCTCTCTGCCAGTGATTGGATTATACTTACAAGACGTGTGAGAACATCTCGCCAGAGTCTTCGCTCCACCTCCATTAATGACATTTCAGTTTGGTCAATGGTTCTCCCAGTTTTTAGCCGCAGTTCCAGATCCTTCCATGTTGCCATGTTATCTGCATGTTCTGAACTATTTTCATGGCCTTTCAGAAGCGAACCAACGTTTATCCAGTCTGAAAGTCCATCCGTAATTAATTTATACGACTTCCTTGAAAACAACTTGCAGCAGAAGCAATAAAGAGCATCATTCCTTCTAGAGTACATCATCCAGCTTCGCTTTATTTTTTCCCCATTAATTAATGTTCTGTACATGTAATGGTGATGAACGCTTCTACCGTCCTCTCTTTTAGGGAATGTGAAATCTGGACTGATTTGAAATGGTCCTCGAGACACCAGATCTGTCTTCAAGGCATCTGACAGGACAACTGACAGGACAACTGACAGGACAACGGATCAAGCGGTGGAGCAGATCTTGGTTCTTGTTGCTCAGTAGAAATGCCTGTGTGTGGTGTTTGAAGCTGAACAGAAGATGGGCCACTTGTTGGTTCATCAGGCTCTACTTCTACTGGTGTTTGAGGTTGCATAGAGGATGGTCCTGCTGTTGGCTCATGATGCTCATCAGGCTTTGCTGAGGATGGCTTCTTCACATATTAAATATTTCAGTAGTGCTCCTGAGAAGAACATAACATTACATATTCTGTTAATTTTTGCTAAAATACTCTTTCTTATCTTGGTTGATAATTGATCTGTGTGAACAGAATTTGAGGTGATGTGATCCATTAAATTTCACATTTCGAAATATTATAAATATTACAGAGACTAGCTTACTCTACAGTCTACACGATTCCTGAGCACTTGCCTAGCTTGATGGTCTACCTAACCTAGTTGCCTGAACTGTAATCATAAGAATATACAAGTGGCACATCTCACCTGTGCTACTGGAAAGCTTCTCCTCCTCTATTTTCTTCTTTTTCCGTTTTTCAGCTCCTGATGGATAATGTCGTTTCATTTTCCAAGATGCACGAGGTCACATCTAGTTAACCACAACTAATCTGCTAAATAATAATAATCATGATAATAATGATGATGATAATAATAATAATAATAATAATAATAATAATAATATAGTAATAATAGTAATTGGTATAATTGTAACGTTAATCAAATACATTCAAATAATCAGACCATTTAGGTTTTAACCAACAAAATTCACATTATCTGAAAAAGATGAGAAAAGAATTAATAAACTTGAAAACATAACGAAAATAATCCTAGGTTTTAAAGTGTTACAAAATCTCTTAATAATTAGTAAATTAGTGAAATAATGTTTTATAATACTAGAAAAATTAAGCATTTAGGAAAGTATAAGCATATAGTAAGAATAACGTTAAATAATATAGAAATAAGATCTCACGATAGTTATTTACACATAACGACCAAAACGTTTCGTTTGTCTCCGTTTTATCACATTTGTCTCATACAAAAATTTAAATTAACACGACGATAATAATAATAATAATAATAATAATAATAATAATAAGGATAATAATTATAATAACAATAATATTAATAATAACTTCAGCTATATTCGTATTCTTGCCCACTGAGCTATGACCTGGGAGCCTGTCTAGGGGTCCCCTAGTAGCAGCGGGGCCCTAAGCGGCCGCTTAGTCTGCTTATGCCAGGAAACGGCTCTGGGCCTTGGTGAACTAGGATGCGGGAACGCAATCGCGGAGCATGATGAGAATACACCTTGGACAATGATGGTTAGGAGGGGCCAAAAACAAGCAACCCTTCCGAGAACTGCAATCACTGGAGTAACTAATGATAGTAGTTCCTCAACGAGGTCTGGTCCCATTCACGCAGAGACTAGAGGGAGACGTCTGTGGCAAAGTTTGGCAGGGAGCAACGGGGTATTATAAAGGCTGCAGATCGTATAAGGGCTGTTCCAACGAAGACTTTCAATATCTTCGCCTCGAGATTTTAACCTGATCTTACTGCCGAAGAGCTGCAAGTATTTGTGGAAGTAGAAGTGAACCTTTAGATTATCTGTAAGGGAATTAACCCCAGGTGGACAATGTACAGTTCCTTTTAAGTCATAGCGTCTGCGATGATCCATGGGGATTTATGGTTCCAGCAGTATGGCAGGAATGGGCATATGTACGGTAGTTCTATGAGGAGAAGGGAAAGAAAGCAGTTGTAGCCTCTCTCACAAGTTCTGTAGAGGGTAATTATGGAGGAAAATCCAGCTGGATCTAGTGCTGTACCTGGTGTAGATGAATTCAACATGTAGAGAATGTGCCTTCTCAAGAGATTTATTGGCAAAACTCTTACATCTTCCTACTACAACATTCAAGGTAATCATTTATACAATTGATAAGCTGTTAGAGAATGCTGATATTCTCTGTCTGCAAGAAACATGGCTTTGGAAACAGAACTTAAAGGACCTGAATAGTCTGTCCAGTGACTTTCATGGGATAGGGAAGACCACCAGAGATAAACAAGATGGTATCTTGCAGGCCACTCACCTTGTAGGATAGCTATCCTGTGGAGGTTAGCATATGGGAAATATATTAGTGAATTAAAACTTGTTAAACTGGCTAACTGAAATAGAAATTTGTGTTGATAATAAAAAAAATTGTCATTCTGTGTATCTACTGTATATGCCTTTTCAGGCAGTTGACAGTGAAGATTACCTCATTGAATTGCGGCAGGTCAGCAGTATTATTGATGAGTTGGATACAACACGTGTAGCTGTTATTGATTTCAATGCTAATGTGCTTAATGATAATTCTTTGTTTAGTAACCACTTAAAAGCCTTCTGTGACGATAATAACTTGACCCTTTCATCCATGTGTGGTCTTCCTCGTGATAGCTTTACTTACAGTCAGTGATAGTTAGATTTTTGTATATGTGCACCTGATGTAAATCAGGCAGTTCTGAATATGGCATTTTTATACTCCCATACTAGTTCTGATCATATACCCCTCTTAACTGAGCTTAACATTCATTGTATTCCAGTGTTGTCACAAGTAAATGATACACGTAAAGCGAAGTTAGACTGGTCCAGGGTTGACAATTAGGACTAACGACAGTACTGTAATAAGTCTGATTTATTGCTAAGTAATATATGTATCTCTAATGATGCTCTAGCTTGTCAGGATGTAAACTGTAGCATTCAAAGACATATCTTGGAACTTAAAGGCATGTCTGAGCAAATTGTTTCCTCTCTCAATAATGCTCGCTTAGATTTAAATATGTTTAGGAGAAAAACTATACATGTAGACCTGGCTGGAATGATTATATGGCTGAACTTCATAATGCATCCAGAGATGCTTTCTTAATGTGGTGTGAACAAGAGAAGGCAAGGTCCTGTATTAGAACAAAAAACAAAGGGTTAATGCCAGGTTTAGGTATTCATTAAGACATATAAAAAAATCATGAGGATGAGTTAAGCAGGAATGCTCTGGCTAGAAAGCTTGCCAGTAAAAACCAAAAAGACTTTTGGGAAGAATTAAAAGCAATAAATCATAACCTCGTTAACCTCGTTGATGTTCCGTGTGCTGGTCTCTCTTCACACGAAGGTCAAGCTGGTGGCCCCACCTATAGGTTTGGCTTGGTGGAGAAGCGAGTTTCTTTCGTCTGCTCTCCACCGTACATAGCCAAGTACACCCGGCTCATCTGGTACCGTCCTGAGCCAGGCATCTAGTCTTCTCTTGAAGACTTCAACTTTTACACCTGTAACGTTTCTGAGATCCTTTGGAAGCTCGTTGAAAAGTCTTGGCCCCATGACAACCAAGCTATGTTCCTTTAGTGTTAAGAGGTTCCTTGTCGAGCCTTTAATTTGGGAACACCACATCCTGCCTTTCCTATTTTCTAGTGTTGTTTGAATGGTAATTGGGTTTAGTTTGAGGTTTGGTACTAGTTTTTCGATAATTTTCCATATGTAGATTATGGTGTACCTCTCTCTTCTTCTTTCCAGGAGTACAGATTTAGTTTAGGTAGTCTTTCCCAGTAGTTGAGCTCTTTGCAACCATCAATCTTTGCTGTGAAATGTCTCTGAGTTTTTCTAGTCTATTAGTTTCTTCCTTTTATATGGGGACGTCAAGACAGAGTAGTAGTTCAATGTCTCTCCCTGCTAATATTGGAAATGTAAGAGAGACTGATAATATAGTAAGATTATGGGAAGAACACTACAGTGAGTTATTCAATTCTGTACATAGAAGCAATAACAGCAATTGTGATGCTACCTATAGACCAGACATAAGAGTTAGTGTATTCATGGGCGCAAATCCCCATGGGACAGGGGAGTACATGTACCCCCACTTTTTGAAGACCAGGGGCAAAGTATCAGTTGCCCCCTAACTATTTGAGAACTATTGAGAACTCTTAGTAGGCTAACGGTATTCCAAAGTAATATTGGGAATTATAATACATAAATAAATATTATTATTTATTATTATTATATTTTATATATATTAAGTTACTATTATACATATTATATTATTATTATATATTATTTTTGTTACGATATTTTAGATACTCGTACATGTACTAAAAATTCATTAATTTTCATATCCAAATGTACCCCCCCACTTTTTGATAGTAATTTGCGCCCATGAGTATATTTGAGACTAAACAGGTTATAAAACGTTTATGATATTTCTGCTGAACATCTGAAATCTAGTAGTGATACGAGTAGATTAGTGCCTTTGTTAGCTATGTGCTTTACAGGTTTACTGGTACATGATGTTTTGCCAGATACAATGTTATCAGTTGTTTTAGTGCTGGTCATAAAAGATAAAAAGGGTAAAATCAATAATAAAGATAATTATAGGCCAATAGCTTTGGTCAATTTATTTATATCTAATGTATTTCAATACATACTCATTAATAGACTTGAATGTTACCTGTATACTAGTGATAACCATTTTGGTTTCAAAAAGAAACATGATACTGACTATGTCTTTGAATGCCTTTAGATGCTAATGTATTTTTGTGTTTCCTGGATGCCCTCTAAGGTATTTGACTGTGTTAATCATGACAAATTATTTATGAAACTTGTAAATCGTAATGTACCTGGTTACTTGGTCCCTATATTAATATTCTGGTATAATTACCAGACAATGATTGTAAGATGGGGTGGGGTCAATTCAGAGCCATTTTCTGTAACCGGTGGTGTCAGGCAAGGAGGGATATTATCCCCTACTTATTCACTGTTTATATGGATAATCTATCTGTTGTACTGAATACTTGTAAAATAGGCTGCTATCTTCGTACGATAATTATTAATCATCTGATGTATGCAGATGACCTACTTCTTGTTTTTCCATCTGTAAAAGGGCTCAGCACACTTCTGAATGTTTGTGAAAGATATTGGAAGGATAATGACATAAAATATAATCTTACTAAAAGTCATATTATGGTTATGAGAACCAAGGACTCGTACAGTATATAAAATTTCCTGAACTTCAGTTGAATGATATGGTACTGTCAAAGGTGACCTAGACTAAGTATCTGGGCCACATACTAACTGATGGTCTTTCAGATGACTGTGGCATTCTAAGGCAATGCAGATAATTATATGCTCAGGAAATACTTGATTAGAAAATTTCATATGTGTACATTAGATGTTAAGATGACCTTGTTCAAAACTTTGTACCCCACTATATACGGGTCATTTGTGGTGGAACTACAGGATATATAGTATAATATAAGAAAACAGCCATGGTGCCTATAATAATATTTTTAGGATTTTATTAAGAACTTGATTTATAAATGGTGCTCCTTCTAGTGCCAGTATGCTATTTGTAGCGAATAAGATGCCTAACTGTACGAGTGTCATACGCAATCTTGTATTTAGATTTATCACTAGGCTTGGTGAGTCAGTCAGTAAGATAATAGAAGCCATGGTTAATGGACTAACATCTGATAGATTTTATAGATCTCAAATCTGGCATCATTGTCGTAGGCAACTGTATGTTCATTATTTATAGTGTTCCATTGGCCTACACAGTCTCTGCTCCAGACAACTATCTTTTAACCTTCTATGGACTACTTGTATAATGTTTGTACCTGTTGCATCTGAAATAAAGTTTGTTTGTTCTGTTTGTTTATAGCATTCGATGATTGCTCGTGGAAAAAACGTTTCCCTCAAACTGTAGTATGGCTGATGTCAGGCGATGTTTATTGCTCAAGTTGTAACTCCGAGTCTGACCTTTCGTTAAGTAGTCTCTCAATTAGATATGAAAGTTCTTCTTTGCTTGAAAGTTCATCGCCTTATTCATTTCTCACACAAAAACTGTAGGCCTAATTTTTTTTGTGTGAGTGTGCACGTGTGATTTGATATGTGCATTGATTCTTGACTATGGTTGCTTTTTGACTAGTTTTATGGTAAGAACACAGATATTCCACTCGTCTACGACTTTCAGAGAAAATCTTGTTCAAGGCCGTGGAAGAAATGCTTTACTGCACTGCTGCAGGAGACCATTACATGTAATAGTATAAGGCGAGAGAGAAAGAGAGAACATAGTTAAACACCACTTTGGCTTCACTGAGTTTAACCGAACTTTTCGAGGGATCCGACATGGTTCGTCAGGCTGAGGGTAGTGACTCTTGTTCTACGCGAAGTGGGTCTTTTGTTTTAATGTGGTTGTTTAACCTCCTTCGCAACATCTAAGGTCAAATGACGAAGGGGACCTACAGCTTTACGTAAGATTCGAACCACGGGTCGCTACATAATCTGGACGCGGAGGACGGTCTCCCACCCAACTACCCTCCAGATCCAATGTCGCTTAACTTCGCTAATCGACGGGAAGCGGTGTTACGACACTGACGAGGACGTAGCTCCCGCAAAGCGGGTTCGAGTCACACTAACTGCCTTCCAGTCTTCTACCTGAGTACCTTTTTCGATTTTTAACTTGTAAATAGGGCCCTGCGAATCAATTTTTTTCGAAACGAATCTCGAATCAAATCAACCCAAACAATTCAAATCGAATCGAATCTCGAATCGAATCAACTGTACACATATAGATTAGAGTGTTTCTACACACAATTAGTAATAAGGACAAAAAAGTAATAAGGACAATAAGGACAAAAGTGTGATAAGGACAAAGTGTGATAAGGACAAAATAAATCCTCCTAAAAAAAATGTATTAAGTATTTAATGATCAGGAGGAACAATGGTATTAAAGTATGATAAAAGTGTTATTGCGCAAGAGATTGGTCTCAGTATATAGATTGAATTATAATCCAAGTAAAAACAAAAGTGTTTATTTACGAAAGTGTTCTTCAAAACAACCGGACTTAATGGAGATTCGGAAATATCGAATCGGAGCCCAAACTAACGAATCAAATCGAATCCTCTCTCCCGATTCGAAATCAAATCGAATCTCGAAGCTTCGCAAGCCCTAATATATATATATAATCTTTCATTCTATTTCGTCCTTGTCTTTCTTGTGACATTTATCCTTAAATAATAATCACTAAAGTTCGTTATTTTGTGCCCACTTTCCAAGCCCACAACACAAAGGCAACTACAAACGAAAGAATAATACCAATGATGCCCTATTAACATCTCAAAACATACTTAACATAATGAAAAATAATCGAATTTAAAGATCGTAAACTTCGTGTTATGAATTTGGATCCATATTTCCAATTAAAAAAGAAATGTTTTAATTTTAACCCCACATTCAATTATATTAACAATTCTGAAACATACGTTACAGAATATAAAAGTAATAACTTATAACCCGTGTTGTTTTTATGGACACTTTCATCGTACGTTAGTCGAGAATGGAAAGTTACGCTGATGCTCTACAAATAACTAAGATGAAATTCAACAAATTGTTCAACAGATTCATATTTTCTTCTTAACATTCACTTGACACTCAAATTTTAAGCAAGCCGGGGCAACAAACCGTGCCACGATGACGTAATGGTGAGTGTATATATATAAATATATGGGGGCTTCTTTTCACTCAAATCTGGTTGACAAACAGTCCCTGAACTAATAAAATGAATGCAGAACTTAGATTTTGATCTTTTACGAATGGAAATTGCTGATAAAAGTTATCAGCCAACTTTAAACCCAGACAAAATTTCCTTTTAGAACTGATGTTATTACAGTATTACGTAATACACTGACAGTAATTATAACTGTAAACTGCATTTATGAAAGTTTTAAACAGTAAAAGAATGAAATTGTGACAATAATATTGAACCTAGTATCAAAATACTCTTTTTTTTCTTTATTCTCTATATTTTCTCTTTTCGCTCTAAACGTTATTTTGAGCTCAACTTACGTACATACACCTGATAAGTGTATGCACGCGTACATACATACACGTACAGTCGCGTGTACGTACTTTCTGACCTTCCCAAAGTATTGGTCAACGTTTTTTAGCCTCTCGAAATCGTATCTCTCTACCAAGGTATGACTCATCGCGGCTTACATTCGAAAATCCCCATTTATTCCCAGGTGAAATGAATAGCCAATCAGATTTCATCTTTTATCTACTTGCCAGATGAAAGTTGGCTTTGATTGGTCGAATTATGTCAAAGATTTTTAAGATTGATAAAGTACTTCAAAGAAATGTTTTGTTCTCTGGTTCATTTTATTTATTTATGTATTTTTGCGTGTTTGAATTCAGTTTGAATTTATGGGACGAATTTCTTTATCTATTATTTAAGACCTTGTTTCATATAATATATATTTTTGTGTGTGTGTGTGTGTGTGTGTGTGTGTGTGTGTTGAATCGGTGTATTTTGGATATATAATTTTTATACTCTACGAAATATAAAGAAAATAATTTCGATGTACATTATATGAAATATTACAAATAATCTCCAAATGATGACTTCGATAAACAAATTTCAGTTATCACGAAAGACGTACCCAAAATTCTTCTTACTTCATTTTCAAAACTTTTAAAGTGACCAGATGCGCACATTTTATACAACGTTCGTGCTATCGTCATTTCCTTTGCAATTATTTATCGAATATCCTTTGTACACACACACACACACACACACACACACACACATATATATATCTATATATATGAATAGAAAACGACATATGCGTGGTCATTGCAGTTAAATGCATATATATATATATATATATATATATATTTATATATAGTGTGTGTTTGTGTTTGTGTGTGTGTTTGTGCAGTTGGCAATTTCGAAGGTATCAGAACTGTTGAGTGTTCATTCTGTGTTTAATCTCCGCCATTTTTTTTTTTTAACGTTTTTGGTTCACCGACGAACGCTTTCAAGGAAAACAAACTCAACGATCTGTTTCTCTTTTGCAAAGGAAGCTAAACGCCAAGCCTGAGGCACTCCTTCTATTTACACGTTTTACCTTTGCAACGTTCGAGGCACTGTTCGAGACGGGATTTACACGATCCTCTTCTGATGCCACATATATATATATATATATATATATATATATATATAGGCAAAAAAAAATTACCTCCACCAAGATTTGAACCTAGCACATCTTGAGTAAAAGGCGAGGGCGCTGATCACAGTGCCATGGAAAGGTAAAAGTTAGCACAACTTGACTCATATTTTAACACCCGGGGAAACATATAACTCAAGATGTGCTGGGTTCGAATCCTGGTGGGAATAATTTTGCGTTATGCAAAAATCATACGTGTTCAAACGTGATATTATATATATATATATATATATAAGCAAACAACCACAAGGAAAAGGAAACACAAAGTCCGAGCGCTTTCGTGATATATTCACATTATTCACATTGATAATGTGAATATATCACGAAAGCGCTCGGACTTTGTGTTTCCTTTTCCTTGTGGTTGTTTGCTTATTAATAAGGTCACGTGTTATTTTGTGATTCTAGTGCATATATATATATATATGGAAAATGTGAATTAGCTGTTCTCTCGCGTTACACCTTCGATCGTCTGCATTCAATTGACAGTCATCATCATCATCATTATCATCCTCTTCTCCACTTTTCCTTCCACCAATCTCGCTCGTACTACCAACAACCGCACCACCAACTCCGTTTCCCGAGGGAGAATTCGGTTGGAAGTTTGGAACCCTGCCGTCTACAGCCTCCAAAACCGAAAAATTCACGCTGTCTTCTCCCGATTCCAAATTACACTTTGCCTCGAGTGAATCTCACCTAAAAAGGAGTCTACAGAATTCGAGGAGGAAACGAACGGAGATGAGAGATAAATCACAGTCCAAATACTCGCTCTATCGAACGTTAAAATTTATACGTCGGAGAGCATCGAAATTTGGGGGACGCTTTTTCATACGTTCACTTCAAACAGGAGATTATAATTAAAATAAATAGTTCGAAAAAGTCAAATACTTTTATATTACAAAACCCATTCAATTTCTGTTCATTGTCACAATTACGTCACAGCAAAAAAAAAAATATATATATATATATAGGGTGAACCAAATGTAGGTGGACAGTAAATGATAACGTTTATTTTGAGAATACATATTAATTTTTTGTATACTATAATACAAAATAAAATTTAAATAAATTTAGTTATAATATTTAATATAATAAAACACAAACACCATAGTTATAATGAACACCATAGTTATAATATAATATAACACAAACCGTATTCAACCTACTGTCCCACCTATTTCGTTCACCGTGTATATATATATACCCCTGTATATACAGGGCGTCCCAAAAAATGTATACACACTTTAACAGCTGATAGCTCAATTGATGTTTCTTTCTTTCCAAGTTAAACCCATTAGAATTAATAATGGCAGTCAGACTAAGCTTTGAACAAGGAAATTCATTCTAAAATGCTACTGGAAGTGTGAAAACGCAGTTGAAGTGCAAAGACAGTTTAGGAGGGAGTTTCAAACAGATCCACCAACGCGACTTACCATCACTCGAATTAGAGATAAGTTTGAAGCCGATGGAACTGTTCAGAATGTCCACAAGAAGCGTTCCGGAAGACACGGACATCGACAAGCCCCCACAAAGCAAGAAAGAGTACTGGAAACGTATCACCAAAGTCCAAGAAATATGTGCGGCAAGCGAGTCGTGAGGTAGGAATTTCAGAATCGTCTGTCCAACGCATTTTGAAGCGCTGTCAATGGAAAGTTACATTCCAAGATTAGTCCATGCTATTAATGAAGATGATGATCCGGACCACTAGACTTTTTTTTTATGGGGATACTTAAAAGACAAAGTCTACGCTATAAAACCTGCAACAGTCGCTGAATTGAGAGCAGCCATTGAACGAGAATGCACACAAATACCAAACGAAATGTTTCGTGATGTTTGCGATTCCATTGCTTCGCGTTATCAGCAGTGCCTGACCAGAACGGACGTCAGTTTGAAAACAGGCGTTGACAAAACAATTAAATAATGTCTGTAGATTCTATTACATTTTGAAATGAAATGTATTTTAATAAACACTGCCTTTATAATTATTTAAAGTGTGTATACATTTTTTTGGGACGCCCTGTATATATAATATATAATAAACCCGAAAGAAATAAGCGCACTGCTTAGGGAACAATTTAACTCTGTTGTTTAGCACCCCTAAGTCCGAGATGAAGTGGAAAACCCAGACAAATTTTCGACATAGATACAAATCAACCAAGAACAAATTCCGGCACAAACCTTAATGGGACTTCGAGTTCACGGAAGAAGATGTAATTACGGCCTTATCACAGGTGCGAGACAATTCAGCGCCAGGGCTTGAACATGGAGTGAAGAAATGCAAAAGAGAGCCAAACCGCCATACTTACTATGGAAGAAATCACTCGACACAGGACAAAGGTATCAGGACAAAATCCCCCCGTGGACAAATCCCCGCGCGGACAAAATCCCCCATGGACAAAATCCCCCGGACACAACCCCCCCCGGACAAAATCCCCCTAAGGCTTTATTAAAAAAAGAAGAATACGACTGACTTTATTAAAGAGAAAAAATTAAAAACACAATAGAATAGAATAAGAATAAGAAAAGAGGCTTCGTGAAATTTAAGTTTAGACATAAATTTAGTTTATTTTCCATCTCCAGAGGTGTTGGAAGTTATTTAACCCTTAGTGATGGAGTTTATTAAAAGCAATAAGGTCAAACAAAACTACTGTGTGACGGATTATTTATGTTAAGCAGAAAAAAACTTGGCAAATGGTGTTATATCTTACGAGTGTGACCGTTCGACGTTCTCAAGCAACATGCAAAGCTAAAGTTAAAGTGTTGAATAACGAAATTACAGAAAAAATATCAAGATGACAATGATTTTGCCTTAAAAATTCGAATGATACCTGCTCTAGCTTTTGTGCTCCAGAAAAAGTTGTTGATGCTTTTGAACAATTATACGATTTTATACAGTGGAAGGTTTGCCAATTCTCGATTATTTTGACGATAATTATATTGGAAGGCCATGCCGACGAGGACGAAGAGAACCCACTTTTAGCATTTCTATTTGGAATATGTACTCAAGAACAATTACAGAACTTCCACGTACAAATAACTCTGTCGAAGGCTGGCATAGACGCTTTGCATCTCTAACAGGATACTCGCATCCAAACATATGGAAATTTTTAAAAGTTTAGGGCAAGAAAATAAGCTACCAACAGGCATTATTTCTCAAATTATCGCTGTCTTGCCGACAGAACCGCAAGGAAGAAGTATAAGTCTTTCTTCTTCGCGCATTTTGAAAATTGTACAAGACTATAACAACAGGTCTATTTTTGATTTTCTTAAGGGAATTGCTTTTAATTTGTCTTTTTAAATTTTGAATTTTGTTTGACTTTGTGTTTTAATTTTTCTTCTTCAATAAAGTCAGTCGTATTCTTATTGTTTGCCCGATTAGGTAATTGTACGCCCTTGACGATTGGTTAGGTTAAGTCGTGATATTTTTGTTAAAACTTTAATAAGTCAGTCGTATTCTTATTTTTTTAATAAAGCCTTAGGGGGATGTTTGTCCGCGGGGGGATTGTGTCCGGGGGGGTTGTGTCCGGGGGGATTTGTCCGCGAGGGGATTTTGTCCACGAGGGGATGTTTGTCCACGGGGGATTTTGTCCTAGAAGCCAGGACAAAATGCCACTCCACTTAAAGAACGTGAACATTGCCCCCCTATTTAAAGGTGGTAACAGAGCAATGCCCAAGAATTATCGGCCAGTGCCTCTCACCTCACACCTTATAAAGTGTTTTGAACGTATAATTAGAGGCACCTACAAGAAAAGACTTATACAACCCAAATGAACTTGGTTCAGGGCTGGAAGATCATGCCTATACAGCTATTAGACCACCAGGAGAAAATATTGGAAACATTGTGTCGAGGACAAAACATAGATGTAATATATACGGACTTTGCTAAAGTCTTCGATAAATGTGACCATAGAATCATAGCACACAAACCTTAAGAATACAGGAATACTGGAAAGCTAGGAAGGTGGATATTTAATTTCTTGACGCAAAGAACACAGAGTAGTGGTAAACGGAGTTAAATCGGAAGTCTCGGAATTCGTGAGCTCTGTCCCACAAGGGACAGTATAGCTCCCTTGCTGTTCATAATAATGATTGCAGATATTGATGCAGATATTAAGGACAGTATTGTATCATGCTCGCAGATGACACAAAGATATGTAAGGAAATATTGAACGAGGTGACATAAGAAATTACAAAAAAACATTGAAACATTATTCCAGTCGGCAGAAGACAACAAATGAAGTTCAACGAAGAAAAATTCCAACTTCTAAGATATGGAATAACAAGGAGCTACAGAAAAAAGGGTACAAAATTATGCAAGCCAAACAGATAACACCAAAGCCACAAGTCAGGGATCTTGGAGTAATAATGTCGTCGGATGCAGAATTCAGAGAGCACTATAACATCAAAATTACAATGGCTAGAAAAATAATGGGAATCATCTGGAGGAGCTTCCGCAGCAGGAAAGCAAACATCATGCTCAAATTATGGAAGAGTCTAGTCCTACCAATAATTGAGTATTGCTCAGTACTCACAAACCCACATAGAAAAAGAGACATTGCGAGCACTGAAGCTATACAAAGGACTACTTTTACGTCTAAGATAGAGGAAACGGAAGGTGAAGACTACTGGTCTCGACTACAATCCCTGGAACTCTACTCTCTCGAAAGAAGGCGCGAGCGGCACACAATAATATACATATGGAAAATCCTTGAGAGCTCTGTCCCTAACCTTAGAAATAAAATAGACACAAACTGGAATGAGAGAAGAGGCAGATTTTGTACGGTCCCAGCTGCGGTGGGACAAGGGGCCATGAAAACAAGGATGGAAAATACCCTCAGAATACGAGGCCCAAAGCTTTTCAATGTCCACCGAAGGAAGTGAGGAATCTCCAGCACACCGACCTGAATAACTTCAAGAACCAGCTGGACAGATTCCTGCGCAAAGTCCCTGACCAGCCATGCGTGGCTGGCAACGAGGGCAGGAGGAGATCAGACAGCAACTCCCTCTTTTACCAAATCCCGCAAATGAGGCGGGATGCTGCAGAGGGGTCGACCGCAGGTCGATCCTGAACCGTCGTTCAAACTCGCCTAAAGTAGCCTACAGTATATAACTGTATAGATATATATATATATATATATATATGTATGTGTGGGTGTGTGTGTGTGTGTGTCTGTCTGTCTGTCGTCTGTCTGTCTGTCTGTAAATTTGAGTCTGAATAGTTTGTTGCCATTGTGTCACGTGACTTGCAATTGCCGATGATAAAACATATATATATGACCACATACTCTATACATACTGTATATAATATATAACTACGCCATAAGTAAATAATTAATATAATAATAATAATAATCTGAAAGGGCCCAAAGTGCGTGCGCCATCTTAAGCAGCAAAACACAACTTAGGAAAGAAGCGTTCTTAAAAACGTGCTTCATCGAAGCAAAGGATAATTTTTATTTATTTATTTAAATGGTTTTTGCGGAAAATTTTTAATTACTTTTCTAAATGTGACTAAATGGAGTCCATTGAAGGACAGAAATAACTTTAAATTTCAATATTTACACTATTCTTTTATTAATATGCCAACAAAAGATCATTTATGATATCTTTTCATACAAAATAAAAAGATATATACCTTCGTAACCTTGGTTTTTGCTTCCGTCCGAATTTTTATTCTGACCAGGGTTAAGCTTGTTGGTCCCACCTTAGACCTACAGCTTAACGTGGAATCCGAACCACGATCCACCACGGGTTGTCAGAGAAAAATGACAACATCCTTCTGGGAGTTCAATACTATATATATATATATATGTGTGTGTGTGTGTGTGTGTGTGTGTGTTAATTAATGTAGGATTACAAGTTATAGTTCTTAGTTGCATTTTAACTGTAATTATTTTATTTTGTCTTAGAAAGGAGGGAATTTTCAGTTATATATATATATATATATATATATATAATACACACACTGTTTACTGTTAATTTAAGTGAAGATTAACCAGATTTTTTTTACTCCTCTTTTGTTTCATTTAATTAACTGTCATTACTTTCTGACTGAGTGTGAGTTAGTCGAAACGAGGATTAGCATAGGCCCCACCCCCCACCTCACCCTTTCTCACTATAAATGCCTTTAAATACGCCCATGTAGTCACCTGTAAGATCCTCCTTTAACGGTGGAGAAAGATATTGATTTCACTCGATCGTCACTGTGCTGAGCAAAACAACATCATTTCTCTCTGAAGATAAAAGCTCTCTCTCTCTCTCTCTCTCTCTCTCTCTCTCTCTCTCTCTCTCTTCTCTCTCTCTCTATCTCTCTCGACCAGGTGAGTGTTTTCGTCTCCTGACAGGAACTTGCCCCATTCCCAGATTGTATCTTCTAAGAATGAGTCATTGCGATCACTGGATGCAAGACAACCTTCTGCAGAGCCATTTCATCCGCAAACTTTTTATGGCACCATGTCGCCCTTAATCTATGGTATGAAGGGCACGCAGTTAATTGACCTATACAACCATTCTGACTCGTCTATAATAATGGGGATTAGTTCTATAAGTATAGTATGGGTTCATTACTTAATTTATATACTGGATTGTTTATGGGTATACATTCATATCTTGCGAATATATATATATATATATATATATATATATATATATATATATATATATATACAGGGTGGCGTAGTATCACGATACAAGTAGAGATACAGGTATCGCGATACATTTTGTGTATCTTGTATCGTATCGCGATACAAATAAGTGTCAGTAACGCGATACTTTATCATAGACTCAGTCAGTGATCTTTCCCCAGAATGTTTGATGAATGTTATATATGATATGATATATATATATATATATATATAATATATTATATATCTATATATATATATATATATATATATATATATATATATATAAATTATTGTATCGTATCGTATCGTATCGCGATATATATATATATAATATATGTATGAGTATCGTATCGCGCTACTTTTTATATATACACACTGGGTGATTACAAATATCTTCCCGATTTCAAACATTTATTATAAAAAAACTAGCAAAGTCAAGTCAAGGGTATTAGATCGGGCGAACGAGCCGGCCAAGGAATGGGCCCCCCGTCGCAAACGCCCGATCCAACGATCAGCCAATTGTTCATTCAGGAATGTTGTAACCTCATTGTGGAAAAGGGGTGCGCACCATCGTGCTGAAACCACACATCAGCTCTGTCCTCTAGCAGCTGGGGCATCAGCTATAGCTGTAGCATATCGCGGTAAATGATACCTTTAATTGTTTGTTCAGCAAAGAAGAATGGACCGTACACCTCTTAGCGGTAAGAGCACAAAGCACGTTAAATTTAGGGCTATCTGTGACGTGTTCAATATTACAAATGAAAATTCCCTGAAATATTCTTTATTTGTATATCTTGCTTTTCACTGTAGCTTTGTTAGTTTTTTCACAAAAATGTTTAAAATCGGAAGATCATTTGTAATCACCCGGGTATATATATATATATATATATATATATATATATATATATACATCTGACCGGCAATCGGAAGATCCCGGTTCGATTCCCGGGTGGTTACCTCATTTTCTCATTTGTTCGTTCTCCCTCCTCATCTTGCGCGGAACGTTCTTCTATACAAGCGTCGTTCTTTACGTTAATTATACTGTGTGTTGTTTGCAGTTGAAATGTATATATATATATATATATTATATATATATATATATATACAGGGGCGGACTGAGCGGTCGGGCAATCGGGCATGGACGAGAGCCCGGTCATTAGGGAACCCGGCGCCCTTGCCCGCAGTCATCATAAACAGCGAGAGTGTTAATCAGGTCAAGTGTCTAATCGAACTGTAATATGAAAAAAATCGGATTTCAAAGGGGCAGCTTGCTGTCAGTCTGCATGCATATATATATATATATATATATATATATATATATATATATATAATTATATATATATATATGTGTGTGTGTGTGTGTGTGTGTGTGTGTGTGTGTCCGCCCGATAGGTCGAACATAAATAAATACAATTTAAATTAAATGGATAAGAAATATTAAAAATATAAAATACAAATCAAAATGACATAAATTCTGAATGCCTTTAGATTTCCTCTTTCCACATGACACCTTAGTTGGTGACCTATTGACCCGACCGCCGAAACTCCATCGGGCTACCGCTGATTTATTATGTCACAAGTCATTCTTTAATCTTTCAGTAATTTGTTTTAAAATGCTTTGTCAAACCATAGAATTCCTTATCTGATTTTAAGATTTTGCGTAAAAACTGTACCATTCAGAAATCAATCCTCTTCGAGGGAAAAATCAATTACTGTAATTGCAACGATGTGGTTAGTTGATGATTGGTTAATATGAGGGGAAACCCCACCTTTAAGGGATTCAGATTTGGTTGCCTCCACACAAATTTTTGTGTATATATAAAAGCTCGAAATTTTGACTAAATTCGTTTGAACGCCAATTGTTTTTTAGCTTTGAATTTATTGCAAGGAATTTTGTGACATTTTTACTGAATTTTTTTTTTTTTTTTAAATTTTGAAATATTGCTTTGTCCTATTTTAAAACTCGTGCCTTCGTATTTTCTTGGTTTATGTTTGAAATAAACCTGAAACTGAAAGACATTTTCCTTGTAGTAAATAAACAGTATAGGTTAGAACCAACCGAAATCATTGAAATTACCTTCTTCTCAGTTATTTGAATGTACTTTGTTTTTAAACATGAAAGCTGAATGCGGAGTATAAAAGTCACCACTGTTCTAAATGAATGCAGGAATTCATAGTTTGAGGGACAATTACTAATCAAGATTGCACTCAAAATGAAGGAGGGTAATTCATACCTCAACTGTACAGTGATTAAGTGAGTGTAAACTGAGAAATTATACCGATTCAGTGAGACATACTGAAAAGGGCATTAATGAAAGAGGAAAAAACTGAGTGTGGTACGCGTTTCCACCTTGGAGAGAGGACGGGTGACTAAAAATAACCGTTGCGCATAATAAACAAATTAACTACTATAGTCCCCAGGGTACCTGGCCCCCATGGTGTGGCGACATATATACGATATATATACACCCTTGCGGTGAAGTATATCCCTACATATAAACTTTCAGCATTGTTATATGTGTAAACATAGTCAGAGAATGCAATCAGTATGCAATGACGTAGTTTAAAAATGATTAATGAATGACTGAAGAATTCTTTTGGTCTTTGAAATCCTTGAAAACAGTCGAGCCAGTTTCATGTTTGATTTATAGACTTTTAAAAATGTACTTTACTTAAAACGATTCACGGGGAGGATTTGGTTCTGTACTGAAAACCTTTTGGGCGCATGGACGCATACCGAACTAATGTGAATTTAATGAAAGAGAGTTCACATATATATATGTGTGTGTGTATATACACACCCTTTGTATTTATTGTCGTGACAGAAATATATTTGCACATTTGTCTTATATATTTATACAAGGAAACCATTTTGTCTCGAGAGATCTATTATTCTGTTTTCATATTTAACATTAACTAACTACGAAATAGTGATTTTTTTTTTGGAGGATGGGTTGTTTAAACTCCGGAACGTCTAAGGTTATATGAAGGAGGGGACCTACGGCTTTACGTGGGATTCGAACCACGGGTCGCTACATACGCGGAGGACGGTCTCCCATCCAACTACTCCCAAGACCCAATATAGCTTAACTTCGCTGATCGACGAGAAGCAGTGTTACGATACTGGCCACAAACGTACCCCTGCCGAATGCCTTCTTACGCAATTATTAGCGACACAAACGTAGGAAAATGTATAAACCGTTAATATACCGTTATAATCAATATGCGTTTAATTAAAATAGGTTAAATTCTTTATAACTTTATAACACATGCCTCCTTTTATTGTGACTCAGGACCAATAATACTCACCTCACTTTTTAAAAAAAAAACGGTTTTGGAGGACCCCAAACTAGTTTTTATATTTAAAAAAAAAAGTCGTTATGGGTAGAAGCCAAATTCTATAAAATGTTAAAATTATAGAATGATGAAATGTAGAAACTGAGAAAATTGGAAATCAAAATAAATTATTCTTTGTTTATTTTGAATTTTAATACTGTTAAAATTAATGTTAATTTTCCTATAGAACGAGTTTAGGAGTTTTGAATAACATACTACGTTTTATAAGATTCTTTGCATAGTCTGGTTTTGGTGAGATTAAAATAAGTTAGGTGTCAGACAGGGAGGGATATTATCTCCCTGCTTATTCAATGTTTATATGGATAATCTATCTGTTGTGTTGAACACCTGTAAAATAGGCTGCTATATTGGTACAATGATTGTTAATCATCTGATGTATGTAGATGATCTAGTTCTTATTTCTCCATCTGTAAAGGGCTCAGCACACTTTTGAAGGTGTGTGAAAGGTATATATGGGAAGGATAACGACATAAAATATAATCCTGATAAAAGTCATGTTATGATTATGAGGACCAAGGCCTACGAGTCTATAAAATTTCCTGAATTTTAATTGAATGGTATGGTGTTGTCAGAAGTAACCCAAACTAAGTATCTTGGCCACATACTAACGGATAGTCTTTCAGATGACTGATTCTAAGGCAATGTAGACAATTATATGCTCAGGGAAATAATTTGGTTAGAAAGTTTCATACGTGTTCATTAGATGTTAAGTTGATTTTGTTCAAAACTTTTTGTACTCCACTGTATACAGCTCATTTGTGGTGGAAATACAGGATCTATAATTTCAGAAAATTATATGTCGCATATAATAATATTTTTGGGAGTTTATTAAGAACTCCAAGATTTATAAATGGTGCTCCTTCTAGTGTGAGTTTGCTGTTTGTAGTCAATAAGGTGCCTAACTGTGTCAGTGTCATTCGCAATTTTGTATTTAGATTTATCACTAGGCTTGGTGAGTCAGTCAGTAAGATAATAGAAACCATGGTTAGTGGACTGGTCTCCGATATATTTTATAAATCTCAAATCTGGAAGCATTGGCTTAGGCAATTGTATGTTCATTATGCACAGTGATTCACTGGCCTACTTTGTCAGTGCTCCAGACAACTATCTCTTAATCTTCTATGGACCTCTTGTATAATGTTTGTACTTGTTGAGTCTGAAATAAAGTGTTTGTTTGTTTGTTTGTATTCCAGATTATTTTAATTTGTTTTATATACAGGGTGGGAGAAAAGTCTTTAAGGATTTTATACATACAAATAATTATAATTTGTTAATAATAAATAAATTCCAATGATATCACTGCAGTGTATGCGATACTTTTCAAAGCAACTATACAAGGCTAGGAATGACCCTAGGCTAGAACAGGAAGGCCCTAGGCCCTAGGCCCTAGCCCCAGTCAGCCCCGTGTCAGTAAGGATGGAATGCAGCAAATGAAGAAAAAGTGTCTTGTATCGTGGGCTATTTCTTATAAGTGTGAAGAAAGTTTGCGTTTTTTTCAACAAAAATAGTATAATAAACAACCACAAATGCAACAACTCTTCGGAACTGAAAGCTCAAACTTTTGGAAACATGGAGCCTGGTAAAAGATCGTCCAAGAAGCGGAAGGGCAGTAATGGCGACAGGAGACAACAAAGAAAA
This sequence comes from Bathynomus jamesi, assembly GCA_023014485.1. NCBI lineage: Eukaryota > Metazoa > Arthropoda > Malacostraca > Isopoda > Cirolanidae > Bathynomus > Bathynomus jamesi. The sequence goes on from JAJOZX010002281.1 coordinate 275,553, forward strand.
TGGCCTCGCCAGTTTACAAGTCGATCCAACAACTTGAACAAGAAAAGTCACGGAGGAATTAGGTATTTCCAAATTTTCAGTTGCAAAAATATTGAAATCTCAGGGGTACCACGATTTCAAACCCATTTACTCTTAACTATATACCACGATGATTGTGATAGACGGCTGCAGTTTGCTGAAACAATGAGACAAAAGTTCAACAGTAATCCGGATTTCGTTCGAAAGATCAACTTTTCAGATGAATGAGTTTTCGGTTTAATGAGTAAAGGAAACAAACACAACGTTCACTATTAGGCGAGAAAAAATCTCAAAATATGATTAGGTAAACCCGTTAAAACGGCTATACTAACAGTTTGGACGTGCATTGGTTATTCAGGACTCGTTCCTTTGACATATCGAGAGATACGATGGATTGAAAACGCTATTGCCAGGTATTGAGGAACAAAGTGCTATAGTTTAATAATAGCTGGCAGGAATTGGCTTTATCAACATGATGGAGCCCCGCCACATTACTCTGCAGCTGCCCGTCAGATTCTGGATACGAACCTTGAAGTAAGATGGCTTGGGTGGTGAGGTCCCTTCAAGTGGCCAGCCAGATCACTTCATTTAACCTCATGTGATTTCTGGTTTAGGGCTTATTTGCGTGACAAACTGTACATTCCTGGTTTCATCTATCGAAATGTGAATGCCCTTGGCCCCAGAATAGATGAACAACTAAAAAGGATCCCACTCGATATATTCAGAAGAACAATGAAGAGTTTCACAGAGAGAATCCACAAATGTATCATAGCGGATGAAGAATTCTTTCAAGATTAAATTACAATTTAACAAAATATTTGTATGAATAAAATTCTTATAGACTTTTTGTTTGATTTGTTTCATCGTTTGAACACTTATCTGTATAATGTTGTTAACTAAATAGTTGTATGTATAAAATCCTTAAAGACTTTTCTCCCACTCTGTATATATATGTGGTGGCAGAGACGCCTTGAAATACTTTCGCGATTTCCACTTGACAATAAGTCCGCTGTTCCATAGAAACAGCCGAGACCAAGATGACGTCAAATCTAGACGTGGAAAGAGTACATCATTACTCGAGTACTGGTTTTGTTGTACTCGTTTTCAATGCAATGCGTTCATATGGTCTAATAAGCTTTGCTCATGCAAGCAGCCAAGCACCAGTTAAAGTTTGAAACCACACTCTTACACGCGTACTCGTACTCGAACACTAAAAAAACCGTACTCGTACTCAAGCACTAAAAATGTATACTTGTACTTGCGCTCGACCACTCAAAAAATACTGTACTCGTAATTGTACTGGTACTCGTCAAATTCCATAATTTTGGTACTCGCATCATGAGATTCACTCAAGGTATTCCCTTTGCCCTGAACGTCACACCTCGACCTTGTTAAAAGGGACTTCTGGGCACGACGCCTCAATCTCATCTCGCCTCGTTCTCCAGTGACACGAGAGATCTCACCGTGTAACAACGTGTAACAGGCCTCATTGGCCTGTTGTCATTCACCTAACTTTATATAAAGTATTTTATTACCTCGCGCGTATTATAATATTGAAGTCATTAATCAAGTGCACATTTATAACCTTTCACTACAACTTTCAATCAAACAACTGCAACATTTATTTGTTTCACTTAAATCTCATTTATTTTGTTTAATAAAGGAAGAAAATTCACTCTTTTAATTTCCTTAATTGATAACATTATTTGATCTGTAAAGATCATGGTGACCCCAGCCTCAAGCAATCATAATCATTAACATTAACAACTTAACCTAATTAACAATTATTATAGTGTCAACGAGGCACTATCTATCTATCTATCTATCTATCTATCTATATATATATATATATATATATATATATATATATATATATATATATATATATATATATTAACTATTGAAATAAAGCTTGTGAATAATATAAATATTTCTCAGAATGAATTAGCATATTATAAACCCCCCCTTATTTTAAAATATTATTTATTGAGGTTTTAACTTTACCAATATTTTTATTACCACGTTTGCGTACGAGTACTAAATGAAAGCGCCCAGGCACTTACTTCTCAGAGAAGGAGAATTGTTGGCACCGTTGCACGCGCACGTTCTAAATCAATAAAACATATTGCATTTATACTTGAAAGGCCATTTGTATGCTTGTTATTAACCAATATTACTTAAAGTAAGTTTTACTAATGGTATTTTTAATTTGGTAAAATTTAGTTCTAAAGCTCTCTCTCTCTCTCTCTCTCTCTCTCTCTCTCTCTCTCTCTCTCTCTCTCTCTCTCTCTCTCTCTCTCACTGAGATGTTTGGAAAGTATATAATACAAGTCATATTTTTTTTTACAAGTTTACAAGTGTTTGTTAATTTAACCTTCTCTGGACGACTACTACGAATATGTTAAGGTTTCAAACAAAAGTATTCATACGAGGATTTTACCAAAAAATTTTGTCCATACAGAATTTTTATGATATTTACTACAGTATAATTATCTTTGTAATCTTATAAAACAAGCAAACAAACAAACAAACAAAAAAGGTGTTGAATGTAATGTCGTTCTTGTTTTGGACATAAATGAACTCGACGAATCATTTCATCGAACGCTTGTGTATGATGTTTCACGACCATTCCTTCCTATTAATGATTCAATGGTTTAGTATGCAAGTATGCGAGTAATTTAGGAGTGCCAGAAAATGGCACAACTCTCAGGTGGGGCAAATGCTGTCCGTTGGACTAAATCATCAGTCAGAAGGGCTAGAAACAGGCACAGCGCTCGGGTCAACTAATGCGGCCCAGTGGGTTAGTTCCTAGAGCATTATTTATTATTAGTATCATCGGGATTCGAATCCCCCGACTTCATTATCTTCACTTTGCTTATAGGGAAACTGTGAATAACCACTGAGCCACGAATGTTGGCATACTCGTAACTTCGGTTCTTTAAAGCAAAATATTCTCTAATGGAGAGTACTTTTCATTTATATTTCAATGTTATAGTTAGCAACTGTAACAGAGGAAGATTTTATAATTCCTTTTGAGACTTTTCTATATATATATATATATATATATATATATATATATATATATATATATATATACACTATACATATATGTTACAAACAAACCGAGCTCCTTGAAGAGTTCCTTGTTCCATGAACGGTCTGTGTGTAACATAAAAGTTGTAGCATATATATATATATATACAACTTGGTTAACCTTGATCTTGCTTCTGCTCGAATTGTTCATTCTGACGAAGGTCAAGCTTGTCACTCCACCTTAGATCTACAGTTTAACGTGTAATTCGAACCACGCCCCACCAGCAGCCCAACGTCTTAACTATTAGGTTACCCAGTGTACCCATTTATCTACCAACCAATTTTTTTTATTGTGTCGAAGGATGAACAGCTGGGTTTTGCTGCGCGCCGCCTGCCGTCACTGAGTCTCGATCCCGGGGCCGATGGATTCGTAGTCAGCGATGCTAACCACTACACCACCGAGGCGCAAAATATATATATATATATATTGTTAACAAAATCACATAAGAGTAGATTAATATTAGTGAAACTAGAATTTCAATTACCGTCATCAAGTAAACAAAGTCTTTGATTTATTTAGTAATTTATTTCTATACCCATAATTGGCTTCATAATACCTAAATTATTTTATAATTTCACAATATAATATTCAATTATCACACGCTTTCTACTCATTCATTTGTTTTTAAAACAGTAAACTGTAACCAGGTTGTTTTGCATTCAAATAAAAAATATGTTTACATCGTTTTGAAATTGTCTTTATGAATGGTGTAAAATGTAAATCAGCTGCTGGCGAATCCTTCAATGAATGGGGTACTAAGTTCCTGCAACACAAATGCATTACAATTCTGAAGACATTTCTCCTGTGTTTAATTTTACACTATTTTTGTTTACAGTTTCGTTTAAAAATCTTTAAATAATTATATTTCATTACTATTCTTAATAGTGTCCCGATAACAGTTCGTTTTATGATGGTTAGTTCGTTTGTTTATTAATGAGAATGAAAGTGAGTTGCGAGAACCGTTTACCTCAACAGCGGGTTGTTTGGTTACTCATTTCATGAGTTTTCGGCTTTCTCCAGATTATGTTTTCTCGAGTCTGCGACCGCAGTTTCACCTGTCCAAGTTACAGAAGTAGTCTTCAGGCATTTTGCCATTATTATGAAGGTTTTTTTTTAATTTAACGCGACCGACGTTTTGTCAAAATATCTTTTTATGAATTTAAAATATAATTGGAACGTATATTCTAATATCGGCTTTTGTTTCATATTCGCCGTTTAAACATTCAATTACTTTATCGAGTGTGATTTTATTATTATTATTATTAAATATAAATATATGTATTTCAGCTGACAGATGAAATAAATTGGGAATAACTGTCTGAAACTTCCCTATGCATCCTTATGAACCTTCCAACCCTCATTCGCGAATGACCAATGGCTTGTCTCGTTTTTAAAATGACGTAATTTCATAGTGCAAAAACAAGTTAACGTTTTTCCACCAGCCTCTATTTAGAACAATTACCAAGAGACTGTTTTTTTTTCTCTCTCTCTCTCTCTCTCTCTCTCTCTCTCTTCTGGCTTCTCGCTGAACTTCGTCTGAGGCGGTGAACAGATTTTTATTTCACCTCTGGCAGGACTTGGACTACTTGTGTCATTAATTCTGTGCTGGGCAATTTACAAAGGCGAATTTTGTGTTTTTGACGAGAAGAGAGAACTCTAATTATTTTAAAGTTTTTGGTCAGGTATATTTTGATAACTGAATTGTTAAATTCTCCCGCAGTGCAACATCTTTGACTTGTCATAACAACTTTCCTTATAATTTATAAGCTACTTTTACAATATACATTGAATAACTTAAGAACTAGATATTAACTAAAACTATAAATATAGGTAAGCTGTTTGATAATAATAATAATAATAAATAATAATAATGCATGAACCTGTGTACTGAATATTAAAGAGTGAAATTTAAATAATTTGAAGGGCCTAACTATATTTAGACATTCCATTCATTGGCCTTTATTTACAAAACGAAAAAATCATTCATACGATAATATTCATTGACATAAATGAAACTTCAGAGTAAAATTAATATTGAAATTAGACATTTTTATAAGAATGAATGCATGTAGAAGCTGTTGGATTTACATACGTCATATTCTTTAGAAAGAAAATTATCTTCTTTGTTTTAGGTTTGAATTAGCTAATGAAGTGCCATGATAAACACGCTAATGTTAACGATACTATGCAATTCATAGAACTGGTTGGTTTAGTGATAGATTAGAGAGTGTTGATGAGTATCGGTTGACCCATTAGGGATGCCTATATTTAGGAGATTTGCCTTTGACGTCACACTATCAGAGCGTCCTGGTTGCTATGGTTACGCTGGAGAACCAATCTATGAGATTGTGAAGGAGAGGACGAGATCTCTTCCTCTTTTCGTTAGGCCTAGAGGTAAGTAAACAAAGTCTTTTTTTTTTTAAGATCTGAAAACTCGTTTGGGGGTAGTGACTATAGTTTCTGAATTTAAGCCCTAATAAGCTTCGGCCGTTGCTTTGATGCGGCTCTGAAGCCAGGAAACCGCAACAGCAGATGAGATGAACGAAATTTGTGAATTACCCTTCAGTTTTCATTTAAAGAGACGCGAATATGTTTTCATGTTTCGTGTATATTTGGAGAAGATAAATAATGATTTTGTTTGGATTTTGATCCTCGCATCTGTAGAATTAAATGACATCGTCTGTAAAGAAGAAGAAGAAGATGGCGACATGTCTTGATGTGTTAATTTGAACCCGCATTTAAAGTTAGGTTTAGCATCTCTCATTTTAATCTTACCCAATTTAAATCAAGTGTTTTGATTAAAATACCATGACATGCACGTTGCTATTAACTTGTTCATTATAAACAAAGTTAATTTAACTTTTCACGTATCAGAAATTGTGTTAAGGGTACAATTTATAGCGTTAAAAAATTAAGTCTTGAAGATAATTCATCTGTATCATTGTGGTTAAAAATTAACTTAATATTTTAAGGAAAATGAAATGAAAATGTGCATCAACGTTTTGATGTAACCGCTACATCCTTTTCAAGATAACTGAAGAGGACATATAGCAATTACACGAAACACTGGTACACCTTTAATTTGCTTCATTTCCCTCCACTTATATATATATATATATATATATATATATATATATATATATATATATATAGAGAGAGAGAGAGAGAGAGAGAGAGAGAGAGAGAGAGAGAGAGAGAGAGAGTCTTTATTTTAACTTGTAATTAATGAGGCGTCCAGAGCTGAAATTATTTTTTATTAAAAATGTTAAAACCAACGTAATCTAATTAGATTATAAAAGACAATTAACTCAATAAACAGACATTTGAATTTGGTACAATGCATAATGAGTTTCCTTATATATAAATAAGCGTAATATAAATTATGCAGCTTTCCAAAACTCAGACCTGGCCCATACCTCATATCCGTTTTCTATGAAGTTAATTATAAGTTCTGTATTTTTAATAAACTCAGGATAATTAAGATAGCTTGTCAACTACCGAAGTTCATATTTCGATCCTGGGGCCTAAAACCTGTTTGGATGCCTCCCACATCGCTAAAGCTACGCAAAGGAACTCGAATGACTTAAATGACGTCTTAAATCAGATTTGCCATTTTACACTCAACAAAAACACAGGGAAATCACTGAAATATTGACGCCAACAACCTGACACTAATTATTCACGCAGATAAAGAAAATCAACAATATATATATATATATATATATATATATATATATATATATATAGAGAGAGAGAGAGAGAGAGAGAGAGAGAGGAGAGAGAGAGAGAGACGACACAAGCATGGAAATGGATATGAATTTGACCCCTCATTAGATTAGGATAACAGAACATTGTTGCTTTCAGTGGTGAACTTGCAATGAACCACGTACGGAAACCCCGTTAATATTAGTGTTTAATAACCAGGATGGCAATTCCTGGGATCCCGAGAAATGAAATTTTATGGAAATTGGAAATAAACATAAAAAAATAATGAATCTGAGGCTGAACCATTTCGCTGTACTGTATCATATTTCAACAACTCATTCTCATGACTTTTTTTAAACGTTTTTGAGAGTCTCTGACTGTGTCGCTTTAAAACGTTTTATGTTGGGGGGGGGGGGGGGGGGGGAGGCATTTCGCGGTTTTCTAAATAATGATCAGATTGGGCTGAAATTTTAATTTGTTGTAGGACCTAATGAATAATGAATACATATCAAGTTTCAAATCGATTGGTCAAGTGTGTTTTTAGTTATGGGGTGGGGGAGAATTTTTGGGGGAATTTTGGAATGGAAACTACTCCCTTATTTTATGAGGTAGAGACCTGAAATTTTTATTATAGACTTATTAATAAGATCTAACTAAAATTTGTTTGACAGAAAGTTCTAATTGCGACCAAAATGAATGATAAAAATCCTTCAGTAAATGAAAGCATATAGAGTATATGTAGTCCATAATTTCCACTTTGAAGCACGGTATAAAAAGTTAGAATCGAGAGAGATTTCTCCGCGTGTGGTTTGTTCGTAACAAAGTTAACAGACTTAGTGATTCCTCTTCGGATGATCGCGCGTGCTTCTTAAAAGCACACACCACCAAACAAATTTGTTCCAAAAAAATAAATGTATACAAATGTCAAAAGCAAAATAATAAACAAATACTTAACAACGCTTTACAGTCGTAATTCTTATTCCAAAATTTAAATTCCAATTTTATTTTAGTTTTTCTCTAATCAATATTCCATATATATATATATATATATATATATACGAGGGGCGGTACGAAAGTAATGCCTCTTATTATATTATATTATTTAGGGTGTTCCAGAAGTCATCACCCCATCTGAAGTAGCTGTAACCTTAATTTAATTATTGTTTTTGAATTTTTTTCCAGATTGTAGATCAACCCCAATAATTTGAAGATGGAACACACCACAACATAATTTTAACATAATTCTAAATAAAATAAATTATTTCCACTTTCTACAATGTTGTTTTATTGGTTCAAAAGTTATAAGCAAAACAAATGGGGTGATGACTTTTGGAACACCCTGTATTATTATATTTACACTGGCGTTCAAAATTATGGAAACACTTTTTAAAATGGTGATTATGTAATAATAATAGAATTCGGATCAAATGTAGAATTCGGACCCCAGCCTTCTTTAGTTAGCTTTATAAGGCTAACTAACGAAAATATCACGACCTAACCTAACCAATCGTTAGGTTAACTGTACGCCCTTGACGATTGGTTAGGTTAGGTCATGATATTTTCGTTAGTTAGCCTTATAAAGCTAACTAAAGAAGGCTGGGGTCCGAATTCTACATTTGATCCTAGAATTCTTTTAATTCTTTTTATACGTTACATGAAGTAAAATGATATGTCTGTCCAATTAAGGAGCTTTCAAATGTGGTGTTTTGTTACATGAAGACTTACGAGCAATTAATTAATATTGAAAGAAATTGTATTTAATGGTGACATCACATTTTGATTAAAATAATTGTTTATGGTCACAGAAATATTGATATTATTGGTTAGAAAGCTCTTCCGTTATTTGTATTTATACATTTTATCTCATTTTCCTTCAAAAATGTAATTTGACTCGTGAAACCTGCACCTGAACATTGTTTGGTAACATTGTGCCCTTCTCTTACGGATATCTCTGTATAATGGCTCTTGCAAAGGAAATATCATACGAAAATAGACTCAAGATTAATTAATACCTCTTGATGAAGAACTACAGAGACAAATAGCCAATAAAGTGGGAGTTTCATTCTTCACGGTGAGCAAAACCCACGCTCGTCATTCGCAAAATGGGAGTGTAATGAACAAAGTAAGCCGACGGCGAAAAAGGAACACCTCGGAAAAAGAAGACAAATACATGATTTTATTGAGCAAAGGCAATAGAAAGAATATTAACGTCCCAATAACTGCTGAAGTGAATGCGTCACGCAACGGCAGCATTTCTACTTCAACAGCGAATAGATGTCCGAGGGAGGCTGGTTTAATGGGTCGGGTCGCTACTAAAAAACCGCTTTTGCCCGTCTTGGAGCGACCATTTTTTGTGATTTTATGCCAATTTCAAACGTTTGGCTCTATTTCGTCGTTGCAAAGGCGGGTTTCTGGTAACAACCCGACCCATTGAACTAACCTCCCTCAAACGTCTCTTCGATGTTAAAGTAGAAGTGATGCATTGACTTTAGCAGCTGTTCGAATGCTAATATTCTTTCTGTTGCATTTGCTCAATAAAATCATGTATTTGTCTTCTTTTTCCGAGGTCTTCCTTTTTCGCCGTCGGCTTACTTTGTTCATTACACTCCCATTTTGCGAATGACGAGCGAGGGTTTTGCTCACCGTGAAGAATGAAACTCCCATTTTATTGGCTATTTGTCTCTGTAGTTCTTCATCAAGAAGGTATTAATTAATCTTAAGTCTATTTTCTTATGATATTTCCTTTGCAAGAGCCGTTATACAGAGATATCCGTAAGAGAAGGGCAAATGTTACCAAACAATGTTCAGGTGCAGGTTTCACGAGTCAAATTACATTTTTGAAGGAAAATGGGATAAAATGTATAAATACAAATAACGGAAAAACTTTCTAACCAATAATATCAATATTTCTGTGACCATAAACAATTATTTTAATCAAAATGTGATGTCACCATTAAATACAATTTCTTTCAATATTAATTAATTGCTCGTAAGTCTTCATGTAACAAAACACCACATTTGAAAGCTCCTTAATTGGACAGACATATCATTTTGTTTCCTGTAACGTACAAAAAGAATTAAAACAATTCTATTATTATTATTACATAATCACCATTTTGAAAAGTGTTTCCATTTTATATATATATAATTATTGGGTTTGTTTAACCTCCTTCGCAACATCTAAGGTCATATGACGGAGGGGACCTACAGCTTTACGTGGGAACTACGGGTCGCTACATAATCTGGGCGCAGAAGACGGTCTCCCATCCAACTACTACCCAGACCCAATGTCACTTAACTTCGCTGATCAACGGGAAGCGGTGTTACGACATTGGCTACGACGTAGCCCATATATGTATGTATGTATGTATGTATACATTTATGCAGGGCCGGATCTAGAAGTTGCGAGGCCCTAGGCCTATATATATGAAAATATGGACTTAATTATCGGTACTATACCAGCAATATTAGAATCCCGCATAGACCGAACTATGCCAGCACTTAAAAATTAAACCAAACCAAAATAATCACGCATGGAAATTGTATAAGAAATATAAATAAACCATACAAATAAGTATAAATTATAATATGAATCAAGATTTGTATCGAAAATATAAGACAATGATTTCTAAGATTTATATAATATTATAGGTAATGACTTTCCATAGTATACAAACGTTTTTCATGTGATGTATAAGAGATGTTGACATTTCATTTTTTATAATAGTGAGCGATCGACTTAGGCTAAATATTAATGCTTTAATATTTGGTTCAGATGCTCCTTGAATATTACAGCAATGCTTTTCTACTTTTCTTCGAGCTAAACTCTTCAATTAATTGAGAATAATCTAATGAATTTGTTATATCGTTTTCTATTGATAACATAGCTAATGATTGCAATCTCGCTTGAGACATGGTGGAACGCAAATATGTTTTAATAAGTTTGAGACGCGAGAAACTTCTTTCAGCCGAAGCAACAGTAACTGGATGGTTAATACTATTCGAAGTGCAACATAAACATTAGGATAAATCTCACTTAGTTGTTTTTGCACTATATAAACAAGGGCATTTCCGAGATCTGTTTTCTCAGGTATAAACCTGCAAAGTACTTTAAGTTCTTCATAGAGTTCTAAATCATTAATATCACTTGAATAGAACGCGCAAAACGGCTTGAGCGAGGCCCCCTTTGGCGCGAGGCCCTAGGCGATCGTTTAGTTCGCCTATAGCTAAATCCGGGCCTGCATTTATGTATACAGTTGTCAGTGTCATACACTAAAGAAAATATTGATACTCAGCAAAGAGTGACTTAATTTTTTGTGTTATGAAGATCGAATATTCCTTCTTGAATCTTACTCAAAATGGATCAGTAAAGAACAGCTTCCATTGCTTTAATTTAGTCATTTAGTTTTAATGACTTCATTAATTTTCTGGTATCCAGAAAATTGCCGGAAATGCAATTTAAATTTCCGGTTTCTCGAAAAATCAAAAAAAAAAAACCTTCCCGGCGATTAAACACTCGTTGTTACTATTGACCCTCTATGCGCTTTGTAATGATGCTGCGAGCTGCTCGTACCCTGAGTAGATGTATAGACCGAGAGGTGTTTTGTGAAAAACAGTAAAACGTGTATATATACACACAAGTTTTGTATGCGTTGATGTTTTGTTTGATCTGACACGCGTCACAATTTAATGAAAAAAAAAAAATTGATGTCAAAATTCCAAATATTTTTTTAATTTCGTTTAAATTCCTGGTACAGTTTCTATATTCAGTTGCACTAATTAACATATAGGATGTCATACACATTCCAAGTTTATTTCTGTCCGATCCAAAACAGTTTGTTAAATGGTTTGTTTTAATTAATATTTTTGTAAGCCATTTACGTAACTGAAATAATTATGTTTAAAATGAAGTTAAACGTCCAAAATATTTTAAATACATCATATAAATACATTCGTAAATACATTATAACTCCATCCCTCTCAAAAAAAGGCCGTTATTTCTGAGAACACATTTTTTGATCACCCTGTATATTAAGTTTTCCTATAAACAAAACTCTTTTGTACCCATTTGATTAACGAAGCTAGGTCTTAAATGCGTCAGATTAACTTCAAGACTAGGTGCTTAAAATATGTGACTGACTGAAAAGTATTTCTATAATTAATATGAATTTATAGCCATGCAGAAACGGGCTTAGATTTGGGTTAAGTTACGTTAGATTAAGTATAGGTTAGGTTGCGTTAGGTTATTATTATAGCTATTATAGTGTATAGAAAAATGTCTCGTCAACAAAATACCTATATGTTATAGGTCCCTAAAGAAAGGAGACCATTTTGACTATTTTGAATTGACTGGAACTAAAATATACCAATAAGTTTTGAGGGTAAAGATATGAAGGGTCGTTATGGAGAAGTGTGTGTGTGTGTGTATATATATATAAGATTGAACTCACAATGGTCCCCTGAGATCTTTTGTTACACACAGACCGTGCATGGAACAAGGAACTCTTCTGGGAAAATTAAATCCACTATAGTTCGAATAAGAAATGGTAAATGACAGATACTATAGTTTTTCTTTTTCATGATGTTAGCCCGACGTGGGCAACGGGTCACTCGCAAAGAGGCCCCAAAATATAGCTTCCCTCACCAGCTCTCTGCCAAGCAGATAGGATCCAGCTTTGGGACAACAGCTTTACCTAGCCTACTATATTCAGAACCTCAATATACGCAAGAAACTCTTGCATTCAAATCGGATTGAATACATCAAAGAAAAAGGGGTAACTATTGTATTTTCATTCAAAAACCAAACCTTAAACATCAGCTGGCAGAAATGAGCGTCCACTTTTTAAAGCACTTAACATGTCCATTTCATGATGGGATTGAACTCAGATGTATTCAATCCGATGTGAATGCAACGAGTTTCTTGCATATATTGAGGTTCTGAATATAGTGGGCTAGATGTAGCTGTTGTCCCAAAGCTGGATCCTATCTGCTTGGCAGATAGCTGGTGAGGGAAGCTATATTTTGGGGTCTCTGCGAGTGACCCGTTGCCCATATCGGGCTAACATCATGAAAAAGAAAAACTATAGTATTTATCATTTACCATTACTTATTCGAACTATAGTGGATTTAATTTTCCCAGAAGAGTTCCTTGTTCCATGCACGGTATATATATATATATATATATATATATATATATATATATATATATATATATATATATATATATATGAATAAAACCACGAAGGGAAAAGAAACACAAAGGGGTGCTCAAGCGCTTTCGTCTAATGACATCCTCAGGAACACTGAGGATGTCATTAGACGAAAGCGCTTGAGCACCCCTTTGTGTTTCTTTTCCCTTCGTGGTTTTATTCATCCTAAATATTTTTCACGTGTCACTTTCGTGAAATAATTTTTCATATATATATATATATATATATATATATATATATATTTTATTAAACTCAGATACTTTTAGTTTGATATGAGTTTCTATATTTTGCCCTGATGACACATTAAAACCTGCACTTTCTTATTTAATATAATGAACCCTCTTGAACAAAAAAGTCAGTCTTGCAATTAAATCTTTGATCCATGAAATAAGTCTTGTGTATATTTCCAATTTTCCATTGAAGAAAAAGTATTCATTAAAAGTCTCGTGGAATATATTAAAAAAAAATATTATTTTTTGTTTTTAATTGTCTGATAACTGTTGTTGATGAAGTTTCAAATCAGTATAGGCGTAAATTGAATTTTTTTAAATTTGTCTTCAACTGGTAAAGCGCCGTCGAAATAATTTGTTTTTTTCTTTTTAGATATGACGTAAATTCGATACAGAATTTTTAAAAATTTGTTCAGTTAATTTTCATTTGATTTTACTGATATAAAACTCTTATCTTTATAATAGATATGAGTAGTTTACTGAATTTATAATTTACTATATTAAAACCACTTGCGCGATGATGGTAAAGAAAATTTTCAGGGTCAAATCATTCTCGACGAGCCTCGATCCATAACGATTGTTCCCAACGCTTTCGCCTGCATTCTATAAGCTTCACTATTCTCTTATTAACTTATTATGAAGTATGTCGTATATTGTCTGTTGCTTATAGCGTACAAGACGTTTGTATCTTGGCCCTCTCTCGTTTTGTGCTACCTGTTCGGAATAGATGATGCGAACTTTCATTGTTATCTCCGCCTTGAGACTTCTTATTATTTGAAATAAAATCGCTTATTGAAATATTCTCAATGAATGCAATCGCCATTCATGTTTAATTCATGACGGTGGAGAAGGAGTACTCTGGCGAGGCAATTTGAACTTGCCTTCAATACAGAACGGTATTTCGGCTCGTGTCCCGCATTCATAATTTGTTTGGTTTCTTCCGTTTTGGTAATCCGTTCATTTATTGCTTGTTTGTTGGTTGAAACCTTCGCTTCGACAATTTAGATTGTAGTTTTCGTTTCTTACGACAAAAGAAACTTCAAATAACCCAATTTATAAACTAAAACTCATTCAAAAACGCTAATTGTTAAGAGTGGACAGTTTATGACCGCCATGAATGCACGCACGCAAGCATCCGTGAAAAATGAAATCAAGGCGACTTTAATATACCAATAATAATATCTAATTATATTGCTCAAGTTCCGTATTAAATATGGCCTCTGGCTATAAACTTTTATCATGAAATATCCGTTCTAAGAAGCCTCAAATAACGAATATAGTGAAACGTTATACGAGTCGATAACGATAAACCTGACCCTTTTCACTGACATCGTCAATTATATAATACGCAAATCATAGATAGCCATTACGAATCATTGAATCATTGATGCGAGTGTTCTTGTTTTCTCCCCAAAAACCTCAAAACTGTCTTTCTTATTAAAAACAAAAACGACAACAATAATTTTTTGCATTGGATCATTAACGAAGTTTTAATTGAAAATCTTTCGAAAGCTTTCGTTTCCCACAATCGCGTTTCAGTCAATAAAAATCCTCTCTTAACTTATATCCTTTCACAGATCTTCACCTCCGCCCTTTTCCTTTATATATATATATATATATATATATATATATATATATATATATATATATGCAGATTAACTAGTTATTAGAATACAAAAATTTTAACCTTAAACGCGGCACACACTACGCCCCTTATCAAATATTAAGAAAATGGGGAGCAAAGGTTAGAAGATAAGAGATAAATTGTTAATGAATAAGCTTTTATTCATTACCAAAAGTATATATATATATATATTTGTGTGTGTGTGTGTGTGTTAATCAATTAATTGTTTTTATATTTTCTCTGGTTTAATAGTGAATGTACGCAGGCTCCGAGATGCTGTTCATTACAGGCTCGTTGCCATGAAATGGCTCGAAAACGGTCTTCTTTTAACTTTTTCCTTCGCTCAATTTTTTCGATCAACGAAGTTAAAAATTTGAAATGAGTAAAAATGAACACGAAAGGCGGAAACCTCAATAGAGAGAATCGTCATAAAAGCAAACTGAGGGGGAGGAGTGATTTCTATAGGGGGGAGGGGCTTATAGGTTTGGGGGTGGGGTTAGGGGGATGTGGGTTGCGCAAACGGTCGGCGGCGCCTTCGCGTCGCCATCCAGGTGATGGCGGGTAAACAAATCAAGGAAAAAGAAACACTGTCGAGATCTCCGTTTCACGTCTGTTTTGTGAACGCACTTTTTCTCTGCTTTTGCTTTTAAGCGTCTCTGTCATGGTGTGAGATTAGGCGAGAAAGGATTTCATCAATCGTTCCTCGTCAGTTAAGTCCTTTGACGAAGGGTTTATATAGAGATTCGGAGGAACCGCCTGTAGAAGAGTGATGAGGGTAACCGAATTTAAGTACTGAGTAAAGTTCAGTTACAGTATTTAAATGATTATGTATATGGTAATTTTATCATTAGCCTCGTTCGGTTAATTAAGAAGACATTTTATTTAAGGGCAAAATGTTCCCCTCTCTGACGATCTTCACACATTTCCTTCTCCTCTTCCGCCAATCATCTGGAGACACATACACACACACACACACACACACACACACACACACACACACACACATAATCACTCGGCGGGAGGGGGAGGGGAATTCTCTTCCCTGGAATGATATCCCATCTTAATCTCCAACCATCCGAAAGATGTTCTTAATGATCCTTGGAAAGAATAAATTGGTTAAAACGTCGTATTTTCCTGTTTTCAAACATGAAAATATCTATAGTTTAAATTTTATGACTCCCAGAAGGAGTATCTGCTATCCTTGATCGATCCTTCAAAGGCTCTCTTCTGGAGAGAGAGTCGATCGGAGGTTGTCTGAGCAACGTGCGATCTCCATTATCAAGAGAGATCAGATCGAAATACACGCGGACTTTCCTTCGTCGTTTGGAACTGGAGACGCGCGAGTTCCAAATATGACTTGCTTTTCATTCTGTGCGCTCCCATCACGCGGGTTCAAAACGCTTTTTAACTACTTTCATTTTATGAATGGAGAGCCGAAGGAGAAACAAGTACGGCCATAAACTACCTCATGCAACATTCTAAACACACACACACACACACACACACAAAGGAACGCTGTCCTTTGCCTTTAACGAATAAATAAGAAAATTCTCACTAAACAGAGATTTTAACAGACTGAAACTAAAGAACGTACACGCATTAATATTCTCTTCCGAGTGTGATTACAATGACGACAGACGTATTTGGATTAAATTAGTTAAGTTACAAAAATGATCCGATACGATAAACCTTCAATCCGTATTAATTGAAAACTTAAACTTCTCAAAGGTTTTGAAGATGGTTGGAAAGCTTTTAACTTATTCTACTTTAAATGTTTTTACTTATTAATGAAAATATTAATTCAGAAACGCCCCACGCGCGGGACTGGCATTCAGAAGCAACGTAACAGTGACAGAAGAGCTAATACCAAATACAGAGAGAGCTTTTTTTAACTCCTTATTCAATTTTAAGTTGAATTTATCTCTGGTTCATTCAGTTGCTGGACATTATATAAATTTGGGTTATCAATAACTCAATGACAAATGACGAACGATTAGAATATTGCTTTCTTTGTAAACATTTTGTTTAAAGAGGATTTGTGGTACGATGTAATATTTGAACACGGATAATAAAACCCGCGCGAATACTCGCATAGAAATGTAAATAGTGTGACAATACTCCGAACTTGACGGGACGCCCTTTTTTTAATATTAGATTTGGTTTTAATATTTCATAAGTGGACATCGCATGCCAACCGAGAGGTCGCCTTTTTATACCACTAAAGGGCAGAACCGTTCATATACACTTTTCATTGGACAAATTTATTTGTTTGAATACGGACTAAACGCCTCGTTGTTAGAGGGTACAGGAACCATACTACCACGCGTAGTTGGAGTTGTAAGTTGTTAGTTATAAGCGAGTTTATATGGAGTGACTTCAGTGAAGCTACAGCGAAAGGAGGAGTACGTTGTCAGAGCTGACCATTTATTGTATGTAGAGAACCATTCTCCTCAGTTATTGATGGAGTGTTTTTATTGTAAAATCAGCAACGAGGGAGTAGTCTACTCAATAAAGGAATGATAAAGTAATCAAATTTATACATTTAACAACCTACTTTAAATAACACACACACACACACACACACACACACACACACACACACACACGTATATACAGGGTGTTCTAAAATTACCTAGTAAACTTTTGGATGTTCACAGTGTCTTCTTTCAACTTCAACACATTGTTCACAACGTCCGACTACTGATCAACAGGCATATAAAAGTTTACTAGGTAATTTTAGAACACCCTATATATATATATATATATATATATATATATATAGAGAGAGAGAGAGAGAGAGAGAGAGAGGAGAGAGAGAGAGAGAGATTACACGCGTGAACTTCTATATTTTGAAATAACCGGCAGGAAAAATGAGACATCCACTCCGAGTACTTGAAATCTCAGGGGTACCACGATTTCAAACCCATTTACTCTTAGCTCATATACGACGATCATTGTGACAGACGGCTGGAATTTGCTGAAACAATGAGACAAAAGTTCAACAGTGATCCAGATTTCGTTCGAAAGATCAACTTTTCAGATGAATGTGTCTTCGGGTTAACGAGTAAAGGAAACAAACACAACGTTCACCACTGGGCGAAAAAAAACCAAAAATACGATTGGGTAAACCCGTTAAAACGGCTACCGTACGCTAACAATTTGGGCGTGCATTGGTTATTCAGGACTCGTTCCTTTGACGATATGATCGATGGAAAACGTTATTGCCAGGTATTGAGGGACAACGTTTTGCCATAGTTTAATAATAGCGTTGGCAGGAATTGGCTTTATCAACATGATGGAGCCCCGCCACATTACTCCGCAGCTGCCCCTCAGATTCTGGATACGAACCTTGAAGTAAGATGGCTTGGGTGGTGAGGTCCCATCGAGTGACCAGCCAGATCACCTCATTTAACCCATGTGATTTCTTGCTTTGGGCTTATTTGCGTGACAAACTGTACACTCCTGGTTTCATCTATCGAAATATGAATGCCTTTGGCCTCAGAATAGATGAACAACAAAACAGGATCCCACTCGATATGTTCAGAAGAACAATGAAGAGTTTCACAGAGAGAATCCACAAATGTATCATAGCGGATGGAGAACTCTTTGAAGATTAAATTAAAATTTAACAAAATATTTGTATGAATAAAATTCTTATAGACTTTTTGTCTGATTTGTTTCATCATTTGAACACTTATCTGTATAATGTTGTTAACTAAATAGTTGTATTATAAAATCCTTAAAGACTTTTCTCCCACCCTGTGTGTATATATATATTATATTATAATATATATATATATATATATATCTGTGTGTGTGTGTGTGTGTGTGTGGAGTATGGGTGAAAGGGAGATTCAGTTAAGAAACGATTTGTATAAAAATGGTCGTGATAAAATTGACCTTTGAAGAGAATTTCGTGAAAACGGATCACCATTTTCTGAGATGCAAAAGATGGGTTATAGTATAGTATTCAGGGAATTTTATTTCATATATATACTATATATATATATATATATATATATATATATTATATATAATATTCTTTTTATTGAGAAACGTATCTGCATACACATATATATATATATATATATATACTGAATTCTTCAGTATTTCCAAACATTTTTATGACTTTTCATTCCCGCGTTACATCAACATTTTACATTTTCATATTACATTTACAACTTTAATACGCGAAAGACACTCTTTAAAAGTATATTACATTTTCACTTAATGTAGTTATATATTGTTAATGACTGAATAAACTTAAATTTATAGATACTTTATGAAAGTGATCTTATTAAACTTTTGTACGCTCGCCCGAACACCTTTTTTGCGTTTATAAGTATGCCATTAAGGGAGTTTTGCTGCGACACTACATTCGCGATTTTTTACCAATACTCTGTCGTGACCTTTGTGTTTAGTGGGTTCTTGAATACCTCCTAACGGAATAATTTCGTTTTTTTAATGTTTTGGCGATAATGCAAAGTTAGAATTAGCGTCCAATATAATCATACGTAAAAGTTAGTTCAAAATAAATGTTTTTAATGGTGTGTTTTTTTTTTTTTGTTAAGGGGAAATACTATTGTTCATTTTGTGTTTATTGAACGGGTTAATAAACATTGTTCTAAAGAGTTCAGCCCGAATTGTGGAGTTATAATGAATTATTGACCCCTTGCTTGGAGAGGATTATAATGGCACGTAAAAAGTAAAATTGTTCAGTGTAATAAATATAAACTTTAGAAATCTGCATATGGATGACAACGCTAATATTTAAGTGCCTCTTTAGGTCAGGATGTAAAATCGTTATGAAAATTGTAAAAAAAAAAATATATATATATATAAAAAAAAATGAAAAAGTTGTATACCAAAACAAATAACTGTTGGAAACGTGACCGAGTTGTTAAGATTTTATTACATTCACCAATTCCTTTCGAGGTACTGTTGTAATAGCGTTGATCATTTAGCCTCTCTCTCTCTCTCTCTCTCTCTCTCTCTCTCTCTCTCTCTCTCTCTATTTATTTCCACTGGAAACGCTGCGAGATTCAATTGAAATGAAAGAGTTGCGCTTTTTCATTTGTCTGGATGCATTTGTAGCAGGAAATGTGTTAAAAATTATAGACCACATTCAGAAAAGAGACGCAGTTATTGTTATCCCAAAGTTCGGTGTCCAAAACTCATCCGAATTAATTCACTACAAATTTCTTCTTAGAAAGGAGAGAATAGACTTAAAATTAATAATCGTTACTAATCGTTACTAATAATTAATAATCGTTAGAATGCATATCAAAGGACGTATTACTCCTGATTATTTTTTATATAATTTTCAAAGCCTTTTTACTCTTCACTTCCACTTTCTAAGACCCCCTTCCTGCCGCCCCCCACTCCCACCTCTTGGCATGCCCAATTTGCATCCGTGGCTCTTGTGCCCCGAAATGCGTGGCCGCTCAAGCGTTGCGATTGACCTCCACTGGGCAGTGTATACCCAAGGTCAGTTCCTGCCTGACCCATATCTAAGGATTCTATAAAAATCAATATTAGTTTTATATGCCCTGTAGATATTAAATTTTAGGTTTATTATGTGTTAAGAAAGATAACTTTCATGGGGTTTTGGGGTCTTTTTTAAGGAGTTTCATGGGGTTCCGATAGATAAGGTTTCCGAGCTGCCATCTGCATTCGAATCAAGTCTGCCATGTTACAGTAGCTAACCGTGCAGTCTTTTTTTTATTCTCTCTCTCTCTCTCTCTCTCTCACACACACACACACACACACACACATACATATGTACTCTCATCTCGGTGAGAGCGAGGTATACTAGCTTTTTAAATTCTATATACTAAAAAAATAACCTCACCTAACCTTAGTGTCATGGAACAGAGATGTTTGTAATAAGTAGCTTGGACGCAATTGAGGGCTCTAAAGAGATGCGGGGGCGTTCTGGAAAGTTCATAAATACTAATGTACCAGCTAACCTACCCTAAATTAACCTAAATTAACCTAAATTAGCCTAACCACACACACGTAACTTAACCTAATGTTCTGAGAGCTACCAAAAGTGTTACCGCCCCAAAATGTACCCCACAGCATCTGTGACTTATCACACATTCGACCTCACTTATGTCTAGTTGCCGGCGCGCGGACACACACACACACACACCCACACACACACACACTAAAAGGATATTGTTCCTTATGGTTATGCTTTTTTACACTATATTTTCCCTATAATAAATCTTTGCATTAATATTATTATTATATCTACGTAAGGTCTCCAAAATGGAGGTTGTATTTTGTTTAATTCATGTGTTGCAAATTATTTGACATATACATGGTGTTCATAAATTCTTTTTACAAATTCATTTCAATTTCAACAGAGTTTGTAAATATAATTTATGGATACCCTGTAAATTCCTACGACATTATTATTTTGTCAGAACTGTGGAGCTTCTTTACATATAGTTTACGCTCGGCTAACTAGGCTAGGCTATCATCACATTTACAGAACAATATGGCGTATTCCACGGTTCGACCTGCGTTATTTCCAAACAAACAGTGTTGTACAAATGCAATATGATTTTAAATCGTAATTTCAAGTAAGAGAAGCCTCTGCCAGATTTGCAATAAAGATACAAATGAAGACATTTGAAGATACTGAAAATGTGAAAGTTTGAAACAAAATGTGTTTATCAAAAGAAAACTGTAGAATATACTATCTTGCATTGTAAAATCGATGACAGCCTAGCCTAGTTAACCTAGCCTAAATAAACTACGTGAAAAAAATCCACAAAGTTCCATGAAAATGATGTGTCATAGGAATTTGTATGTCACATACTTTGTAATACTACAGTATATGCATTAAACTGAGTAGCCTTTTTTATATATAAAATGGTCACTTTGGTACGTATTCCTTTTCCCACCCACCCGCAATTTCTTTTTTCCCGGTTAGGTCAATTATACGCCCTTGACAGTTGGTTAGGTTAAATCATGATATTTTCGTTAAAATATTCCACTTATTCCTTTTCCTTCCCCCCCGCATTTCTGCATATAATTTTAACGAAAATATCATGACTTAATTTAACCAATTGTCAAGGGCGTACAGTTGACCTAACCGGGAAAAAAGAAATGTCGGGGGAAAAAGGAATAAGTGCCGTCACTTTAGACAGAGAGTCAGTTAAAAAAAAAAAAAGTAATATTTCTCCGAAATGAGTTAATAACAAACAAAGCATTATTCAATCACTTGTTTGAATCTCAAAATGGATTATTCCGTTAATTTAACAAAAATAAATGGATTTTTGTACTGAAACGGACTAGTTTTAACTTTCTATTTATTTAAGTCTGTAAACAATTTCCCAGAAATGATGGTATGAGTCATGACAGGATTAAGTTGTAAGATCGGTCACTTTCCACAATATTGCAGCTGGTCACTATACTGAGAAAACTTTACGTGATAGATAAAAGATTCTTGCGGGGACCGCAAAAAAGTGGTAAATTTAGTCGGATAGTCACCATACAGAAGTGATCACGCTGACAGGTTCTATAATATATATATATATAATACCCTGAGAGTACTAGGCCCAGAACGCTTCAATGTGCTGCCAAAATAACTGAGGAGCCCCAACACACCAACCTAAATACATTCAAGAACCAACTGGGCAGGTTCTTGTGCAAAGTCCCTGACCAGCCATGCGTAACTGGCTACGAGGGTAGGAGGAGAATAGAAAGCAACTCTCTCATCTATCAGATCCTCCAAATGAGGTGGGAAGGGTCGTATCCAGGTTGATCCTGGACAGTCGTTCGAAGATAACTAATATATATATATATATATATATATATATATATATATGTGTGTGTGTGTGTGTGTGTGTGTGTGTGTTAATTTCATGGAGAATATATAGAATGGAAATTTATCATTGTTTCCTTTCTCCAAAATCTCTTTAATGAATTTGATGCAATTCGGTGACTTTTCCGAGCTAACCTCGAGTGAACAGCATCCTTCGGCGTTGTTTATCCGCGCGCAAGTTATCTGACATGGAAGCCTTCGGATCTTACTTTGCAGTGGGCTGACCTCTGACCCTTGAATGTCGCGAGGGAGTACCAGCAACAATGGCTAACAAGGTCAGCAGAAGGAGGACAATTTCCAGCCTTAAATTTTGTATGATAAAACGTATTTGAAAAATTACGTACCTCCCTGTGTGCTCGGTATGTGCGTGTGAACGTATATTTATCAGTTTCTCTCTCTCTCTTCTCTCTCTCTCTCTCTCTCTCTCTCTCTCTCTCTCTCAATGGATAGCTATTATTATTATTATTATTATTATTATTAATTCTTCAGACAAAAGGTATATAGAGAGAGGAGCTGTCGTGTCCATGTTTCTTCGGTCGTTCCCATTTCAAGGAAAAGGACAGAAAAAGGTTTACTTCATAATTTTCAATTAGAAAGAATATTTAACCAAAATAACTTTTAAAAAAATCATAAGAATGAATAAACAAAGATAAAAATCTTTTACGTTTATTGGTTTGTTTTGGCATATACCAATCGTCAATCATCGTTGGGAAGTGTTAACAACACCTTCGTTAGTTTTACAGGACACAACAGTTTCAAATTTAATTCACATTTGCAGTGAGAATTAATGGTGGAGATTGATAGTTTCATGCTGGTATTTTCCGTGTTCGTAGAAAAAGCTTGTATTGCTAAATCTTCTCTGTTAGGGAATTGTTTTAGTCATTCTCCGCCTGATTGCCACTAACTTCAGTACGGAAAAACTTAAATTTCCTATACTGATCACGAAAGAAAACACGCGAGTACATAATTCTTACAGATAGCTTGATTGAAGAATTAGTTAAATGTATTTGAGCAACTTAAAACCAAACTCTGGAATAAATATTGACTTTTTGGTGCTGCTGTAGTATGCGGTCTACCTACGATTGGTTAGGTTTAATCATGATATTTTCGTTAAAACTAACGAAAATATCATGACTAAACCAATCAATCGTCAAGGGCGATTGACAATGGGATGTAAACAAACAATTAGTAAACAAGATAAGAAGCTATAATTAAAAGGTTAGACCGCGACGAATCGTAGTAGACGCAATACCAGTAGCACCGACTTTTTTTAAGTTCTAAAAAGTTAAATTTTTTTTATTAAAAATTATGCTAATTTTTTTTACAGTTAAACTATAAAACGTTTGAATGGAGATTCACATTCTTGCAAATTAAAGGAATGTTTTAAACTCCAATGCTTGAAATTTGAAAGTTGGATAATGTGGGAGACATTGTGGCTTAGCGTCATTAGCAGTGTCTCTGATTACTTGGTATATAGGATAAATATTGAATTTGTGAAAGGAACTAATATGGGGTGACATTCATGAAGACGGTTAACCTTTGATCAACATTTGTCGCGCAAAGAGTCCTTCTCTGCATGAACTTTGATTTCAAACGACGAGGGAGGAAAAAGCTGTTCTCCTTTCGATGAAATTCAAATTCTACGCATGTTTTCCTTCCTCAAAATCCAAATACAGTTATATTTGTTAAAGTCAATGTGTGAAATCAGTCAGTTCACGTAATACTTAAACGTTTCACTCAACTGTGAAAAACGGCCATTTCATGTCATTACGCATATTTAATCTAACGAACAAGGTGAGGTTAAGTTGGGTTAGTAATGCGTAATTACGTGAAATGATTGGTTTTACACATTAACTAAAACATATAAGCGTCGAGTGGTTACCATCTATAGGCCACACACAGTGTGTATATGGGAGTATAACGACAATATTAGCGGGTGTTCCTTACAGCACTGATGAAATATCCATTTCGTATTTAAGCGTCTTTTTTTTATCTTTTTCTTTCCCGTTTTGGCGCGCCTTCCAATTAAACAAAACAAAACAATATAAAAAAAGTTTGTTTCATTTGAGAATCGATTGTACGACGAAGGGTTGTCGCAAACATCCATTAGGCAGATGCTGTTTTTGGAATAAAACAATCTTAAAAATGTTCCAGTAATTCCGAAAGAATTCCGAAGTAGAATACCGAAAAGAATTCCGAAAGAGAATTTCCAAAAAAGAATTGATGGTGGAAATAATCCCCAAATACTTTCTTGATATTTTCAACATTGGAATGCCGGAATTATTTCTGTTCGTTACATGCCAATAGAATATCTTGATAAACTTAACATTTTCTATTACCAAAATTCGTACCATTTTGTGTCGCATTAACTGATACTGATATACAGGGTGCTTCAAAAAAAATGTTACCACTTATATGGCGTTAATATGTCATTGCTTACCACTTATAGTTTGTGGTTTTTTTTTTTTTTTGGCTTATGTAAGTAATTGTGTTCATTTGCTTATTT
This sequence comes from Bathynomus jamesi, assembly GCA_023014485.1. NCBI lineage: Eukaryota > Metazoa > Arthropoda > Malacostraca > Isopoda > Cirolanidae > Bathynomus > Bathynomus jamesi. The sequence continues at coordinate 300,776 of JAJOZX010002281.1, forward strand.
TTTTAATAATAATGCCGGTTTATTCCAAGGATTGTGTGAGTGATTAATGTGATTAGCGATTAACAAAAGTGGCAACACTTTTTTGAAGCACCCATTTCCATTGAATGGGGTTCACTCATTAATCACTCGCACAATCACTGAAAAAAACAACATTATTATTATTAAAAAACAAGCAAATATAAACACAAATACTTACATAAGCAAAAAAAATTCCACGAACTATAAGTGGCAAGCATTGACATATTAGCGCCATATAAGTGGTAAATTTTTTGTAAGCACCCTATATATATACAGTATATATATATATATATATATATATATATATATATATATATATATATATATATATATATATATATATATATATACCTTACCTTATAACCTTATGTTGTTTCGTGCGTTGGTCTCTCTTCACACGGAGGTCAAGCTGGTGGCCCCGCCTCTAGGTCTGGCTTGGTGGAGGAGCGAGTTGCTTTCTTGTGCTCTCCACCGTACATAGCCAGGCACGCCCGGCTCATCTGGTACCGTCCTGAGCCAGGCATCCAGTCTTCTCTTGAAGACTTCAACTTTGACCCCCGTTACGTTTCTGAGGTCCTTTGGAAGCTGGTTGAAAAGTCTTGGCCCTCTGACAACCAAGCTATTTTCCTTCAGAGTTGAGGAGGTCCCTTGTCGGGCCTTTAATTTGGGAACACTACACATTCTGCCTTTCCTCTTTTTCAGCGTTGTTTGAATGGTAATTGGGTTTAGTTTTAGGCTTGGTACCAGTTTTTCGATCATTTTCCATATGTAGATTATGGTGTACCTCTCTCTTCTTCTTTCCAGGGAGTACAGATTTAGTTTACGTAGTCTTTCCCAGTAGTTGAGTTCTTTGCAGCCATCAATCTTGGCTGTGAAATGCCTTTGCGTTTCTTCTAGTTTATTAGTTTCTTATATTTATATATATATATATATAAATATAAAGATATTGGAATCCAAATTTTCCATATGAAAGCTAAGTTCCCATTATATGTCTGGTATGAACGAAATTGCGAATAATGAATGACTCAACGTTTGGAGCAAAGGAATTCGTTCCTTTATTCAGGGAGATAAATAACGAAGGAGGGAGATGAATGTTCAGTTGACAAAGGAAAGTAGGTGGATGTTAGAACGAAGATTACAGGATTAATTACTTCATTTCTTTGTTGGTTCAATCGAAATAATCTAATACGACTCCGGACATGTTTTATTTCGGTAATTATTGCAAATAATGATTAGGGATTAACGAAGGATCATTTGTTCTTTATTAATATCCTTCCTTTTGGATAAACTCTCCTTCACGTGATCTTGAATTTAGGCTTTCTTGTGTTTACTCGTCGCAAAATGGGAGAAATACAAGTAAAATGGGTCTTATCTATGGAGTTCCTAAAATGGGTCTTATCTACGGAGTTCCTCTGAACGTATATATATATATTATATATATATATATATATATATATATATATATATATATATATATCACCAAAAGCACATTGTAGAGACGCTTTTACTACTCTGGCTTAATCAACCTAACCTAACTTACCTGTTTGTTTGTTTATGACTGTCCATTTATATATATATATATATATATATATATATATATATACACACACCAGGGCACTCAATATATTTTGCTCCACCCTTTTTTCTTAGATAAATAATAGAAATAGGCCATGGGGCTGAAATGCTAACAGCATCATTCGATCAAATCGGCGCGTCACATACAAGGAGCTATCACTGGAGCTAGGAATTAGTGAAGGAAGTGTGAATACGATAATTCAGCAACTGGGATACTCAAAAGTGTGTTCACGGTTTGTTCCTCGCCAACTGACTGAAGATCACAAAGCCCAAAGAAAAGAAATTGCTTCTGAGTCGTTGGTTCGATACGAGACAGAAGGGGATGACTTCCTTTCACGAATTGTGACTGGGGATGAGACTTGGGTACACCACTTTGAACCTGAAACAAAACGCCAATCCATGGAGTGGCATCACGCAGACTCCCAACACAAGAAAAAGTTCAAAATGGCTCCCTCTGCAGGAAAAGTTATGGCCACCATCTTCTGGGACATGAAAGGGGTGATTCTGGTGGACATTATGAAGAAAGGACAAACAATCAGCTCGGAGGCATATATTGCTACCCTACAGAGACTCCAGAGACGTATAAAGCGAGTTCGACCGGAGAGAAAACTGGAAGACGTCCTTCTTTTACACGATAGCGCAAGCCCACACAACAGTTTGCAAACAAGAGATGCCATCACAAAAATGCGCTTGACTGTGTTACCCCACCCTCCATACAGCCCGGATCTGGCACCTTCAGACTTCCATTTGTTTGGGCGAATGAAGGATGCTATTCGTGGAAGAAAGTTTCAGAGTTACGATGAGGTTGTTGAGGAGGTTAAGAGGTGGCTCCAGCGGAACGCAGCGGACTTTTACCAGCAAGGAATAAAGGCCCTTGTTTCGAGGTGGAGGAAAGTCGTAGAAACGGATGGAGACTATGTGGAAAAATGAAAACTTGTAAAAAAGGTATGTAACTACTTGTGTACAAAATTTCTGGAACTTACAAGGAAACTTGGAAAGAAAAAAAAATGTGGGGCAAAATATACTGAGTGGCCCTTGTATATATAGTCATTTCTTAGAGATTATATACTATATCTCTTGATTTATCATTTCAGCTTAGCTATATCTTTTCCGTTCTCTCTCTCTCTCTCTCTCTCTCTCTCTCTCTCTCTCTCTCTCTCTCTCTCTCTCCGAGGGACGAGAAATCTTCTAATTCCCTCTCATGGACAAAGAGTGTTCTGAAATATTCATAATTGGTTTAATAGGATTATTCTCCTTATTTCGCTGTCTGATCCATCAATGCCTTCTCCTGCCCACAGGCTCTATCATCTCTTTTGGTAGCTTAATGTAACGTACACTCTTCAGGATATACAGTATGTATATATATATATATATATATATATATATATATATATATATATATATATACATATGACCTAACAAGTTAGGCGTTGTATATACAATTGCGTTGCGTAGTTGGATAAGTGATCGTCGTCTGCTTCAAGATGATGTAGCGACCCGCAGTTCAAGTACTACGTAAAACTGTGGGTCCCCTCCGTCACATGAACTTTGCTGTTACGAAGAATCTTTGCTGTCAAGAATTTTGTGTTTTGAGGGGGTGTTTAACTCCTTTCGTCACAGCAAAGGTAACGTGACGGAGGTGACCTACGACGTATCCCTTATGGAAAAGAAAATGGTTTTCTCTTGAAGAAAGAGTAATAAAAGACAATAAGTTATTAGTTTAGTGAGAAAAAAGAAATGAGCACCTTCATGGTTTGCTGTAGAAGTATATATATATATAATAATAAAAGCCAATGTCTGTCCTTTGCTAACGCTTACCAGTAGTATGGATTCATAATTCCATATATATATATATATATATATATATATATATATATATATATATATATATATATATATATATATATATATAGCGTAAAGAACGACGCTTGTATAGGAGAATATTCCGCGCAAGATGAGGAGGGAGAACGAAACAAATGAAAAATATATATATATATATATATGAGAAGGGCGAGACTCCGGGCTGGGGGGATTACAAAATTCCAACTCGCCATTTTTTGACGCGTCAGGAAGCTAGAATATATATATATAGTTAAAAACACAAAGATTCTTTAAACCCTTTGTGAAACTTTGCGGGTCACAGAACATCGTCATGATGCAGTGTTAACATCGCAACATTAATACCGCTGCATGCTGTTACTATGGTTATGATTCAGTTCTTATTTCTCAGCGGATGTGTGGAATGTGATGCAGTACAGATAAGTCTAGAGATTAAAAACACCTGTTCAGGTAATTACAGCATCTGGTGTTGGATATCTGAAAAGAAAGAAACATTTTGTCCTTTCTATTCATCCCCCACATACGATGTTTTGCATAATTCTTTCCAAGTATCCAACCGTATATCGGTCATACGGAATCTCCTTTTTCAGTATTTCTTGAATGACTTTTGTTTCTTAATTGTATACAGTTTTCATACAGTCAGTATTGGATGAGTGAAATGAATTGTTTTAGCTACTTTGTATACGGGAAAACGCTATCTACTCTATGTATTGGCTTTCTACTTATATCTACCCTGATAGGAGGCATCCGTCAGGCTGACTGACGCTGGTTTTCAGGTATATTCCAAAATACGATGGTAATGTAGGTGTAACGGATGCTTCTCTCTCTCTCTCTCTCTCTCTCTCTCTCTCTCTCTCTCTCTCTCTCTCTCTCTCTCTCATAAAGATAATCTAAAATGTAAAACCTTAAAAAATCAGTGTGAGCGTCCAACGTAACAAAAGTTTTTGGTTGATCGGAAATTTTAACGCACACTAAGAGCCAATCTAAACTGAACTGTTCAACCGGTCATGGTTGACGTTCTAAAACAATTAAACTCAAGTCTAAAATTAATTCTCACAATATGGTCATAATTAACTTAAACATCCTCATTAATCGTACCAAAGCGTCATGAACGTCAAATACATTTAATCCAATCTCATGAGACTGTCCTACAAAGGGTTTGATTCTATATTTGAAAACCTTTTCCGACGATGTCCCGAATATTATGAATGAACTGGGGATAGACGCCGCGGTGCGGTTCAGAGTATGAAAAACGGTCCATAAATGGCGGTTCGGAATGATTTGTGATGACGATTACATCCTCCCTAAAATGGAGAGGAAAGGCAGAGAGAGAGAGAGAGAAGGAGAGAAAGGGCCATTTCGCTTCTCTACATGTTTTTTTAGAGAGTTATTTGCGGTTAACGTTTCCCATCTCTGCGGACTCATTTTCGCTAATGACATTAAGAATCATCATATCCAAACCCGAGTCGAAAAGCGTGGCAGAACTACTTTATTATTCCAAATATAACGCAGTTTGTTTATTTATTTTATGGGTAACATGATTATTGGTGTAGGTATGAACACGGACGGCAGATGCCATGATAGCAATCAATGGGCTTCGCGGCTATAACTTGAGAACTATATTATGTGATTCACCTCCTCTGCATCGCCCTTATATACTCGTATATATGAATTCAGGTTTCAAAAGGTTAATTCACTTAAGTGGTTTTTCAATAAAACGTACGATAAAACCTTCAAATGAACGTTCAGAAGTGAACGTTCAACTAATGAACAGAGTAAGAAATATGACGGGGTGTAAATGGTTTGTTAAATATGACGTTATTCACCTTTTAGTAACATTTTTACTAGATTTTGTATCCTGTTAATGAAAGCACCTTAATTTTCTTATTAAATTTGGGGCAATAGATTGTTTACAAATATTTGCTAAGGAAGTTATGTTATATATTGATGATGAACAGTTGTATAAAAAAGTCGGTAGGATAAAAAAAAAGGCCCTAAATTTACTAGTTACTAATTTCTCCATTTAATATTTATTTTTAGCGATAATACTAACATTTTAAAAATAAAAATACAAAATTACTAATTGGTAAGACAGTTCCGGAATGGGGGTTAGGGGAAATTAAAAAAAAAACGGTGAATTTCCTTTTCTCAATCGTACATAATATCGAGGGTGATTTTCTGAGAGAGAGAGAGAGAGAGAGAGAGAGAGAGAGAGAGAGAGTACACACACACTTCAGTTGACCTACATTTACCCAATTTTCTTCTTTATTTTGTAGCATTGAGAATTTGAAAGCAGTTCATAAATTTTGCCTTTCTGTTGCTCAGAATGTACATTTGGTACAAAATGTTAATCCAAAACTCAGTGACGAGTGCTTTCCATCGCAAAGTTGCACTGCTATTGTTCAAACCAAAATATTCAATGGTAACCGCTTACTACCTGTAATTTCGGTTATCAGATAGCCATTTACGGCTTGCTTCTCTCTCTTTCTCTCTTTGCTCGCTCTCTTTCTCTCTCTCTTTCTCTCTTTGCTCTTGGTCTTACTAGAAGTTTGTCTGTTTGTAGTTATTATATACGAACAGAAAACAATACTGCGAAAAAAAAAAATATATATATATATATATATATATATATATATATATATATATAATTTAGGGTTACTATGCAAAAGTCTGAGTCCACCTGGCACTATTTCCTACAAATAGCTACATAGATTCAGTAAAGTAATTTTACCCATTCCAAACCATACTTTGTTGGAATAAAACTTAATTATGTTACTGACCAAAAGTCGTTTGAAACAAAATTCAAGAATGCAATTGTGCCTTGCTGTATCTCAAGCCAAATTTTAGGAAAGTGAACTCAAACTTTCTATCTGAGTTTACGTTGAATGCATATTTTAAAGGTCACATTCACGAGATTTTCCCATAAAGTCATCAATATTCTCGGCTGAGATATGTTGAGCCATAATTACATTCAATTTGTAGAGATTTTCTTTCATTGATCTTATTCTTATTGATCTTATGGCATCTTATTCCGACTAAGAAGGGATTACGATCGATAAAAATTACTAAATCCACATCACTAAATATATATATATATATTGATGCAACGTGTTTTTGGACTCCGTTTTTATAACCTTTTTTTTGTTAAGTGTTGCTCAAACGTAATTTTATTAACTTATGAACCCAAAACTGATTAAAAAATGCAAATAACCTTATTTTGGCATATCGTAAGATCATATTATACCTCTTACTACTGAATATTAAGGCTAATTTATTATGATTAATTTTTAATAGACATTATCAAAACCTTTAAAATTATATTAAAATTTGATTTAATTAAATATTGAAATGAATTACCAACCTGAAAGGAGTCAAAAGAAACCCCTTTTTTACCATATAATAGGACCATATTAAATCCAATTGATGATGATTAGCCTTTAATTAGCTCAGTAGGTTTGGCAAATTACTTAAGGCGGGGATGCTGTAGGTCTGTCAGACTCTACCCAACCAATTAGGGGTTAAGAGTAATTTATTATTTTAATTTATAACAGTAATTACGTAACAATAAGTATTTTTATACTTATTTTCATGGTGTTGTTCAGAGTCTGAATATAGCGTACTTTCTTGTCTCTGATTGGCCCTAACTGTTATAAATATAGAAGAAAGTTCAAAATAATAGATCTCTCTATAGGCAGCCTTTACCAATAGGCGGTTCGTGGTCCGGATACGGACTGCAAACTAATCTTGCATGGACAAAAATTTAGACAAAATATGAACAAAATATAGCCAAAATATAGACAAACTCTGACATTTTGAAAGAATCAAAATAGAACTTTCTTTCTATTATTTTGTTAATGCTTAAAGGTGGTAATTTTGAGATGATTTTAGTAAAATAATGTCGTTGGTCACTTTACAAAAACATTAACAAAAAAAAAAAAATTGTGGGCACTTTAGCGTTTGTGTTACAATTTAACTAATGTGCCAAACTGGGCTCGTTTACTATCACTTCCTTTGGGCCAAAAAAGTACCTTTCGATTTTAGGCTCTATGAATCAACTTGAGAGTTCAAGTAACCTAATTTAGTTTACCTAACCTAACCTAATCTAGGAGTAAAGTAACGTCTCTTTCATTTGGCCCAAACGAAAAGACATAAAACGAACACATTTTTGCTCCTAAGTTAAATTTTGGCGCAGATGCTAGAGACGGACAGAAACTCCTATCGGGACCGCAAAGAAAATTAATTGGTGGCCTTTGCTCTAGCCCATTTGCACTTGATGGTATCATTTGTTACCATTAAAGCTACACCCACAACTACGCCTACAGTGGACACGCATAGTTTCCTCCAAAGCGAAGAAATAGTTTTTATTCTCAAAATTTTTAGTAAAAAAACAATGTCAAAATATTTCATGGAATTCAAAAATTAAAAAAAAATCAGATATCTGCTTTTCAAAAACATGAATCTTAGCAGTGCGTCTGAAAAGGTTGTAGTAGCCTGTGCCTAACATTAATTACTTACACGCATGCTGGAATTATTTCTTTGTTTTCATAACAATTATGAAGTATGTTATTGGTTTTATACGTATCTTTATTCTTTATTTAAACTATAAAAGAAGCTGAAAATAGTTAAGACCATGCCGTAGCCTGTAGGTCTAAATTCAATTAGAAAAAAGTCTGTTTTAACCTTTGAAACAATACATACATAATAATATCTTTTAGTTTTACAACCTATAACAAATAACTTATTGAAAATATACATTAATTTTTTATGTATACGAATTTTCTATCGCGTACAGCAAAATAACAACGTAGAAACGTAAAAAACAACGAACAAAACAACTCCCATTTATTTTACAATTATATATTATATATAATATATATATTCTGCACAGATTTACAAAGTTTTATATTTACATTTTAAGTGTATAAATAACGACTTGTTTTCTCTATATTTGTATATATTACATATTTTCATACAAAAAAAAAATATATATTAGGTCATATATAATTATACGGTTGTCAAGTGTGTGAATACTCCGACACTGAAATCAGAGTTTATGTTTATATTCAGACTCGTTCAAGAGAAATAAACAGTCATTTATTTTTAATTTGAATGTAGGGACAGACACTAAAACCTTATTTTCAGTTACCAAAGTATATATATATATATATATCTGTGTGCGTGTCTGCGTATGTGTCACATAGACTGCGAGATGGTGAAGAGCTTAGTTTTCGATACGGTCTTCCAGGAAGGTATGAAAGTAGATGCTAATAAGGATTAATATATGGTTTTCGTCTAATGACCCGTTCATTTGCATCAACCAACCGGCTTTAAAACCTCTCAGGAAGCCGGTTAATGCTTTCACCGGAGTAGTGAGTGTTGTTGAAATGTGTAGCATTTATTTAAGCATATTGTCGTATATTCTGATATGAAAATGCATCACATAAACAGGACATGTTTGCACGTTCTCTTTTATAGAATTGATTCCAGACGGAAATTTTTTACTTTGATGTCTAGCATTAGGCAATAACTTTCACCCGTTGGTGTATGTATAATAATAATAATAATAATAATAATAATAATAAAAATAATAATAATATCTGTTAATTATATTTGCTATATTAATTTTCCAGTGATTTTATGAAATTTGAACTCTATATTTGTATAATATACAGTATACACTTATACATAAATATTTGTCACCAAATGCAGATAATATGCCATTGTACTGTTGTGGCAATAACAAGTATGACATAATTTTTATATATTTGGTATAAGCTCTATTGTAAAGCTTCTTTTTCCTTTTCTTTTTTGCAAAGCGAGATTATCATGATTTTTTTTGCTTTTGAGCTGATCAAATGTGGTCAGCTTGTTAGCATTCCTATTGATATTAAAATTCTTTTCTTTATCTTTTCTTCCTGAGGAATTGTTTATAATCATTGTGAATTAAAAGGTAGCCAATTTTGGAACGCAAACTATGAAGTGATTTTGGATTGTCAGTTTTGAACTTGAGAAAAGTTATCCACGCGTGACTGTTGTTGAGGTTTGACATTTGGAAGGAATTGGAGAGTTACTGACGCCTCTGGAATTCGATTGTCCAAGCTCATGTGGACCATCCGCAAAAGGCTTAACAGATCGTTGACCATTTGGTACTGGATTGGGTACTGTTAACCCGGTCGGGCTACGTCGTAGCCAGTGTCGCAACACCACTTCACGTTGGTCAACGAAGTTAGGCGACATTAGGTTAGACACTAGCTGATGGGAGATCGTCCTCCGTATCCAAACTATGTAGCGACCCATGGTTTGAATACCACGTAAAGCTGTAGGTCCCCTTCGTCATATGACCTTAGATGTTGCGAAGGAAGTTAAACAACCAAATCATTATTATTCTTAACCCGGTCCAAGTAACGACAAGTTTGTCTGAAGAAAACTGACTACGATGCCTGATTACCGATTAGTTTTGGGGTAATCGGTAAGGTGTTTCGCTTTAATCTTCACTATGGTGGTCACCATTGAATTTAATCTGCACTTTGGTGGCTCCATTGACTTTAATATTCACTTTAGTGGTCACCATTGACTTTAATCTTCACTTTGGTGACCCCATTCACTTTAATCTTCACTCTGGTGGTCACCATTGACTTTAATCTTCACCGGTGGTCACCATTTTGTGATTTTTAAATTTTTACGAGTACATCTGGTTATCTTTTGTTTCTTGTTTATTATTATTATTTTTATTACGTTTCTACTTCGTTATTTTAGTTTGTCTGTTTAGTGTTTTTGTGTGTATATAGTAAGGTTTTGGATTATTTATATTCTTATTTTTATTTCCAATAAGTATACTCGTATACACTCACTTGAGAAAAATGTTGTTACCTCACTTTTTATATTTTTACTTTTGGTTTCACCGTTAGAGTCACTTCACGGTTTTATTGATTCTTTGCTTTAAAAATGAGGTAGTACAGTTTCGGAAAAATGTTCGCATAAAACCATAACGTTTCTAAAACACACACAAAAATTTCTATTGGTAATATTGTGATTTTCTTTGAATATTTTATTTTATTTTTAGTGACAGTAATATCATTTGAGAACAAAACCCCAGTCACAGCTGATTAGGAATTTTTTTTTTTGTTTTCCAGAAATTTTACATTTCTAGTCGGATTTTTTTCCGAAACTATATATATATATATATATATATATATATATAGAAACGACGTAAGTATAGAGGAGCGTTCTGCACACGAGGAAGAGAAATAACGCTCCTCTATACTTACGTCGTTTCTATACATTAATATACTGCGTGGTCATTGCAGTTATATATATATAATTATATATATATATATATATATATATAGGGAATGGAGGCTCAAGCTGATGGTTATGGTTGTCAGTTAAGAACTTGCGACCTTAAAATATCTAATGTATGGCAAGTCTTTTATCTTTGGTATCGTTTATTCTAGGGTAAGTTAGGGGACGGCCGGTAACAGTACAGTTGCGGAAAAAAGTTATCCAAAAATAATAAAATTTTAAAAAGTCCCAAAATTACTAATTAGTAATAATATATTATATATAATATATTTTTTTTTGGTGTTTGAGGGGGGGGGTAGTGAAATAGGGAAGCATTTTAATTTTTGTCTGTGAACTTTTTATCGTAACTGTATAATATTTACTATAAATATTTACTATTTACTTTAAATAGTTCGTGCCATAAGTAACGTCTAAATCCGAGACAACTTTTGAAATCTTATCTTTGGTATTCTGACTTGACCATCCGAAATCTTTTTAACTGATTTTCCTCAGCTGATACTCGTCATTTTGAATAAAAGTATGAACCATATTTTGGTCAGTATGACGAACCTTCTTCAGAGAAAAACTCATTCCCGTGCAGGAGGAGGATAAAAGACGCGATAAAATAACTCTAAACCCATATCACACGGGCTTTCGTTGTCGTTATTCAACGCTGACTGACTCGTGTCCCGCTTAAAACTGATTAAAGCCGTTGACGTATTATTCGCCAACAATCGACGTTTGAAAAAGTTTAAAATTTTGAATAACGATGAAGACATTCGATATATTTTCAAACTCCGATATTTGACCGTTAATATGTAAACGTCTCTAAACGGTTTTAAGAGGGACACGAATCAGCATTGAAAAACGGTAAGAAACGGCCGTATGATATGCGTTTACGTAGTTTACATACGGGACACGCGGTTTCGATCAACTATGTGATCTTCTTCAGGCAAGTATAATATAAAAGAGGGACTCGAAGACGTAACTAAATCTATTTTATCATTCACATTTCTCGTTACACTGTTACTTTTTGTTAGTTACTTCACCGTACGCCCCATTTTCTCCACACGCGGCTCTAAAGTTCATAGAGTGAGCCCGGGTATTCTCTGGATTTGTCCCTCACGTCACTTTCTTTGCTTCAAATTTCTCTCTTTGATTTAAAACATTCATTTTCATAGTGAATATCGTAAATAATGGGCGTTTAATTCATTCTTATATTCGCGATACATTCCAAGCGATTTAAGTCGCAAACCTTCCTAAATTGTCTTTTTGTTTATTCATCTAATAATGACGCAGAGAATTCAATTTACTCATCAAACACTGACGAATTCATTTTCAAATCTATGCGGGAAATAAAGTATGCAAAACACACACACACACACACACACACAGTCCTCTACTATACAGAGTATACCACAATTCAGTGTAGCATTTAGCGATTAAATGAAACACTACATTACTTATGGGACACACACACACACACAGACATGCATACACGAACTATATATATATATTATATATATATATATATATATATAATATATATATATATATATATATTCGTTGCAATGTTGCAATTTCCTCATTGAAAAATTCACTTCTCCAAATTGGCATTTCATTCAAATTGGGATTAAGACTCCTTTTTCTATAAAGGATAAAGGTAAAGTCGACTGTACGTATATAATAATTACACGCAACCAAATTTTATCATAAATAAGTATATTGCTTATAATTTATTATAGATTACATCTTTCTTCTTTTTAGATACGTCTCGACATCAAGATTAATTGATTTCACTTTAGTACCAAATAATTATAACTTTTTAGCAAACGTTTTTTATGAGTGTGTGTGTGTGTGTGTATATATATATATATATATATATATATATATATTATGTTGTAATTATTTTTGGAGTGTTTTAATATATATATATATATATATATATATATATATATAGAGAGAGAGAGAGAGAGAGAGAGAGAGAGAGAGAGAGAGAGAGAGAGAGAGAGAGAGAGAGAGAGAGAGAGAGAGAGAGAGAGAGAGAGAGATAAATGATCTTTCATTGAAACTTAAATTCTTTTGCGAAACTATCCAAAATGAGGTAGCAAAATTAAGGAAAATTATTAAATTCAAAACAAAAGAATTTATTATTTATTTATTATTATTATTATTATTATTATTATTATTATTATTGTCATATTTTTTGCGCGTCTGTGTTGCATATATTTCGATGTATTGATATGTTGCATATGTATTCGCAACGTGCCATCTGTTCCCTTTTTCATTGAAAAACACTCCATCTTGCAAGAAATTAAATATTATCAATATATTATTTATTTTTGCTATTGTATATAATATTTTTTAATGTTTTTTTTTATTAAGATCTATTTTGTGTTGCAGATAAATATTATATAGGAATTCCCTCGCATTTCACTGATTACTACTTAACTATCTCTGTTTGACAGTCCTTATCGCTATTTTTGCAATCGTTTTATGCAAATAGATTTAAATTGACACTCGCCTTATGGCGTATTGTCATAAATATAAGCTTTTTTTTTTCTTTTTGGCACTTTGCCCGTGCCTGGCATTGCGAGCTATCGATGCGATGTCCTCAAACACCAGGTGAATGCATTATGCAAGTTTTTTTTGCTCAAGAACCATTTCAATTTCATTCTCTGATACTCTCTTTTGGACAATGAGGAAATTTCCTTTACAGGGTGAAGACGTCAATGACTTATACGCATTCGTTAATGTTTAAGATATATGTTGAAAGGTTTAAATGCGTGTCAATGCATTTCTAATTGTACATTAATATTTTTCATGATGTTCAAAGCACGCTCGACTGTAATAAGGTTATTATTAAAGTCAAGGAAAAAATTATGAGTCAAATTCCTTTTTCGATGAAAGGAACTTGGCGACGATCCTAAAAGGACAATTATACTGTGTTCCACTTGATTGCGGTTCCTTACTTATTCTTTCCTGATTAAGACAGTGTGTCCAGCCAAACAGGTGGCTTCGAGAGACAAGTTTAACTAAGTGGTTCGCCTCGCTCTAGAAGCCCCTACACGATGATTCATATTTGGAATTTTAACACCTCGTTCAATTAATTTATTCCCATTTATAAGTTCATATGAATAAATAAGAATGAATAAATAAGAATAAGTAAGAATGAATAAAAGTTCTGAAGTTTAAAAACGCTGAATAATTTCAAAACGTATATTTCAACTGATCGTCAGCCAAGGGCTGCTTAATTTATGTTTATTTGTTTTCTTTGGTGAGTGACGGAGTTCAGAATATGTCGTAATGGTTTATTTTAATACTTAAAAATTGTAGTATTCATTATTAAATACCTTTATTTTTAAATTAAAGGTAAATGTAGGCAATATAACCTGAAGATTAACATACTTTAAAACTGATATTTCAAGACACTCGCTTCGGTTTTTGTTTGACTATGAAATTATACTCGTTTAAGTGTAGCCTATAAGCGTCTGTTACCTATACTACACACATATATATATATATATATATATATATATATATATATATATATATATATATATATATATATATATATATACTTTAATCAACATTTAGGACACAGATTGTTTACAGATAACGTTTTTATGAAAGTTAAGTCTTCACTGTTTCACAAAGCACCGCTCCGCCCGTACACCCATTCAGGATGCGAGCCGATTGCAGTAGCATTGTCAAGTATATAGGGGTTCAACGTATTAACGAGCCCTTCGTACGTGGTTCATCACCAATGGAAGGAACAGTGATTTCTCACGTTCCAGTGCATGGTTGGTAGTCCGATCCACAATCCTTTCACGGCGTCCATCGTTATGTATATATGTTATGAGGAATCTGTGTAACTAGGGATTTTATGAAATCCCTAAAATGTTCAGGATTTCATGTAAGGTTAAGTCGTGATATTTTCGTTAAATCAAATTATTGAATGCCCGGTTAGGTGAACTGTACGCCCTTGACGATTGGTTAGGTTAAGTCATGATATTTTCGTTAATTTTAACGAAAATATCACGACTTAACCTTACATGAAATCCCTGAACATTTTAGGGATTTCATGAAATCCCTAGTTACACAGATTCCCTGTAACATATATACCAAATGAAAAGAAGCCAGCGACCGTAGTTCACCGCAGGGTAACACCATTTTCCTATAAGCAAAGTGAATGTACTGAGGGCGATGGTTCGAATCCCGGTGGCGCTGGTATTAAAAATCTGGGAGTTAGCGCAATGTGCCCCATTAGTCGGCCTGAGCTCTGTGCTAGTTTCTGGCCCTTCTCACTAATTATTATTATTAATATTATTATTATTATTACGAAATGAAAAAGGTTTAAAGGTAACAAAATTTGTAAAGATTTTATATGCAAAAGTACAAAACGTGACTGACAAGCAATTGAGTATAATGGAATTTTCAACCTTCTATCATTTTAGTCCGTTAAGCTCTCCCATTTTACTGCAAGTCTCGCAGTGGAAACGCATCAACAGCTCTTTCAAAATTAATGCTGACATTTAGTCTGTCATTTTAGTTCATAATATGTATTTGCAAAAAGCATAATATGCAAAGTTGTCCGAAAGTATAATGAAATTAATATTTTTATAACAATGAATCCATATTTACAGTCTACAATTAGAACTGATTTTAGGTTTATTTAAAAGCATTCGTATATTGAATATGTTTAACGCTGGTGTATGACTAAATAGCCGTTAAAGCTATGTGTGTATTATATATATATATGCTCAGTCGTATACAAATATGACTGATTTTTGAGAAAGACGCCAAGTCTTTACTGAACGATATAATTATTTACTTAGTGAATAGAAGCACATTTAGTGACGTATTATTATGTATTTGTCAAACCAGAGAATACATCAGTTCGATTATGCAAACATTTGTAAATAAAGGAGTCATGAGTCAATTTGAAGATGTCGTTTGATTTTCAATATATTTAGCTATTCATGATATGCGTTTGTATAAACAAGGACTTCCCTACTCGTTGTTATTCTTATCGATTTGTTTAGAGGCCCAGTCTGGGAAAAAAGTTCTCCAAAAAATATAAATTAAAAAAAATGCATAAAAAATTAATAATAGGTTTTTGGTTCTTGAAATCTTATTGTTGTCATCAAAAAGAATAAAATACTCAGAGAAAAATAGGATATTACCAATTAGCAATTTTGTAATGCTTTTTAAGAAATTTTGTTTCTAGCCGAACTTTTTTCCCAAATTGTACAATATTGGTACGATAAGTCATTCATTATTGAAATACTTACCAATAGCCGAGGATGCAGAGCATCTGACAGAGGTATACAAACACTTAATGCAAAGATAAACGCGTGTTCGTTACAATATGTTTGAATTTATACCAGGGGGGGATTTTTTTCAGCACGTTTTTCATTACTAATACACACAGTTAAAAATCAATACCGATATTTCCCCATCACCAATACTTTTACAGAATTTGAGTACCAATATTTTTAGTATCAATCTAATAGAAATAAAAATGCAATGCCAGAACGTTTAGTCGATAATGGCTTGTAAAATATGGCAGGGTCGCTAAATCCCCGACCACAAAAACGTGTTATACGGCCATATTTCAGGTTTAATAGGCTTTTGAGGTCATGTAAGCATAGAGCTTTTTTGCATTGGAAATATTGTGAATAAATATTATCTTCACGACTATATATATATATATATATATATATATAATATATATATATATATATATATATATATATATATATAAACACTATTCTGTGTTTCCTTTTTCCTTCGTGATTATTTTCATCATAAATATTATTCACGTGTTACTTTCGCGAAATAATTTGTATGTATAATATATATATAATATATATATATAATATATATATAGGGTGATCCAAAGAGGTGTTACCAATGGATCATATATATATATATATATATATATCAAACATCACGCATTTTTTGAGCTTGATCAAATAATACAGTATAATAATACTTCTAAATGTACCCTAATTTAGAATAAGTTAGGTCCTTGGTTATCCACATCCATATGTTATGTTAACTAATAGGAATATGTCTGAACTTAAAATTCAACTAGGCAAGGCTATGGCAGTAGTTAAGTTTGTTTTAATGAAATCGTTCACAAAACCGCAATTGACGTCATTGAGGTTGAAGTGTGATTGTTGAAGCTTATTTTGCCATAGAATTCTTCAAAATCAGACTTTCCACATAAATTTGCAAATATAGAAGCACTATTTCTCGACTGTAGTACAGCGATTTCGAGAGACTAGCTCTGCAGATGATAAGAAAAGGGGTGGGGGCCTGAGTACACTGGTTACGCGGGATGTATTGGATAATTTACAGGAACGACTTACACGTTCGTCAGAGAAATCCTAATCGTGAATGTCACGGGAGGTTAGCCTGACAAAGAGCACATTACACCGAACCTGCAGGAAACTTCAGTTCTATCCTTATCATGTACAAGTTGACCATGAGTTGAAGAGATCAGACAAGGAAAAAGGCTGCAGTACTGTCATTGTTTAAACACTTTGTTCACTCTCATCCGAGGATCTTAGACACAACTTTCTTCTCTAATGTGGCCTGGTTCCACGGCAGTGGGTACGTGAACAGACAGATTGCAAGAAATGGGCTACAGAGAATCCACATAGTCTTCATCAGCAACTCCTCCATACTCAGAAGATAGGAGTGTGGTTTGCAGTCTTGCGGGGAAAGATAGTTGGACCACTCCTCTTTAGGGAAACTGAAACTGCTGAACGATACAGAAACATCATCGTACAGTTATTGCATTATTACACGCTGAAGAACGTGACGCACGTTTCCAATGAGATGGGGCACAATTTCATACAACTACGGAAACTGGAATTCACTCTGAACTTCTTCTTCTTCTTCTTCTGCTTCTTCGAAGAGAGTGTCCCAGGTCTCCCAGGTTTGACTCCACCGGATTATCTTCTATGAGAATACATCAAAGAACCAGCGTACGCCAAAAAATCAAGGGATTTGATGTCTTGAAGCGGGACCTAACTGCCTGCATCGACAACATCACGCTGGCTATTCTGTAGCCGTAGCGCGTTTTAACATGTGTAAGCGTGTGGATATGCGTATCGAAGAAAATGATGGGTGGTCATTTATATCACTTGTTTTATGATAATGTGCTTTCGTTCTCATTCTCCATTAGTCCATTACCACTGTATTATAAATATTTCGGTGTTTTTTCATTTCATAATGTAGGGTTGCATAACTTTAGGGACCAACACACACACACACACACACACACACACGCACACACACATATATATATATATGGCACTATTGCAGGTGGGTACCCCAACTCAACAAATTCAATTACAGTAAAACAAAAAATTTAAAGGACAAATAAAACAAACAATTCATCCTATGGGATATAATTTAGAAATATTACCCAAAGAAGGGTAATGTTGAAGGGTAATGTTAATGAAATTCTGAAATATAAAAGAAAAATATAATTTCAATTTAAATTTAAAGTTAATTTTTTTTATTAATTTAAACAAAAAATTATGGGTACCCATGCCCGGTTAGGTTAATTGAATACCCCGTTAGGTTAATTGAATGCCCGGTTAGATCAAGTGTATGCCCTAGACAATTGGTTAGGTTAAGTTGTGATATTTTCGTTAAAACTAACGAAAATATCACAACTTAACCAATCGCCAAGAGCGTACAGTTGACCTAACCGGGCATTCAATTAACCGAAAGAATTCTCTGGTCCTTTTAATTTGTGGCACAATATCTCTAAATTATATCCCTTTCTCCTTTAAATTTTTGGTTTCAATGTAACTGAATTTGTTGGATTGGGGTACCCACCTGCAATAGTGCCATATATAAAGGGTGATCCAGAGAAATGGGACCCAAAAGAAACCCCTGTAACTCTTAAAGTATAAGTCCTTTTATAAAATTATACGCACCATTCGAAAGAGGATAGTTACAAGTTTGTACAGGATTGTATAGGTTTTGACAATACAAGACAAGATAAGGTACAAAACAAAATAAAAGTGTTAGTTAAAACTAACCCTTCAAGATGACTGCATGGACTGTGGAACAGCTGCGTTTCATAACTGAGCAATATTATGAGCATGGAAGAAGTGTAGTTTCAGCTCAAAGATCTTTCAAGACAAATTTTCAGATGTCAAAATCACCTTCTAAGAGCTGAAACTACACTTCTTCCATGCTCATAATATTGCTCAGTTATGAAACGCAGCTGTTCCACAGTCCATGCAGTCATCTTGAAGGGTTAGTTTTAACTAACACTTTTATTTTGTTTTGTATCTTATCTTGTCTTGTATTGTCAAAACCTATACAATCCTGTACAAACTTGTAACTATCCTCTTTCGAATGATGCGTATGGTTTTATAAAAGGACTTATACTTTAAGAGTTACAGGGGTTTCTTTTGGGTCCCATTTCTCTGGATCACCCTTTATATATATTGTATATATATGGCGGTGGTGTAGTGGTTAGCGTCGCTGACGACGAATCCATCTGCCCCGGGATCGAGACCCGGTGACGGCAGGCGGCGCGCAGTAAAACCCAGCTGTTCATCCTTCCATACAAAAAACAAAGTAGTTGGTAGATAAATGGGTACCCTGGGTAGTCTAGTGCAGTGGTTCCCAACCTTTTCACCACAAAGGACCCCTTTTATTTTTATTTTTTTCCCACCGACCCCATGTTTTTGAAAGATTCCGTCTACCAAACAAACTGTTTTTATTAACTAATAATTAACTCGTTTTCTCATTTTTCACTATCAAATAAAGGACATATAAGAGAGTATGCAATTAAAATACAACGTATTAAAAAAAGTATTAATAATTCCAGCCAAGAGCAAGGAAACTTGAAATTTTAGCCTGAGCGCCATTATCGTGGGTAAATGTACGATTTCCATTGGAGCCTCTCGAAATATTGAAAGCTCACGGACCCCCAGTACTACCTTCGCGGACCCCCAGGGGTCCGTGGACCCCAGGTTGGGAACCACTGGTCTAGTGGTTAAGACGCTGGACTGCTGGTGGGGCGTGGTTCAGATTCCACGTTAAACTGTAGATCTAAGGTGGAGTGGAAAGCTTGACCTTCGTCAGAATGCACAATTTAGGCGGATGCAAACCAAAGGTGTATACGTATATACTGTATATATATATATATATATATATATATATATATATATATAATTTTAAAGCTTTGACTAAGTAAAGTACCAAAAATTACCGTTCTTTTCCTGATTTAAAAAGAGAAAAATGTAAATTTGTTGTAAAAAACGTGATAAAACGAAGCCATTTCGCGTATAAACGATTTAAAAGCTTCCCTTCATCAATTGAAAAGAATGACGACAGCAAAAGTAGCTCAGAAAATGGAAATGTTGAGAATTTAAACCTCAAACTGTTGATGAAAGACGATCGCCAAAAAAACGGAATGTGGTTAATGGCAGACGAATTCATCGCAAAAAAACCCGCTTCTTTAGCAAGTTTGACATGACAGCGGAAATGTCTCCTTTTTTGACCTCCAAATTCCATGCAATTACACTTTTTATTTTATGGTATAAGGGTATACGGCGGGTATTCTTCTTTGGTGGGTCGTCGTCATTAGCAGTCGGAAAATAGATTTACGATGCTTAATGAGGCTGCAAATTATAGAAAGTTTATTGGTTTTTGATTTATTTTAGGTTTATATACCTTTCGTAAGACCTCAAAAGCAGGAATATATATATATATATATATATATAATATATATATATATATATATATATATATATATATGTGTGTGTGTATATATATAATTAACGTAAAGAACGACGCTTGTATAGAAGAACGTTCCGCGCAAGATGAGGAGGGAGAACGAACAAATGGAAAAATGAGGTAACCACCCGGGAATCGAACCCGGGATCTTCCGATTGCCGGTCAGATATGATAACCACTACACCATAGGCCTCACTCAATCAGGCTTCGATTCCCGGGTGGTTACATCATTTTTCATTTGTTCGTTCTCCCTCCTCATCTTGCGCGGAACGTTCTTCTATACAAGCGTCGTTCTTTACGTTAATTATACTGTGTGTGTTTGCAGTTGAAATATATATATATATATATACAGACAGAATTAATTCTTCATATTGGCTCAACCTCTGTCACCGATTATATATATATATAATATATATATATATAATATATATATATATATTATATATATATAATATATATATATATATATATATATATATATATATATATATTATAATATATAGTGATGTATGTAACGTGCTACAAATAACTTTATATATTATTTTGTTACGAGTTTGATTCGTGAATTTATATTCTATTATATTATCCTTTTAAAATCTTTAAATTCTCATTTTTTAGATAGTTTTTATTGGAAATAAATTCTCATTTAGATTTATTCCGACACATTTTGCTCTTTAGTTTATGCCAAAACGTTCTCCCAAAAATTTATTCCTGCAGTATTTTTCATACATTAAGGGTATTATTATATACTCTCTCTCTCTCTCTCTCTCTCTCTCTCTCTCTCTCTCTCTCTCTCTCTCTCTCTCTCTCTCTCTCTCTGTGTCGTCCTGTTGAAAAACGGAATCATCTTCGCTGTCTGCGACGAAAGAATGATTTTAATAAATTCAAATTTTTACCTCGCTTCCTCATAGGTGTAATGAGCATATTTTAAAAATTTTTATTTGTGTGCTTTTTTGGTGTTTAAACAGCGTTAAAACCTTTAAGTATTGGAATTTTACTGGATTTAAATAAATTAATTTACATTCCGGTTTTGATTATATGGTGTCCAATAGTGAATTGTTTGCATTGCTCTTCCTTTACGTTCTTGAGGGGTGAAGGTACCTATAACGCGACCACGGAAAGTCCAGAACGAATTAATTCACGGGAGAATTTCCTTCTTTATAAAGCTGAGACACCTTCTTGTTTAAGGCAACTGCGTAGAATATTAACGAAGGGAGAGCGACTTCTTTAAAACAACCCCCTTCAGCTTCCTAGTTCATCGAGCTGAACGCGTAAACAAAAAGTCGGTTCGAATTTATTGTCTTTATGGTTGTAACATCTTGAATTTCAAGTTTATTTTCAGAAGTACATTATAGCGTGGGAAAAATTCACGGACGACTAATCTTTCGGATAGAAAATTACAACCTGACATTTTGATACATACAACATAAAAACCTCTCTGTTTCTGTTACAATATAAAAACCTCTACTTTACAACATAAAAACCCCTCCTTTATATTTTCGCTTAAATACAGATTTAAAACGGGTTTAAAACTAAAGCGTTTCATGTATTTTTGGATGGGTAAAAATTCAACACACACACACACACCACACACACACACAAAAACTTTTCCGGAATTCTCTCCAAAGTTGAACATTTACGATATTCTGATCATATATCTCAATTAAAGATGAAAAGCATAAAAGTCCTTAACAAGGTTTTGGAGTCGTCCTTCCGAAACAGAATTATATGTTTCAAGGTGGCCAAATGTTATAAAGTTGGCCATGCATAATCTTGAAGGTCCAGCGGTAGGCGGCAACACCGCACCACTGATACCCTTTAAGTAATTATTATTATTATTATTATACCGTATTGGATTAAATTACACTCATCCGCGAACAGTCACTGTGTCTAAAGATGCACACTAGTGAATTTATTTAAGACATAAATATGCAATGTACAAAGCATGAAGAAAAGCCATAGAAGGTGTGTATATATATATATATATATATATATATATATATATAAAACATGAAAACCTTGAGGTACAGCATTTTCTCTTTATAGAAAAGGGACTTTTTTTCTTAACTCGTTTTCAATAACTCTTGAACTGGGTGTTAAATTTATTTCGGGGAAAGTCTCTCTCTCTCTTTTTAACATCCAGATTCAATTTCATTTATTTTTTGTTTGATCTGTTTTAGAATTAATGTTTTTATACCGATCAAAACCTACAAATCTTTATTGTTATGAATTTCAATGAAACTCTGTCATTAGTTTTAAAAAAAATTTTACTTTCTGTATTCTATTATATGCATTTCTGTACTGCATTAAGAGTTTAACTGAAATAATTGTACCAAAAAAAAAAAAAAAAAAATTACAAAGCAATACCAATAGAAAAGGTCGTATCTGAAAGGATGAGCTATTTTTAAATTTTGATCACTGTGTGTGTGTTTATTTTCAAATGGGTGAAAGAGAGATCAAATAAAATGGAAATTGATATCGAAATATTTCGCGCTTCACCGAAACTTTTTAAGTTTTATGCTATGTTGTTCACGGACAGAAGAAGGGAGATGTGGCGTAATATACAGTATAGGTTTATTAAGAACCGTGCGTATATTGTATTAACTTTTTTTTCTTATATGCGACTCGTTCAGGTATCACTATTTTAAATAACTTCCTTTTGCTATATTATAAATCTATTATAGATTAAATTTCCACGAAGACTTTGTTGGTTTTTTACATATTGATACAAAACTAGCAGGCGAAAAATAGTCTTTCATCATTTGGAATGCGCTATTAATGCCACGTTTGAACAAAACTGCATATTATTAACGTTTCAGTATATTATTAACGTTACAGGGGTCAAAAGTGAAGTCTTTAAGAGAAGACTAGATGCCTGGCTTAGGACGGTACCAGATGAGCCGGGTGTACCTGGCTATATGCGGTGGAGAACGCAAAAGAGCAACTCGCTCCTCCACCAAGCCTAAACGAGGTTAACGAGGTATTAAGTTTGATTTCTTATATAAGTATAATAATAATGCTAAAAAATAATATAAACAAAGATTTACTATAAAGAATATTTATATAAATTCACCATAGTTTAATTACAGATTACTGATCTAAATATTAAATGAAATCGGGAGAATTTTCACTTCTGGAACTGTGGAAAGAACAAGAATAATTGGGTTAGGGTCAAAGAAAAATGTGACTCTAAATTTTACGAATTAGCTCTGATTGCACGAGAAAGCAAGCGCGAGCAAAGTCATATTTATTCAGAAGCTAAAGCTTTTTTTTTCCAGATCTATTTAACTGGTAAAATACATTAGATTTTTTAAATATATATTTTACATTTCGTTCCCTGGGTATGAAAGATAGATGTAATTCCTTATTCTTATTATTATTATTTTCATTCTTTGTGCCCCTTTTTATGGGGAGGAATTTGTTACTGAATGAGGATACTCATCCATAAAAAAGCGAAAGCTATTTCTCTACCAATAATAATTTTTTTTTTAATTTTCAATATTTTCCATAGATTTCTGTAATCGGCGAACTTTTTTCCGGGACTGTTATTTTAGAAATAAAATAATCTCTTAAATCTCTTACGAATTATTTGACATCTTCAAACGTTTCTCCATTTTATCATTATTTTAAATTCTCTCTTTTGGCTTAGTTGCAATACCCCTATACCCATATACTGTATATATATATATATATATATATACACACGTGTATATTATTGCTGCTGTTGTTATACGGAAAAATATATTTAATTGAAACAGCTAAATAGTTGTACCGGCTCCACTGTTTCTTCACTTCCACTCTGTTGCTGTCTTTATACAAGAGTGTTGTCGGCCCCTGTATGGAGTACGCTTCTCGCGTGTAGGGTTGGTCAACCCACGCAGCTCTACTTGACCGGGTTAGAATCAAAGGCTTTTCGTCTCATCAATTCCCCGTCTCTTACTGACTGTCTTCAATCCCTCTCTTCGCCGTAATGTTGCCTCACTCTCTCTTTACTATCGCTATTATAACGGACACTGCTCTTCTGAACTCTCTAACTGCGCGTCTCCTCCTTTAAGGAGAGCACGCAGTACCAGACTTTCGACACATTCTTTTTCTGTCCAACTCTCTAACGTAAGAATTAATCGGTATTTTCAATCTTTCATCTACTTAACCGGTCAACTTTGGAACAATCTTCCTCAATCCATCTTTCCCCCTGTCCATGACCTCCAATCTTTCAAACGCAGAGTGTCCATGCATCTCGAAAACCCTGGACCTTGATTTTTGGCTCTCTTCTTCTGCTATGGGTGGGTCGTTTTAGCGGGCATTCACCCTTGGACCCTCCCTCCCGCATAAAAGAAAGAAAATACACGATTTACAATTTACCTTTCGATTCAAATGGTATAAGTCAGTTCAACCAAGCAATGACCGGTTAATCGTCTATATTAGTTGACAAATAATAATCAACCACGCGTCAGGGTTGTTGTAACCATGTATTTTTCGTTGTGTAACTGCATGATTTAGGTTCTGTACTAAGAGCCAGGCTCACGGGACAAACGAAACCTACAACTAAAACATCTCACTCCACCATCTGAACGCGGAGGACGGTTAGGTATTCAACTGCTGAATAGACCCAACGTCGTTCAACTGCGCCGATCTAAAAGAAAGTGGTAGAACGATATGGCCGCGACGTAGACCGTGTGTGTGTGTGGGTGTGTGTGCGGTTCAATCCTTCCATGAAAAGAAACATCACCGTTCTTAATAAGCGGAATGACCATTATACAGGGAGGTCAAAAAAAAAAAAGGTGTTCTCAGAAAATAATGCTCAATAAATTATTTTTGTGGAACACCTTTTTGTATCACCCTGTATATTTCTTAAAAAATATCAAAATTTCTTTAAATTTTCATTCATTCCGAATCCTATAAAGAAATTTACTCGCCATACAAAGAAATATGTACTCCACTTAATGGAGTGATTCGAAAACCTTCAAAACGTAGACTCCTCATCATGCCTTCGTGCCCGGAGAGGAAGAGGTCATTAAATGGACGAAATGCCTTCACTGTTGAGGCTTCATCTTCTGCATTCATCCGTGACAAACGTTGAATGGAACACATTTACAACGGTCTATTTCGATGATTTGCTTCGATTTCGTGCACCGCTCAACGCATATATATATATGTGTGTGTGTGTGTGTGTGTGATGAATTCCACAATTAAATACGTGAAATAAATAAATTACGCACACCCACAAGGAAAAATGAAAAGCGATTCCAAGGCCTTTCGTGCATTCAACAGTACACCTCGTCAGGCAAGTGACGCGATGTACTGTTGAATACGCGTAAGGCCTTGGAATCGCTTTTCATTTTTCTTTGTGGGTATTCATCATAGAGAGAGAGCAACACACACACACACACACACACACACACAGAAAGAGAGAGAGAGAGAGAGAGAGAGACACACACACACACACACACCACACAGAGAGAGAGAGAGAGAGAGAGAGAGAGAGAGGAGAGAGAGAGAGAGAGAGAGAGAGAGAGAGAGAGAGACACAACTAAAATAATAAATAAGCGACACTACGTGCCATTAGCAAATTTTTTACTTTTCTGATTTTAGTGCAAACATTCCTCTTCAGCCATTTACTGGGGGAATGCTCGAATCCCTTAACCCCTATCCCCGTTGCTGAACCCGCTAAACTAATCGTGTATTCCCTTCTGTTGCTGCGTCGACAGAGACCAGCAAGTTTAAGAATTCTGTCCACAAATTCACGCCGTCCTGAAGAATCTATCCCCGTGGTTTCGAACAAAAAAGTAAGTTCAACGTCTGCCACTGAGCTAAGGATTTAGTGTGTGTGTGTTGTGTGTGTGTGTGTGTGTGTGTGTGTGTGTGTGTGTGTGTAACATATATATTTTCCTCGCAACAGAGTGGAGCGAGGAAATGAAAATTTGAATCTTATCCACGTTTTGCTCAGTTATTAATCTGAGCGAAGCGTGGAACGCATTAAAAATGAATTAATGTGCGCATCGAGGTGTAAAGATTATAAAACTTAATGACAAAATTTTGGGGTAGTCCCCCCCAATTTCTTCCTGAGACAAAACGGAAGTGAAGAAAATGACGTAAGATTTGCGCATCGGAAGTCCGTGCACGAAAGAGGATGATTCTCGTCAGGTAAACGCTTCGTCAATTTCGCCCGAAAAGAAATGGCGAAAGAAATGGACAGTCTGGGAAGTTCTGGGAATGATGAAAGAGTCCCGGGCGCAAAGTAACGTCGGGAACAACCAACCAAAACAAAGAAGGAACCGAACCAAATCCTAAAAAAAAAAAATAATAAAACAAAAGAGAGAGATAAGTTTAGCCATTCTAAAACTCGTTCAAGCCACACTGTAAATCGGAGTGCAAGTATTCATAGTGCGTATTCACACCGGATCTTCATAATGTCTTGCAGCAGTAAGTACACGAATATAAACGAGTTGACGCGTATTCTACATGAATAAAAAAAAATGAGGGTTCGAACAAGGATGAAATTGTGAGCAATAAAGGAAGTTTTAAATGTTATCGGTCGCAAAAATGGGTATGCCATAAATACCCCAAAAAAAATACTGGCACACACTATGACACGAATACATCGTGCTAGAGTGCCAGAGGCTATAATATACTTTTGCTAAGAATCAATTAAAATAATATACAACGAATTTTCTAACGAATTTTCCTTTTGCTAAAATGAATTCAACGAATTTTGAATTCTAATTTAAATTTAATGTTTTTTAATTATATAAAATTTAGATTCACTCTTTCCTTTAACAATATATATATATATATATATATATATATATATATATATATATATATATATATATATATATACACACACCTTGGTTAACGTTGGTTTTGCTTCCGCCAGAATTGTTCATTCTGACGAAGGTCAAACTTGTTGCTCCACCTTAGACCTACAGCTTAACATGGAGTGCGAGCCACGACCCACCACGGGTGGTCAGAAATTACAAAGTCCTCGCCCGAACTCGATATCACGACTTTCCGATCAGCAGCAGCCCAGCGTCTTAACCACGAGGCCACCCAGGGTACCCATTTATCTAGCAACCAATTTTTTTTTTATTGTATGGAAGGGTGAACATCTGTGTTTGCTGCGTGCCGACTGCCGTCACGGGGTATCGAACCCCGGGCTGGTGGATTCGTAATCAGCGATGCTAACTACTACACCACCGAGGCACATATATATATATATATATATATATATACCTTTCAACCTTTCAAATGTTCCGTGTGATGATGCCTCATGTCGCCCCTCCTCTCAATATATATATACACACTGACCCTGTGCTTTAAGAAAGAAATCCGTTGTTTGACGTTCAAAAGAATTTATGCAAAGTTGTGGATTGTCATTAAAATTCTGAAGCAAAATGTAGCAACGTACGAAAGTAATAAAAAATATTAATTTTCTATAATTAAAAGTCCAAAAAAATAAAAATTTTCATACACTCAAATAAGTATCTCTTTGTTTTAAACTATGTACTAAAAATAGTTATCCCGCTACTGTATTCTTTTAACGCAATTAATATAAGGAGCGAGTCCTTGGACAGCTACTTTAGCATTTAAAGTATTTATTATAATAATGAGGCCTTGAAAACCTTATGTACCGGGTGATTACGAATCCTCTTCCCTATTTTAAACATTTATTACGAAAAAACTAACAAAGCTACAGCGAAAAGCAACATATACAAATAAAGAAGGATTCAAAACATTTTATTTACGAGCTATTAAAATTCAATATGAGCTACTTTTGTCGCTCTGCAGACATCAAAGCGGTATTCTGTTTCCCTCCTTACAGTTTGTCGCATATCACACTGAACTTTTCTAATAGCCTCACGTAACTTTTCCTTCAAATGTTTCAAAGGTGTTGCCATTGGTGGAACAAAAACTTCATTTTTAACATAGCCCCAGAGAAAGAAGTCAAGGGGGGGTTAGATCGGGCGAAAGAGCCGGCTAAGGAATGGGCCACCCCCCACGTCCGATCCGACGATCAGGCAATTGCTCATTCAGGAATGTAACCTCATTGTGGAAATGGGGTGGCGCACCATCCTGCTGAAACCACACATCAGCACCTCTAGCAGCTGGGGTATCAGCCATAGCTGTAGCATATCGCGGTAAATGATACCGTTAATTGTTTCTTCAGCAAAGAAGAATGGACCGTACACCTTCTTAGCGGTAAGACCACAAAACACGTTAAATTTAGGATTATCTGTGACGTGTTCAATATTACAAATAAAAATTCCCTGAAATATTCTTTATTTGTATATGTTGCTTTTCGCTGTAGCTTTGTTGGTTTTTTCTTAATAAATGTTTAAAATCGATAATATCATTTGTAATCACCCGGTATATATATATAATATATATATATATGATGAATAAAACCACGAAGGAAAGGAAACACAAAATGGTGCTCAAGCGCTTTCGTCTAATGACATCCTCAGGATGACATCCTCAGTGTTCCTGAGGATGTCATTAGACGAAAGCGCTTGAGCACCATTTTGTGTTTCCTTTCCTTCGTGGTTTTATTCATCATAAATATTTTTCACGTGTTACCTTCGTGAAATAATTTTCATATATATATATATATATATATATATATATATATATATATGGTGTCCCATAAGTCCGGCATCATAGGAGAAATTCATATTTTTCTATTTTACAAACCATAATTCATATGCTCGGGATGCCAATTTCCCGTCCACCATTCTGTTCAGTGACGAGGCTGTTTTTATTGAAATGGTGAGGTAAATCGACAGAACACCCGCTACTGGTCTCAAAACAACCCTCACTGGTATACCTCTTCAAAGGAACAAGGTGCATCTCGGGTGATGGTATGGTGTGGCATTTGGAAGGATCGCATCATAGGCCCCCTCTTTTTCGATGAACATGTCACTGGAGGCACCTACCTACGTATGCTCAAGGAAGAAGCATTTCCCAGTGTCTTGAACGAAGAAGGAATTTCCCAACATGGTTCCAGCAAGACGGCGCTTCTGCACATTACAGCACCCAAGTAAGGGAATACCTGTACCAACAATTCCCTGGTCATTGGATAGGACGTCGAGGACCTGTGGAATGGCCAGCTAGAAGCCCGGATCTCACGCCACTAGATTTATATCTCTGGGGCCACTTGAAAGCGCTGGTATACGCAGAGAAAATTAGGAGTGTTGAACATTTGCGGCAGCGCATTATTGGGGCATGTAACACCATTACTCCTGACATCATTCACCGTGTGTTTGCTGACTGGGTATCACGTCTGAATTTGTGTATTGAAAACAATGGTGGACATATTGAGCACGTTCTGTAAATAAAAGCTTTTGTTTTGCCTTTTTTTATTATTTCTCCTATGATGCCGGACTTATGGGACACCCTGTATATATATATATATATATATTTTTTTTTTCCGGGGGTGGGGTCAGTTTTCTTTTCCTCTGACAATACATTTTCATTGCGATATTGGGCCTAGCTAGTGGTTAGATGCGTGACCATCCTCCGCGTTCAGTAGCCTACAGATTATGCAGCGGCGACCCATGGTTCTATCCTGCGTAAAGCTGTAGGTCCCCTCCTTCGTATGAGCTTTGCCGTTACGATGGAGGTTAAACAACCTCAGTAATCCACACTCATACGCTCACTGAAGAAGAACTGAAAGAATGCAAATGGTGAAAGTTTCCCCCTATGGTCGAAATCAACGTTTGCGGGTCACGATTAAACTCTGTTTTTCAACAGATTATTATCCTTTTAAACGAGTTCTGAAGGAGTCCTACAAAATAAAACCGTGTTTTTTTGTTTAAATGAAGAGAGACCAGAAATCCATTTAATTAAGAACTCGTTCTTGAATCTAGACAAAACGTGAGACGTCCAAAACATGTTAGGACGAGTATGAGATGAAAAGCAAGTTTCACATATACACACTTCGAGCAGAACACTCTCTCTCTCTCTCTCTCTCTCTCTCTCTCTCTATATATATATATATATATATATATATCGTTTAAAGAGATTAAATTTCTTTTAATAACGAAATATTGACGCAAATTTAGGATAAAATTGTATTACTACATTACTTGTCTCATTTCTCGTATCCACTGTAACTATCAACTCCTTTTACTGTATTTGTATCTTAATTAAGTCATTATTATCTAGATAAATAATGACTTAAGCTTTAAAATATAATGCGCTTTCAATTTTCAACTTTCAACTATTAGTTCGTTCTTTTTTTTTAAATCAATACGTCTTATTCACAAATTTATATACTGTTTAATCATAATTTAATCCTATTATATAGATAGATAGATATAGTGTAGGTCTATTACCTTACCTAATCATATTTTAACTGTATTCATAATTACTTGTTTGTTTGCTATATGCTGTGTATTACTTATCTCATTTCTAGTGTTTAACTGTCAGTTCTTTGTATTGTATTTGTATCATATCTATGATGACTTTTAAGACTATATTTTGTATTACAAAATTAATTTCTAATTTTCAAATATTCGTTCACGTAATCTATTTGTATCAATATTTTTTCTTCACTTATTACGGGTCGGCGATTAGGCGTGCTTTAACTTGGTCATCAATGAGCCGGCGAGCCTTGATTTTTTAATGTTTTTGCGAAGTTCTCTTCCGACCAAAAATAATTGGTCTCAGAGTACGACCTAGAGGTTCGATGGAAGGCCGTAATCAATTGGCTTATTTAAAAAAATAAAAAATTATAAATGTATTTAATATTGTTGTTAGTTTTAATCTAGAAGGAATAGAGGGAAAATAAATAAATTTCGATTTATTTACTTTAAAAGCCCCCCCCCCCCCAATAATCTTTATATACAGAAAACGTATTTTTAGGTAAAAATTGTTTAGTTAGAAAATCTGAATTAAAATTTCAAAATTAATAAAGTTAAGCTCAAAGTCAGTTTATAATTTTAATTTATAAAATGGCTGAAGCCTACACCAAACCAAAAACAAAAAAAACAATTGGTGGAAGTTAGTACCACCGATCCCGTTTGTGGGTATATAAATATGGGTATAAAAGTTAAAATATTTCTTAATATTAAATCTACCACAAGTCCATGTATTATGAGATGGAAATATTACGTAAATCAGCAATGATGATGATTATGTTAAGATTTTCCAAGTTGAATTTTATAAATTTGTTTACAATTTTTAATTTCACTTCCAAAGTTTTTGTTGCAACCTGACCGGGTATCGATCTACGAAGAGGGTTAGCTAAAATAAGAAAAAAAAAATAATCTAAAACTTTACTCGTCCAGACTCGTAAGGCGATAGGCCTCGAAACCAAAGTTAAATATATTTAAAGTATATTCAGATATTTAATTCTTAAACCCTACCCAGTACCCCGGGTATTGCTAGCGTAACTTTTACAATGGGTAGGGATTAGAGGTTAAACTCGACAAACGAATAAAATTTTTTATTAAAGCGTTTAGCTCAAGCCGTCAAAGATCAAATGAAGTCACAATGAGAAGTTTTTTGAAACATTTACTTAATCGATCTGCGCATGCGCGGGGTAGTTGGTTGGTAAAAAATGCCATGCTTCCTCAATATATTACTCAATTAATTATAAATGCCTATGAAGTGATATGTTTTACCTTTAATTAATCTGAGAGCCCAGTAAAGCCTAGAGCTCAAGGGCCAAATTAAATAAAATAGACACTCCAACTGACAATTGTAAATAAAGATTTTTGAATTTCGAATATACTGTGTGTGTGTGTGTATATATATATATACACACATATATATATCTCCAAGCCTCAAGGTAGAGCAACAAGCTTGACCTTCGTCAAAATGAACAATTCGGGCGGAAGCAAAGCCAAGGTTAAAAGGTTAACCAAGGTTTATATATATATATATATATTGTCTCTACAGTACAGAACTTCTTGGGGATATACATAACTCAAAATATTGATGTTTCCCATAGTGATGCACGTTGAACTCCTACATACTTTGCAATGGGGCCTCAAGCTGCTCGTACCCTGAACAGGTGTATAGATAGAGCGATGCTTCGTAAAGAACAGTGAAGCCTTTATTTTTTCCTTTATTTTCCACCAATGACTTAATCTGTTACAATGCAGTGTCAAAAATGTTGATGAAAATACTTAAGTTTCATTGGCACAAAGCCTTATTCGCTCTTTTCTTTATGCAATTTCTGCGTCGTCATTTTCTTGTTCTTTCAAGCATGAAATCAAACACATTTGAAAAAGGATCTTCTATGAAGGAACGCGAAGACATTTCAACGTTTTTAGTTTCTATCCAAAACCCGCTAATTTTCTTTTGTTTAGTAACTTCAGTGAGATTACATGTTCGCCCAATAACACAATCTGGTAAAACACACATACACACACACACACACACACACACACACATCTATATACGTGTATATAATGTATTTCAGGACTTTATTAGAGGTAATTCAACTACTTGCCTACAATTCATTGCGTAAGTTGTTTTTCATCGAACAAACTCTAGAACTCAGAAATCAGTTGAACAATTGCTCCCAATAATTCACAAAATGGAGTTAGGCTGTTACCTGCATGACGGGCATGACGGGCATAAATGCTTGGCATACGTAGACGTGAAATCTGCATGACCCCCCGAAGTGCACGCGCATGGTGAGTCATGCTTACAGCGGAACCGGTTGCGCCTCGCTGAAACACACACACACACACAACTGTACATGATAACACTATACACCTATATATATATATATATATATATATATATATATATATATATATATATTTGCACACGCACAGAATTTGTATACTCATACGGAATTATGAAAAGCTGAAAGGCCTTTGTAACGTATGTGGCTGGTTTTAGTTTCCTTGTGTCATGTACGTTAATTTATTAATTCTTAACATCATTTTTTTCCATTGTTATGAATGATTCATATCATTTTTAACATTTTTTTTAACAAAATAATCAGTCTTTCTATCGCGATAGATAAATTAACGAATTTTCTTATACGTCTGTCTTTTCTTCACGTTAAAAATTAGAGATTTCTCGTCCGGCGAAAAAACCTTTTACGCGGATGATTCAGATCGACAGTTCCTTCATAGTTGATGTAAATTGTCGTAAAGTACGCTATAAGCACCATCGCTGACCTCTCTTTTCCGTATGAGATTCGTACGCGCCGCGACTCGCTTTTTATTTATTTATCAAAGAGATATCTACTACGGTACTATCTACAGTACTATCAGTAGTATCTATTTGAAATGACTTCAGTCCTCTGAAATGACTTTTTCACGTCATGTCGAATAAAGACATCAAGTTAAGTATTATTATTATTATTATTATTATTATTATTATTAATTCAAAAGGATCATTTGATAAAAATATTGGATCAAATGTAGAATTCGGACCCCAGCCTTCTTTAGTTAGCTTTATAAGGCTAACTAACGAAAATATCACGACCTAACCTAACCAATCGTTAGGTTAACTGTACGCCCTTGACGATTGGTTAAGTTAGGTCGTGATATTTTCGTTAGTTAGCCTTATAAAGCTAACTAAAGAAGGCTGGGGTCCGAATTCTACATTTGATCCAAAATATTTATTCTTCTAAAATATATTTTAAAGTATCTTTTTTTTTTATTTGAAAATAAACCAAGAACGACTTTTAAAGGTGAAAGTTAGGACTTGAGGTGGGGGGGTGGGAGGGGGGGAGGGGGGAGGGGGGGAATTAATTCCTTTCTTATGTCATATTATTAAAAGAGTGAATTAAAGTGACATTTTTATTATATATATATATAAGTATATATATATATATATATACAGTATATTATAAAAGAATAATTTCCTACCTAAACTCGTTTATTTTGAATTTAAAATATAAATAATAATAATAAATTATAAAAATGTGAATAATTTATTTAGAAGAGTTACGCCTAAATAATTATAATTATTAGAATGTCCATTTTTTTTTTATTAATTTGAGGAAAATATGAAATAAATAAAAGTAAGGTTTTTTTAGGGTCGGAGATTGCGTTGGGTCGAAGGTCTTATAAATATCTCTTATTGCTCTTTATCCTTCATGAATACGGGCATGTAGGATAGGTTGAGGCAACAGTATCGGTTGGGTACGGACATCTGCTTCGCATACCAACACGGGCATCTATTTTTGTAAGTAAGCTGGGGCATCTATTTTTGTAAGTAAGCTTTCTTCAGGTACAGTGTAAAATTATCACTTTATGTACTCGACGGCTATTTACGCGTAACAGAAACGATAGGACGCCACTGTAGCTTACCATCATCTCGTCTTCCGCATAAATCCGGGAGTCCAGTCATTCAAGGAGGTCGGAAGCGAGGAAGCATTATCCGGGATGTAAATAAGTCCAACCTCCTAAATGTAATGAGATATTTCATATAGAGGTGAGAACATCAGTTTAAGCACCGTGTCCGCCCTATTCCATATATGGATGATGGGGTCAAGATAATGGATGAATCAGTAATATTTAAGAAGTGAAATTGCGGAGAGGTTTTTTTTTCATATTTTAATATTATTTATTTAGAACTGTTTCTTTATATCTATTTTGATAATTCTCTCTCTCTCTCTCTCTCTCTTCTCTCTCTCTCTCTCTGCAATATTACATACTATTATTACATAGCGTTTGCAGCTTTTGAACTCCCAAAGAAGATAAATGCTAAGAAGCAAAATTTATGAAGATAAATGATATAAAAAAATTTATAAACCTAATCGATTTATGGTTGTAGCTGTAGTTGTGAAAGAAGAATGTGTTGGTCGTTTCAAAGGACGTATCTACAATTTAAAGGTGTGAAAGTATATTTATGTTCATAGGAAAAAATTTCTAACATCACACATAAATTTCGAGTCCGTTGTACGTTTAAACGAGCTGCTAATTTTCTATATTCACTCAACACTTTTATATGAATCATATTTGAAACGGATTTAGTATATAATACTGCTCCTTTCTACTGCTTTCCATTCGCTGGTATTTATTTACATCTGCATGCATGGTAGGCAAACCATTACGTATCGCGTACAAGCGCATGGTTGAGTAGAACAGCTAAAGGGGCCGTCGATATATGTAGAAATTGTACTCTAAATTGTTTATGTTCTTGTCCGCTTTAAGATTGAGCTTAAATATACTCCGCGAATAATAACGTATTTGAGTACAATAATAATAATAATAAGTATCTACTGTTAGTAGATCAAAAGTAGATCAAACTTCGCTTCTCAACAAGAAGGGTCCTCTGAAATTTAGAGAAAAAGTGAACATATTTTTAGGGATTAAACGAAACTATTCACATTATTTTCAGTATACCATCAATCTACTGAAGGTACTTTTTAAATATTCCCTATTCAGAGTACATTTGGTCGCAGTTATACTCATTGCTATTTCGTATTTCGTGTAAACTGTATTTGAAGCATCGAGTTCAAAATTCATTACACACCATTATGTTAACAATATACTCCGATTTGCAATCTGTCATTACATTTTGTATGATAATGAAATGACACTTGATAGACACTTTTACAATATCAGAGTCTCATTTTTTTAACTTTGAGTTGAGGTCTCTCAAATTAGGGTCTATCTAGTTTTGGACTCTGTTTTAGAGCCATTCATAGTTTTACAATTCACCCTGAATTTAAAATGAAACAGTTAATCAGTATTGGAAGAAGAGAAACGCGTATAATTGACAAATATTATCGCTTAATCAGAGGTATTAATATACAGGGTGTCCCGTAAGTCTGGACCCATAGGGAAAAATAATAAAATTACAAAATAGTCCAAAAATTTATTACATAATCTGTTCAAAGTGTCCGCCGTTGTGTCGCACACATAGTTGAAGACGTAATCTCCACTGCGACAGCACTTTCTGAATCACAGTCGCAGAAATTTCTTGACACGCCTCCACAATGCGTGCTTTAAGGTGGAAAATGTCCTGAAGTTTGACCTCGTACACTTTGGCTTTCAAGTGGCCCCACAAATAAAACTCCAGCGGAGTAAGATCATAATAAAAAAATAATAAAAATAATAATAAAAATAATAAAAAAATATATTATAAATAAATTTTTGGACTATTTTGTAATTTTATTATTTTTCCCTATGGGTCCAGACTTACGGGACACCCTGTACTTTGTAAACAGGAAAACTCTTAAAGCCTTCGGGTCGAAGTACCTAAGTGGCCTTTTTTTAACTTTAACGTTTCAAGTAATAAAGGGTTCCTAACATTGACCGCATTGGTTCCCTTTTGGGTATATAGGGTCAAAATGAGAGCCAGTAAAGTCCCGGTTAGTGTCCATACGGTCCCCAATTTGGAGCCTAATTCTGAGAGGAACCTTTCCTTATTTTGACATGTAATAGAGAACCAAACCTTTAAAATTGTCATGTCATACAAAACTTTGTTGTTTACAATCTCCCTATCTATCTATCTATCTATCTATCTATCTATCTATCTATCTCTCTATCTATCTTTCTATATGCATATATATATATATATATAAGTTCTGCCTCAAAAATAACTATACAATAAATTCCTGAGGTATGACTTTTGACTCTCTCTCTCTCTCT
The DNA here is from genome assembly GCA_023014485.1 of Bathynomus jamesi. Classification (NCBI taxonomy): domain Eukaryota; kingdom Metazoa; phylum Arthropoda; class Malacostraca; order Isopoda; family Cirolanidae; genus Bathynomus; species Bathynomus jamesi. Next base: position 337,834 of record JAJOZX010002281.1, read on the forward strand.
CTCTTCTCTATATATATATATATATATATATATATATATATATATACACATACACACACATTAAATTGTTTATTTTGTTATTGTTATAAAGCATCAAATAAAAATAAATGAGTTGTTCCTAAAAATATTTTTGTAACCCGAAGAAAATTTACATGGCGGGAAAACACATCAGATAAGAATATATTTATTTATTTGCCAAAGTTTTTAGATGTTTATTAATATTTTGGGGAGTAAATTATAATAAAATATGTAAATTACCTTTCCAGTGTAACTAATGAATTGCATTAAATCCGAAACTATGCATAGAAGTGGTGTAAAGATTCATATTAAATATAATATAGCGAAATAATTTAGTTACCCTTAAAGAATGATTTACGGTACTATAAGATTTATTTTTAAAGGCCGGTCTACTCTTATAGTTAATGGGACCCGGGGTTTGGAGGGCTAGACATAGAGAGAAAGCTTTATCTCCACTAGAGAAAACAAGAGAGTATCAAAGTAGGGAAGATGCCTATAGGCTCAACCAGGTATGCTCAGCTGGATTTCTGTAGTTGAATTAATTAAATACTTCAATTATTAATTAATTCAACAAGAGAAATCTGGTCTCAAGCCAACTGATTGGTCCTATATAGCTTTCTCCTGATTCTTTCGTGTGTCCTTTCTTCGCTGTCTACTCTCTGTAGCCCTTCTTCTACTATCTCCTTTCTTTGCTTCACTTTCGTCGTTCTTGTGGTATCTATCTACCCTACTATCGAATGGGGAAAGCGATTACGGCCCCTATTCTCCCTCCACTCGTTTCTTTTGTTAATGGTTAGGGATTCAAAAGGTCTTTCTTCTATCCTGCGGAATGGTGTCGGCGTTCCGTCGCTGGCATCTTTTACCATTGTTTGAGGGGTCCTGCTGATGTCCTTCAGGAGTTAGTAAGTTAGTAGTTACTAGTCAGTGGAGTTCGGAGTCCCAGATATAAATTGGAGTCTGCTCTTATATCGAAGGTGCCTTTTCTTCGGATACTTTCCCATTTCTTTGCCTTGTGTTCTCTCCTGTTCTTCTTGTCTATGTCTCAAATTGGGCTATCATACCTGAGCTTTAGCTATTTATAAAGGCCCGTAATCTCTCTGTTTCAATTTTACCCCGTGAAAGTGTAGAGGCCTCATTCCCCAAGCCTTTTGGCATCTGACTCTTCTCCAACCGTGATAAGTGAGAAGAGCTTCTTCTGACCAGGGTGACTGACGCAGCACCTATAGTTTTTCTGACCAAGAGGCTAAATTCCGAGTACGATCTGAAGGTTTGTGAAGGTACATTCAGAAATATTTGGATATCAGTGAGGGTCTGATTCCCAAAAGATTATTTGGTCGATTATTTGCCTTTCCTTTCGAGAATCTCCGATTACTAGGAATTGGGGTTCCACGTAACTAAATAAACTTAAGTTTTGTATAAGTTTCTAGGCTTAATTATAGAACTCAAAATTAAAATAATATATAGTAACTTTGGTTTAGAAATTGTACTGTAATTTTTGTTAATTCTTTATCATTTATTTGAACTTGACCTAAATATAGGAATCTGCTATTAACTTCAATAGCCTTGTTTAGGATTTTGTCACCATCATTTCGTGTTATTCCTAACAAAAATAATGTCAGAATCCCTTTTGTTATTACCCTCCTCTTAGTCTTAACGTTAAGCATCCATTTATTAAATTGTACAATATACCTTAGTTACATCGTAGTTCCGCCGTCAGTATTTCATATCTCGCATACAAGTGAGGCTTCAGGCTTCGCCTGTTGTTATTGCCGAGTGTAGGAGAGAAATACTCCCTTGAATCTGGTATTCAACGTATCCAGGCATACCTGGCTTATGTGATATCTTCCTAAGCTACTCACTCAGGTAGTTCTTGAAGACGTTCACTTCCACTTTCGTTGTTTCGGAGTTGTTTTGGAAATGTACTGAACAAGAAAATTGTGAACTGCGAATACTGCATAGATAAGGAAGAAATACATATCGATGGTACATTTTTTTTTGGAGGAAGGAGGGGTCAAGGACGAATGCCCGCAAAAACGATTCACCCATAGAGGAAGAAGAGAGCCAAAATCAAGGTCCAGGGTTTTCAAGATGCCTGGACCCTCGGCGTTTGAAAAAGTGAAGGTCATAGACAGAGGGAAAGATGGATTGAGGAAGATTGTTCCAGAGTTAACCGGTTGAGTAGATGAAAGGTTGAAAATACCGATTAACCTTTGCGTTAGAGAACTGGACAGAAAAGGAATGAGACTATGTCGAAAGTCTGGTAATGCGTCCTCTCCTTAAAGGAGAAGGCATGCAGTTAGAGAGTTCAAAAGAGCAGTGTCTGTTATAATAACGATAGTAAAGAGAGGGTGAGGCAACATTGCGGCGAAGAGAGAGTGAGGCAATATTACGGTGAAGAACGATGGATTGAAAAGTCAGGAAGAGACGGGGATTGATGAGACGAAAACCTTTGATTCCACCCGGTCAAGTAAAGCTGTGTGGGTTGAGCCATCCCACACATGAAAAACGTACTCCATAAAGGCGAGGACAACACCCCTGTACAGAGACAGCAACAGAGTGGGGGTGTAGGAATTGCTGAGCTGGTACGGTACACCTAACCTCTTAGAAGCTGTTTTAGAAAGAGAATGTAAGTGATCTTTCCAGAAGAGATCATGAGAAAAGGAAACACCAAGAATATTAAGAGAAGAGGAAGGATTGAGTTGTTTATCGATGAAGATAAGAGGCTTATCGTGTGGAAGATTGTGACGAGTAGATAGATGAAGGAACTGAGTTTTTGAGGCATTGAAAGCCACAAGGTTTTCTATACCTCAATCAGAGATAGTAGAAGGACACACCAGATATCTCTATCTGGTGTGTAAAATGCGTGCATGTGTAGTGAAGAATAGGGAGAGAAGTGTGTTTGAGAGCATGCTGGACTGTTCACAGGGTAAACGAGACACGGAAAAGGATCAGCGATGGAGGACAGAGGACACTGACAGGAGAAACGGGAGTTCCAGCACTCCCTGTCGTCTACCCAACGTCTCCCCCCCCCCGGAGTACTTCCCTGGTTGATTGGTGTGTATAATTTCTCCTCCTCTTTACTACGAGCTGATAGAACAGCGAGCAGTAAAGGTATCTGTGCTATAAATGTACGTGAGAGTCATATGGCAGAGACGAGACTAAGTAAATCAAACAGCTTTGTGAAACTTTTAGCAGTAAAAATCGAAAACTAAACATTGGACTTAGAGTCATCTACAGTCCTCCGAACACTTCAACTGCAAAATTCTCGGATGCCATTGCTGATATCAAAAACCTAATGAAGTTCTTAAACTCTTCATCTACCAATATAATACTCTGCGTAGATTTTAGTTTCCCATTTATGAAATACAGAAAGGTGGGAAGAAAAATATTTACTGTATATACACCAGGACAAGGGGGGCACAAGAAAAGACCAGGAACAAGCAAAAATGTTGATAGCTTTAACAAACGAATTTACGTTTAACTTGATTGATGATATAAAAACAATCCCACCTATTATCTCAGACCACAACATAATCGGGATATCAACTAATATGGTGAAAGCCTTGAAAGAAAATATTCATATTGAAGAAAGAAGCAAATTTGAGATTTTTAACCTAAACTCCAAAACTATAAATTGGGAAGAAATCAGATCCCACATGGCCCAAATAGTTAAAACAGGTTTAGATGATAAAACAACCGAAGAAATGCTAAACAACCTTGGAAGAAAAGATGCTGGAAGTTTTACAAAAATACTTATATGTCCCGAAAGCACATCCAAAAGGAAAGAAGATTTTTTTTTCTCGAGACAAAAGTGAACAATATTCCGCAGAAAGAGAGCAGCTGCGAAGTTAATTAATTGCACTGACAACAATACCAGGGAAGTAATACAAGAAAAACGGGAGAATATCGATAGTGGAAATACAAGCCCTAAATAAGGACCAAACAGAGAGGAGAGGAAACTACGGTAGAAGTAATAAAGGAAAACCCCAAATACTCCTATAGCTATCAGGGTTGGGTCAACCAAGTTAATTAACTTAACTTTTTTGCCGATTAATCGATTAAGTTAATTAACTTAACTAGTTAAATTTTTAAAATTTTTAACTTGACTTAACTTAATTGAAATATCTTCAAATTAACTGATTACCTTCAATTAATTTTCAATTAATTTTCCCATAAAAATGCTCTTTTTATCTTTGTGAGTGAAATGTAGGCCTACAACAAACAAGCATGTTTAATTTGTAAGTGAAGTATACATTTTATGTCTAATTTGACTACTGTTAGTAAAGAATCTGGATTATGTTCAGTGTCAATAGTGTACAAGGTGTTCGAAAAGTCCTGTCACCCCTTACAAAATGTACATATTGTAATACCAATTTTATTTTTGTGTGATTAATTGTATTTATATGTGGTAGGTGTAATTTAAGAAACAAGTCTAGCAACAATTACTTTAATTACAGTAAATACAGTTACTAATTACAGTTACTAATCAAGAATATCTGTGTGTGCACCATCATTTTCGTAACAAAGGATTAATAAATGACGGGCGGTATGGTTTCATGCCGAGATCTTTTGTCATGTGATCTCTCATTGTGGACATGGGGACTGCAGGTTGTTCTTGTGATCGTTTCCGAAGTGATTTTTTTTCGGTGAACGAGCCACCGATGCAATCACATCTTCACATTGTTCCGCTCGAGTTGTTGGTCTTCCCGACCGTGGTCTGTCCTTGATGGAGCCAGTTTCAAACAGCTTTTTCTCCCAGCGTAATACCGTCTTGTTTGGTGGTACAGCCTTATTGAATCTTGTGTTGAAATCATTCTGGATATCATGCAGCGTTTTGCCAGTATGTGACCTTTCATGAGCCCATGTGCTCATCACTATCTTTTCCTCCAGAGTGTAAGTGGCCTAGTCTGCCATTGTTCACACAACTCTAATACCTGGAAAAGAAAAATAAATGTCAATGAATCACAAATAAATTCAATTAATCGCACAAAAATAGAATTGGTATTACAATATGTACATTTTGTAGGGGGTGACGGGACTTTTCGAACACCCTGTATAATATAAAACATACAGTTCAGAAAATAATTCATTTTGCTTTCATTTTTACAATGGAAAACTATTATATGCCTAAAAGTTGAGGCTTGTCGAGAAAAGCTGAGTTTTAGACCATAAACAATTTTAATTTATTTATAAGGAACAGGAAAATAATAAAAGCTTATAGAAAAAAATTATCCTTGTGTCTTGCCCTGTATAATATGCAAAAAAAATACATACAGTTTATCAGACAGTGACAACCACACATACAAAGCGATCCCACATAATTACAGGTTTATCATTACCTTAATTAGTTATATATAATGATGATTCTACGGACTACTTTCAAGAAAGAAAAAGTTAATTGATTAACTTTCAAAATTAACTTAACTAGTTAATTTTTTAAATTTGCATTAACTTAACATAATTGGTAAGAATCTCAAATTAACTTAACTTAACTAGTTAATTTTGAAAGTTGATCGACCCAACCCTGATAGCTATGCGAAAAGGAAAACAAAAAAGGCGCGCGCCACTATCGGGCCCTTAAAGAAAGGAAATAATGAACTAACCATCGACTTAAAAGGAATGTCTGAAACATTGAGAGCCCAATACGAATCGGTTTTCAGTACCCCTAAAAGTAACAAAGCGGTACCTGACAGACGTGCATTCTTTGAAGAAAAATTACAAGGAGAGTATATAACAAATTTTTATTTTACCCCAGAAGATATAGCGCGAGCTATAGGACAAACGAAATCACATTCAGCTGCAGGTCCGGACAAATGGAACGCCTTATTGATTAAAAGCTGTCAAAATGAAATAGCTACACCTCTATACTGGATATGGACAAATTCCATGGATACGGGAGAAATACCGAGCATCTGAAAAGAGCAAACATTGTCCCTATATATAAAGGAGGGGATAGATCTCAAACAAAGAACTATATAGATCGGTGTCACTGACGCCCCATCTCGCCAAAATACTTGAAAGAATAGTTAGAAAGAAAATCTATGACTTCTTGGAGACACTAGAAAGATTCATTAGGAATCAGCACGGATTACGATCAGGAAGATCATGCCTATCACAACCAAGTTGAAATCCCGATTAATAATGGCATACTAACAAAAATCTAGGATTAATGTCCATTACTATTGTTTACTAATTATTAATTTCTCGTGTGTAATCTAGCATTAAAAACACATTTCTTGGGATTGTTCAGTTCTTATCTCTCATGTATAATATTGGTTTCTTTGTATGGTATTGGTATAATGCCTTCAATGGTGACCTTGCATTTGTCATGTCAGTAGTAGGGCATGGTTAATTAATCATTTTTAGGAAAAAGTGATGAATGATGAAATTTTCTAATTAATCAATGATTAACTGATTAAAAATTGTTAAAAATTAAATACTTCTAAGAGTAAGAAAGAGCTTTATTGTTTCTTTTGCGTAAGATAAGACCGAAGAAAACATTTTGCTCAAACATTTAGTTTGCTTTAGTTCAAGAAATCAGGCATGGGCGGATTAGACAGTTTATACATGCAAAAAGGTGCCAAATTCAAATGATACATTACAAAATTTAAGGTAAAATGCTGATGAAATTATGAGGAAAATTAATCATTTCCCATCATTTTCTTAAAATATTTTTTGATTAATTAATGATTAAATTCGAAACAATGATTAACTGATTAATCAGAACCATGCCCTAGTCAGGGGTCGCGAACCTTTTTACAGTCGCGTGCCAAAAAAAAACCATGTAAACCATAAAAAAATTCGCGTGCCCACCAAAGTTTATATATATTACACCAAATTATAAATATTAATTCCATTATTTTAGACTCATTATTGCAACGTTATTGTATTTTGCTTAGGCGTGCCAGGCAAATTTGATCGCGTGCCCAAATGGGCACGCGTGCCATAGGTTCGCCACCACTACCCTAGTCGGTAGTGAGAATTTAAGATTAATACATACTTTAACTATTAATAATACTTATTTACTTATTTATTTATTATTAATTAATAACAACTAGCTGTTTATTTTTAATAAGAGCCCAGTAAAGCCTAAAGTTTAAGGGTCAAATAAAATAAAATAAATAGCGAGCTTCACAATTATTCATGTCATTGTAAATTGTAAAACGAATGTATTTATTTTATTATTAATAAAGGTTATTCAATAGAGCACTATAACAATATCATAGACGCGCTTGAAAGCAATGAAAACTATGATGTCATATACACGGATTTCGTTAAAGCGTTCGTCAAGTGTGATCATGGTATAGTAACACATAAAATGAAACATTTGGGAATAACAGGCAAAGTTGAAAAATGGTCAGAGAACGTCAATAAGTCGTAAAAATGTAAGGTATATCACCAGTAGAATCAGAAGTACGCAGCTCAGTACCACAAGGAACAGTACTGGCCCCACTCCTATTCATTATCATGCTAACAGACATAGACAATGAAGTAACTAACAACAGTTGGCTAGGGGAATTATTACTTCTTGTTCCATCTTTTAATGATTCTCAGTACCTGCCCTGCGACTCTTTTTGGTTTGTTATTGTCTGATTTCGTGTCTCAAATTTCGCATTGTCGGTCATCATAGTTCCCAAATCTATTGCTTTCTTGCTTCTCTGAATTTCCTGTCTATCTGGGACATGATATGCTGTCTATTTTAGCTCGTCATTTCTTCCATATCTCAAGAGTTGACATTTCTCGGTGTTAAATTTTATGTTGTTGTCTTCTGACCATTTGTACATTCTGTTCGTGTCCCTTTGTAGGGCCTCCAGCTCTTTCGCATCACTGATTTTTCTGCTGATTTTTGAATCGTCTGCAAAGGATGTTACTACTAAAACTTGAATACTGCTCAGTCTTGACGTCCCCATATTAAAAGGAAGAAATTAATAAACTAGAAGAAATTCAAAGAAATTTCACAGCCAAGACTGATGGCTACAAAGAACTCAACTACTGGGAAAGTCTTCGTAAATTAAATCTGTATTCGCTGAAAAGAAGAAGAGAGAGATACACCATAATTTATGTATGGAAAATGATCGAAAAACTGGTACCTAACTTCAAGCTGAACCCAGTAACCACCCAAACAACAGTGGAGAATAGGAAGGGTAGAATGTGTAGTGTTCCCAAACTAAAGGCCAGACAAGGGATACCCTCAACTCTAAAAGAAAATAGTTTGGTTGTCAAGAGGTCAAACTTATTCAACTAGTTTCTGAAGATCAGGAACATAACTGGTGTCAACGTAGAATTTTTCAAAAGAAGACTAGACGCCTGGCTTAGGACAGTACTAGATGAACCGGGTGTGCTTGGCTATGTGCGGTGGAGATCGCAAGAGAGCAACTTGCTTCTCTACCAAACCAGGCCTAGAGGTGGAGCTACCAGCTTGGCCTTCGTGGCCTTCCAACCTATGGAGCTGCTACGAGGTTACGAGGTGTATATATATATATATGTATATAACAAGCCCTTGTCCAGAATTTTATATATATAAACAAGCCCTGGTCCAGAATATATATATATATATATATATATATATATATATATATATAACAAGCCCTTGTCCAGAATTATATATATATATATATATATATACACTGTATATATATATATAACCTTACAACCTTACAACCTTACAAAGGTTCCACGTGATGATTTCTCATTTCGCGAAGGTCAAGCGTGTCGCCCCTCCTCTCGAGTTGGCCTGGTGAAGTAGTGTTGGATTCTTGCGCTCTCCACCTCACATAGCCAGGTACGCCCGGCTCATCGGGGATTGTTCTGAGCCAGGCGTCAAGTCTTCTTTTGAAGATTTCCACTGCAACTCCCTTCGTGTTTCTTAGGTCTTTGGGCAACTGATTAAATAGTTTTGGTCCTCTCACTACAAAACTATTTTCTTTCAGGGTTAAGGATGTTCCCTGTCTCGCCTTCAATTTGGGAATACGACACAGTCTACCGCTTCTACTTTCCACCGTTGTTTGGGGAGTTATGGGATTCAGAGTAAGATTAGGGACTAGTTTCTCCATTATTTTCAAAGTGTAAATAATGGTGTATCTCTCTCTTCTCCTTTCCAGTGAATATAGGTCTAGTTCTCGTAACCTTTCCCAGTAATTTAGTTCTTTGCCCCCATTGATCTTGGCTGTGAAACTTCTTTGAATCCCCTCCAGCTGTGTCTAATGTCTTCTTTTTTATATGGGGATGTTAGGACCGAGCAGTAGTCCAGTTTGGGTATTATATATATATATATATATATATATATATATATATATATATATATATATATATATATATATATATATATACATATATATGATACACGGGAAAATTAAATCCACTATAGTCCGAATAAATAATGGTAAATGACAAACATTATAGTTTTTCTTTTTCATGATGTTAGCCCGACATGAGCAACGGGTCACTCGCAAAGAGGCCCCAAAAATATAACTTCCCTCACCAGCTATCTGCAAAGCAGATAGGATCCAGCTTTGCGACAGGATCTAGGATATTCAATCCGACACGAATGCAACAAGTCTTTTGCTTATATTGAGGTTCTGGATATAGTAGGCTAGGTGTAGCTGTAACCCCTAGCTCCCGTCCCAAAGCTGGATCCTATCTGCTTTGCAGATAGCTGGTGAAGGAAGCTATATTTTTTAGGCCTCTTCGCGAGGGTGGCCGGTATATTCCCCCACGGTATATTCCACCACGGTAAATTCCGCCAGGTAAATTCCACCAATGGTAAATTCCACCAAAGTAAATTCCACCAGGTAAATTCCACCAATGGTAAATTCCACCAGGTAAATTCCACCCCAAATTATTTAAAATAAAATATGATTTAAATAAGTAAAATGTAAATATTTTATTCCTATGGGTACAAATAGAAGAATACAACGAATATTACAATAATTGATGGTGCTCTTCCAATATGTGCTCTACCGCGAAATTTACATTCCAATACGTGATCTACCTTAGATTATTCGGATTAGCAGCAGGTACGTTAGTTAGCCTTATAAGGCTAACTAACGAAAATATCACGACTTAACCTAACCAATCGTCAAGGGCGTATAGTTGACCTAACGATTGGTTAGGTTAAGTCATGATATTTTCGTTAGTGCTAATCCGAATAATCTAAGGTAATATTTACATTTTACTTATTTAAATCATATTTAAGTAATGTAAGTAAAATGTAAATATTACCTTAGATTATTCGGATTAGCACTAACGAAAATATCATGACTTAACCTAACCAATCGTTAGGTCAACTATACGCCCTTGACGATTGGTTAGGTTAAGTCGTGATATTTTCGTTAGTTAGCCTTATAAGGCTAACTAACGTACTGCTGCTAATCCGAATAATCTAAGGTAGATCACGTATTGGAATGTAAATTTCGCGGTAGAGCACATATTGGAAGAGCACCATCAATTATTGTAATATTCGTTGTATTCTTCTATTTGTACCCATAGGAATAAAATATTTACATTTTACTTATTTAAATCATATTTTATTTTAAATAATTTGGGGTGGAATTTACCTGGTGGAATTTACCATTGGTGGAATTTACCTGGTGGAATTTACTTTGGTGGAATTTACCATTGGTGGAATTTACCTGGTGGAATTTACCATTGGTGGAATTTACTTTGGTGGAATTTACCGTGGTGGAATTTTCCGCGGTGGAATTTACCTAGAACCCTTTGCGAGTGACCCTTTGCCGACGTCGGGCTAACATCATGAAAAAGAAAAAAACTATAGCGTTTGTCATTTAACATTATTTATTCGAACTATAGTGGATTTAATTTTCCCAGAAGAGTTCCTTGTTCCATGCACGGTCTGTGTGTATCATGAAAGAACCTCAGGGGACCATTCTGAGTTCAATCCCATATATATATATACGTATATATGATGCAAATCCACAAGGAAAAAGAAGAAATTATTCCAAGGCCTTTCATATTGCTCAATACACGAAAGGCCTTGGAATAATTTTTTCTTTTTTCTTGTGGGTTTGCATCATTCATTCATTTCACGTGTTTAATTGTGATATATATATATATATATATATATATATATATACACACACACATGAGGTCATTAGAACTGAACAATACTCAATTGTTGATATAATTAATGTTTTCAGTAAAGAAACCATTACTCGTCTGTATCATCTATTGAATGTCGTGAGTATCTATTGTTATTTGATTGGCTTTGTTTACTGATATATTGTTTTACACTTCGAAATTTGCATCGATATTCATTATTATAATTAAGTCCTTTGCTTTTTGGATTTTCTATATTTTCTGGCTGTCTGTCGTATGGCAATTCATTGTTTTTAGTTTAATTTTTCAGTATTTGAAGAATTAAATCTTTTTGGTGTTAAATTTTACCTTATGATTCACTGAACATCTCAATATTATTCGTGTTCTCTTGTAGAGGTACAGCGTCGTCTGTTGTCTTAATTTGTCTGCTGATGTTTGCAACCTCGGCAAAAGATGCTGCAATGCCAGTTCTGTTTGCTCCCGTATCTATATCAGTAAACGTGATTATAAATAATAGTGGAACAAGAACTACTCCTTATGGCACTGAGCTACGTACCATTTACTCTGAAGAAGCCATTCCTTGAACTGTAACTATTTGCTCACGCTCCCTCAGAAAGTTGTATATCCACTCACATACTTTGACTGTTATTCCCATATTTTTTAGTTTATGAGCTAATTGTCTCGTGTACTAAATGCTCTGGCAAAATTTGTGTATATCATATCATATTTTCTTTTTTTGTTAAGTATCACTGATGTTATTCTAGTAATCAATCAGGTGCGAGCGACATGATCTGCCAACCCTAAATGTGTGCTGGTTCTCAATGAAATTTCACTTTTTCTTTTAGACATCATTATATATATTTTTTTAGGATGACTCTTTCAAATATATTCCTCTGGTGTGACGTCAGACTGGTCTATAGTTCTTTGCTATAGCCATCTATGCACCCTTGAAAATCGCAATATACAACACTTCATGCTTTTCGATCAGAGTGGCACTCCACTTCTCTGGAGCTTCTGCTGAATGTATTTTATTTGTCCTATCGCCCGTGCTATACCCCCTGGTGTAAAATCAAAGGTGCCCTTTATTTGTTTCTTTAACCCTAAATCTCTACCCATTATAAAAGTTACGCTAGCAATACCCGGGGTACTGGGGTACACCAGTACTCCGAGTAGGATTTAAGTGTTAAAGAAGGAGGGACATTCATATATCGTTTTATCTGTTTTAGGGAGACTAAAAATTGATTCGTACTGGGCACGAATAATTTCCGAAAGCGCCTTTGGATGATCGGTCACTGTATCATTTTCATTTTTCAGGGGTATTATGGCCCTTTGGTTCCTTGTTTTAATTTTTATGATACCATACAAATATTTTGGACTTATTCCGAGTGTTTCCACCGTTACATCTTTTTCTTCAGTTTTTTTTATTAGGTCTGCAATTAAGTCTGCAATTATTAGGTCTGCAATTAAGTCTTCACCTAATTAAATTAGGTCTTGAATGTCCTGGTCGATATTTTCCAGTTTTTAAATGGTTATTCTTCTTGTATTAATTTGTGCGGGCACTGCAGTGTATCAATTTCATGGCAGTTGTCTTTCTTTTACGAAAGAAGGGTTCCTTTTCTCCTTTTGAATGTGTTTCTCCTTCAGCTTTCCACTTTTGAGGACGTTCCTCTGAGACTGTAATCATTCTCTCTTATAATCTTCTGCTGTTTTGGCTATAAACACTTTTTTGCCTTATCAATCTTTACTATCAGTTTAAGCTTATCCCATCCCTTTATCCCATCTTTAAGACAGTTAAAATGTCAAAATTTCTCCGCTTTGGGTATGTCTGATTACAATCATTACAAATGCATATTTATAATGATTTATAATGATTGTTGTTATCGCAATCAAATTTTGGTCAGACATTACTGTTTAACGCAGGGCTTCCCAAACTTGGGGTCGCGAAGATCATATGTGGGGTCGCAAACCGATCTAATCATTTTATTTTCAATTCTCTTCCTACGGCCGTCCGACAATACATTTATCAATCATGAATGTAGTTGTATATAACAGCTGAAATCCGGGGGCCCTTCCCGCGCGCATAATAAATGCTGTACTTATGAAGTATATATATATATATATATAAACTTCGACCAGTGTTCGGGGTCGTCAATTATGTGAACATGATTTTCGGGGTCGTCAATTATGTGAACATGATTTTCGGGGTCGCACACGATAAAGGTTCGGAAGTCTTGGTTTAACGGTTATTAACATACTTAATAAATTGTTATTTGTGAAAACTAAGTTTAGTCATTTGTGTTTTCTTGCGGTTTCGTTGAACTCCCTCGTGAACAATTCCTCTGCCAGAGAAAGTAGCAAATTTGCTTGCTCCGTTTCTAGAAGCCTTTCTCCCGCCTATTATTAAAGCCACGTAAACATTTCTATCAAATCTTTCGTAAGAAATACTACAGCAGAAGTTGGGTTCTTCAAAGGTTTTAACAAATAAAGTTTTCTGTAGGGAATGCGTCATACCAGATGTAAATTTTCAATTTTGACCACTAAAATCTGGACGAGAACAGGATCATTTTATGTATTTTACATTATTTCCGCAACGTGACTTTCGGTGTATCTATCCCGTTATCGATTGTGTTAGATTTTAATACATTATAGTTTTCCCTCTTTCTCTGTTACCAGTACAATCCTCGCAGTTTTCACATTTTACCTTGTAGTCTTTGAGGTGTGTCTCCGTCAAGTATACTAGTTCCGCATTCGTTTCTTCCATAGCTTCTTTTAGGTACACGACCTTGTGTACGGAGTTCTTTGGTCTCAAACCTTGTATGTTTACGAATGACATCTTGATCCTTTCCTTTGCTTTCTGTTTTGTAGGAGTTTCACGTCTGCTGTTCTCTAATATTGCGGGTTTCAGTGCCCGGCGGTCGTCCGTGAATGGCCTTGCTAGTTGTCTCAGTAAACTGTAGGTCTTTACGTTTATCGTTTCTGAACGACCCGCTTTGTGGTGTATGACTGACTGTACGTGTAAATTTTTGCATGAAATGTCTCTCCTTGAATAATTTCAGTGATTTGCATTACTTTTATTATTTTTAATACGTGGGTAAATTTTTTTTATTTATTTCATTTTTCTTTTTAACAAGTCAATATCTTGAATTGATTCCTTGGTATAATTTTAGAAATACAGAGTGTCCATAAATTATACGTACAAATTCAATTAAATTTTAATTTAATTTGTAAAAATAATTTATGGACACCCTGTATTTATTGTCGGATGAACAAAGCAGTTTTTATCTTATTTATACAGACTCCATAATTTTCATACGAAAAGTTTATGACGTGTTTGTACCTATTCCAGTCCCCAAATTTACAAAAAACATTTTCCTCATGGAAGTATCACCGTTAAGGATGTATACTGTTGGAAAAAAGTTCGCCTAAAACATAGAATTTTTAAAAATCATAAAAAATTCTAATTGGTAATATTTTGTTTTTCATTGGATATTTTCCTCTTGTTTGGTGACAGTAACAACACTTAAAAAAACAAAACCCAATCAGTAATTTTTTATGGACATTTTAGAAATTCTCTTTCTGAGCGGGTTTTTCCGGAACTGCGCGTAGTCATACTTTCTTTCCTTGTACTTACAATTTCCCTCAATTCAGTACTCGCACACATCCTCCTTTGTGTCGTTGGTGTGCTTAGTGTGTTTTTCACGTGTTTTCACTCGTTTGGCGGTATCCTGTTTTACTGGTTGAGTCCCCCCCCCCCTTCTGTTTGCGGAGGGCGCTTCGCTTTTCTCTTTTCCTTCACTATAGACTTTATTCTTCGTTTAACTGTGCTTTAATCTTGTTTCCGTTTTCCTCGTTTCGTCACGCTAGTGTCGTTTCAAAACACATACACACACACATACACACACACGCACGCACAAACAAACACGCACACACGTGCGCATCTACCCATAAGTGAGGTACGGACTTTTTTAAATCTATATATTTGAAAACTAATTAATCTAACCTAATATAAATTGACTTAACCTTAGTCCCATCGAAGGGAGAAGAAGGGCGTGATAAATGTTTCGAACGCAACTGAGAAGTCGAAAGGTGATTTCTGCTAAGTATCTACCTCTTAGATAAAGGTAGATACTTGATCCGTTCAATGAAAAGGTGGGAGAGTCTGCCCAACTTGCGGAAAACCTACACGATAACGTTCAGCATTTTTCTGATATTTTGTCATTCCCGTGAGAAGACTCAGGCGGCTCAGAAGAGTCGCGTACATTTAGGATAGCACCGAAAAGTAAGTATCCAAAAAGTGTGTGCTGCACCATCATTTGGGGAAAGGGGGTCGCGAATTAGTTTATGTCAAAATGGGGTCGCCAGTACAGGAAAGGTTGAGAAACATCGTTCTAGGGCCTAGGCCTAACGTTACTATAAAATACTGGATATTTTTCTTTATATGTTTAATAATTAATAATAATAAAAATAATAATAATGATTGAGTTGTTTAAGCTCCTTCGCAAACATCTAATGCCCTATGACGGAATGGACCTACGGCTTTTTGTGGAATCTGAACCATAGGTCGTTACATCATCTAAACACAAAAGGAAAGTCACCCATCAAACTATTATCCAGACCCAACATCGCTTAACTATATTGGTCTAGGCCGAAGCAGTGTTACTAATGGTAAGCAGGGGAAAAAAAAAAATATATATATATATATATATATATATATATATATATATATATATATATATATATATATATATATATTTATATATATATGATCCAATTCAGAATGGCCCCCTGAGATAATCCTGAACATTAGTTCTGTGTTTTCCCATATATATATATATATATATATACATTATAACTGCAAACACGCAGTATAATTAACGTAAAGAACGACGCTTTGTATAGGAGAATTATCCGCGCGGATAATTCTCCTATACAAAGTGTCGTTCTTTACGTTAATTATACTGCGTGTTTGCAGTTATAATGTATATAATGTTTCGGCATGCGGGAGGTGCCCCTTTGGGCATTGGTTTCTGCGCGCATGTAGAGGAATTACGACATTTGATTGAGTGAGGCCCGTGGTGTAATGGTTATCATATCTGACCGGCAATCGGAAGATCCCGGGTTCGATTCCCGGGTGGTTACCTCATTTTTTCATTTGTTTCGTTCTTTCGCTCTCATCTTGCGCGGATAATTCTCCTATACAAAGCGTCGTTCTTTACGTTAATATATATATATATATATATATAATATATATATATAATATATATAAATATATATATTATATGACGCGTTCGGTGGAGAAGGGGCGAACGCAACATTTTCGAATTATGCACAAAATGCAGTTAAAGTTTGTAAACTTTAAACCTTTGTATTTTTCAGGTTTATTGAAATGCTGTATGAATTTGAACACATATTTGAGTAAAATATTGTTGTGTAATATGTCGATATAATAAAACGCCAAGAAATTTTACAATATTATTTATTGATAGCTTCTGATGTTAACTGGTGTAATCCATTATTTGGTGCTCTTCGTCGAATGTTGTATTACCTGCTTCAACTGTTTCGGTTTCTTCCAGTTCCTTTAACAATCTTGTATAATAGTTCACTGCAGTTGCAGGCATTAGGTCTGATAATTCTTTGAGATCTTTTATTTTTTCCTTAGTTATTGGCAGCAATTGGGAATACTTTGGTTGCAGTGTCTGCTGGGCTAGATTGAATAAACTGACACTGTAGGATTTTTTCCCTTTCTGCAGTCTGACGGGATGGCTATTATCTGGGGTTGTGCGGTATGCAGTAGATATTACGTAGCCTCTTTGTGTTGAATGTCAAATATTAACGTTCTTGCATCTGTAAATTTAGTAGTTGTTGATTTCCTAATGACAATGCACGTTTTTAGGACGTCAAAATCGAGAAAATCAGCCTGTTTATTTCTACAACTAGGAAGCGCTGCGAAACGGCTGTAGTTATGGCCGTAACATAATCTTTTTGGTGTAAATAATATTGCTGTAATTATTTTTATATTTTGTTCAATTTGGCCAAATTGAGCATCACAGGGCATTGTCGAGTGACCAGAAAGTAGATAGATGTGTTCAATGTGAAGCAATGATGCGGAGTGAATTCTCTGAGATACATTAAAACCTAAATTTACCGTGAAAGAGTGCAGACTAACATCTAATTTTTGCATAGGTAAAGCAAAGGTTTTAAAGGATAATTATACGACAAAAAACTCATTTTTCGAATTTTGTGGCGTTCGCCCCTTCTCCACCGAACGCGTCATATATATATATAGTGTGTGTGTGTGTCCTCTAAATCAGTAGGATTAAATAATATATATATATGCTGATGACACAAAGATCAGTAGAAAAATAAGAAACCCAGAAGATATAGGATCTTCGCAAACAGACATGAACAGAATCTTCAAGTGGACGGAAGACAACAATATGAAGTTTAACACTGAGAAATTTCAGCTGTTAAGGTACGGAAAAAGAGAAGACCTAAAATCCATGGAATATTATACCCCAAATGGACAGGAAATTCAGAAAAATTATAGAGCAAAAGGTTTAGGGGTTGTAATGACTGATGATGCGAAATTTGAAACACAAAATAAGATAGCAGTAAACAGAGCAAAGAGAATAACGGGACAGATATTGAGATGTGAGAACCTTTAAACGAAGAGATAGGAATGTAATGATTCCTCTACTGAAAACACTGATCATACCCAAATTGGAATACTGCTCGGTCCTAACATCCCCATATAAAAAAGAAGACATTAGACAGCTAGAAGGGATTCAGAGAAGCTTCACAGCCAAGATCAATGGGTGCAAAGAACTAAATTACTGGGAAAGGTTACGCGAATTAAACCTATATTCACTGGAAAGGAGAAGAGAGAGATACACCATTATTTACACTTGGAAAATAATGGAGAAGCTGGTCCCTAATCTTACTCTGAACCCCGTAACTCCCCAAACAACGGTGGAAAGTAGAAAAGGAAGACTGTGTCGTGTTCCCAAATTAAAGGCTAGACAGGGAACATCCTTAACGCTTAAAGAAAATAGTTTTGTTGTGAGAGGACCAAAACTGTTTAATCAGCTACCCAAAGATTTAAGGAACACGAATGGTGTTGCAGTAGACATCTTCAAAAGAAGATTAGACACCTGGCTCAGAACAATCCCCGATGAGCCGGGCGTACCTGGCTATGTGAGGTGGAGAGTACAAGAAACCAACTCACTACTTCACCAGGCCAACTCGAGAGGAGGGGCGACAAGCTTGACCTTCGTGAAATGAGGAATCATCGCGAGGAACCTTTGAAAGGTTTAATGGTTGAACGTATGAGGATTACAGCATTTGATGAACTTGATGTTCTAATCACAAGTATATTGTGACTTCGATTAACTTATCTGATGTTAAGATAGGTTAGGTTAGGTTAGCATAGTTTAGGTTAAGTTCATTTTTTAGAGTACAATATTATGATGTTATAAAGAAATAACCTATAACCCTATACGTACATAGTTTAACAATATAAAGAAAAATTAACAAAAATAGTTGTTATTATTATTATTATCTTAACTGAAACCATAATATATATATATATATATATATATATATATATATATATATATATATATATATATATACAAACTACTACAAATTTTGCATAAAACTTTTTTACTGCGTTCACACCGTGTTCGTGTCGAGCTTAATCAATCATTTATTTACTGATTAAAAATGTTTTAAACAATTTATCAAAAGAATATTCAAAATGGACCAATTTCAATCGTTATCTAGATATTCCCCTTTTTTAACCCAAACTAATTAAGATATTAAGAACAGGCCAACAAAAAATGACAAAAGTCATTTCTTTTATATTATATGCGCGCGTGTGTGTGTCTGTGTGTGTGTGTGTGTGTGTGTGTGTGTTTGATGTTTATAAATACCGATATAGTTATCTAAATACTCATCATAATTTATAATATAAAATATTAATTTTTATAAAGTTCAAAATGGCGTCGTTTTTTTTGTTTTTTTTTTTTGGAGAAAAATGCGAGGTCAACTATTTTTTTTTAGTTTATTTTCGAAGAGATTTTAATTTTAAATTATTTATTAAACATTATAATTTCTTTATTGTTACGAGTCAGAAAGGAAGAATCTATTACAAGGTGGGGGTGTTCATCTCCCTCCAAAGTATTATAAGTTATAGGTTATAAGTCATTGTAAACATACCGTGTTTCGTGTAATTAACGGCCTATGCTTTATATCGTCGTTTTATGGGGTCTAAAAATACCTTTGAAATTTAGTGAATGAAGGTGGTGTGTCCAGAATACGTAAAACAGTTTGTGAAATTCTCTCTCTCTCTCTCTCTCTCTCTCTCTCTCTCTCCATATACTTCCTTCTCATTCAAATCTCGAATAGCATTCCGGCTTGTCAAACCCCGTTGCCGACTGCACCCATGCGAGCGCCCACTTTCTAGTGACGGCGAAATTGAATGGTTTTCCTCTTGGTAAGGATTAGAAAACGGATATTACTCGATAATGAGTGCCTTCGATATAAGAATGAGTGCCAGAACGTACTCTTTTAAACGTATCGATTAATTTCAACTTTTCTTTTCTTTAATTCGTCTATACCAGTGGTTCCCAAACTTTTTGGGTCATTACCCCATTTTCATATGGATACCTTCATAATGATCCCCACCCTACCTGTACCCCACGTTAAAGCCAGTCCCAGTGTTGCCATGTCGTTTATTTATGCACATCCTGTACTTTAGAAGTACTTATAGAGCACCAAATTACCCCACTGAAAAAGCCAAATTACCCCAATGGGGTAATTTACCCATAGTTTGGAAAACGCTGGTCTATACCATCAGCCCATCTCTCCTTCAAGCAGGAATTTATTTCTGTTTTTAAAGGTTTCTTCCCGATTTTGAAGAACGAAACTGTTTTGGAGAAAACGTCAAATTTTGACCGGGTTTTTATTTTATACGCAAATGACGTCTCACTTTCCAAATAGCAAGAATCTCTTAAGTAGACGTTGGCATTTCAGATATACAGTACAGGTTGTTCATAAAAGATCTGAACGATTTGATTCGTTAATATTTTTCATACTAAATAAGATATAAAGCATGAAGCATGTGTAAGCGATAGAGCAACTAATAAAGTTTTTTTGCCAGATGACAGGCCTAAACGGAAGTCATTTGCGGAGGACATGCTGGACCGAATGGACACTGACAATGGGTTCCACAAACAAGTCATGTTCTCAAATGAGGCTACATTTCATGTTTCAGGGATGGTAAACCGGCATAATGTTAGAATTTGAGGTTCATAAAATCCCCGTAAGGTGCTGGAAGTGGAACGCGACAGCCCTAAAATTAACGTCTGGTGCGGCTCATGCATGGCCCGACTGATTGGGCTATTCTTTTTCGCTGAGAGTATCGTG
This sequence comes from Bathynomus jamesi, assembly GCA_023014485.1. Lineage (NCBI taxonomy): Eukaryota > Metazoa > Arthropoda > Malacostraca > Isopoda > Cirolanidae > Bathynomus > Bathynomus jamesi. The sequence goes on from JAJOZX010002281.1 coordinate 358,333, forward strand.
ACATCAATCTCCTATCTTGACATGCTGGAGCAATTTGTGTTTCCACAGCTACAAGAATTGCAGCTGGACATTACCTATCAGCAAGATGGAGCACCTCCACATTGGGCTCTGGTTGTGCGTGAGGCCCTCAATGAAAATTTTCCGGGTCGCTGGATTGGCCGTGATGGACCTATCCCTTGGCCTTCACGATCACCAGACATTACGCCATTAGACTTCTTCCTCTGAGGATTTGTTAGCGATGTTGTGTACAAGACCAAGGTTGTCAACATCCATAAACTGCGAATCAGGATCAGGGATGCAGTAGCGATGGTCGATGCTGGCATGTTTGAACGCACATAGCGAGAAATTGAATATCGATTGGATGTACGAGCGACCAATGGCGCACATGTTGAAGTTTATTAAACATGTATGTAAAACTTTTACCTGTGCGGAGTCACATGGACAAACTTGTTTATTTGTATGTTATTGGGTTATCACATTAATAAAGATTGAAATCGTTCAGATCTTTTATGAACACCCTGTACTATAACAAATACTAGCATCGATCCAGCGTCGAACCAATGTTTGACCTGCTATTTGGGAATCGCATTTCATCTTTTTAGTTTGTGGCGATGTCCAAATATTTTTTATTATATTATTTTAATGAAACACACACACACATATGTATGTATATACAGGGTGTCCAAAAGAGGAACACAATCAAAATACATGGTCAACTATTTGCCACCCATTTAAAATAGTTAATTGAACCATGTTCTGATTGCATTATAGACATTTGGATTTGTTAGCAACAAAAATAATTATGGTTAGTGGAAACACTGCATGGTTAGAAGATATCTATTTAAAATGGTTGGCAAACGCAAGATGATATTTTAATTACAAAACATTTTAATAATAATTAAAAATCATTGAATTAATTTACGTTCGTAAAACTTTGCGCGACTTTTGTGGAAGGAATGTTTCTACAGGCACACAACATGCTCGAAGTGTCCTTCCCTTTACGAAATTAATCCCTTAACGCCGACCGTTGCCTTATGGCAACATGAGCTTGAAATCGATTTTGAGCTTTACGATCTGAATATTAGAGATTATTTTGGCTTGAACAGGAAAACATTTTAAATAAAACTTTCATCATTCAGGCAGGAAAGGGCTAAGTGATGATTCCGAGTGATATAAGAATTTATCAAAATCTCCAGCGTGAGATCTTTGGCCCGGTCATTATTGACACAACGGAGGACCAAAATGTTAACTTCTCCCTCCTCCAAGAACAGTTTATCCACTTTTTTTTAAACCAATACATTGATTTGGACGGAGTTTGGTTTCAGTAGGATGGCGCAAAACTTCATACAGCAAATATCGCTTTGGACTTTCTGTATGAAACTTTTGGCTCAGAGTCCTCTCTAACAGGTACCCCCTACCTACACAACTACGGTCTTGCATGGACTCCTCTGTCATTTGACCTCAAACCCTGTAATTTATTCTTGTGAGAATATAAAAAAACGAGGTCTTCAAATAAAATCTCAGGACACTAGAAGTTCCAAAAGTAACAATTGAATATAGAATCCGCTCCATTTTTGCCGAAACACTGGAGGAGGCTGTGATAAGAAATTATACTGCTCGGATTCGTCACGTAATTTTGCAAAGGGAGGAAGTACACTTCGGGTATGTATGTTGCGTGCCTGTAAAACGCTCCCATCCTTCCAAAATAACTACGTGGAAATCGTGCCAATTTTCATGAATTCAAGTTAATCAATGTTCGAATTTGATTTTAAAGTGTGGCATAATCAAAGAATCACATTGTAGGTAACTAATATGCGTGTATTTTTTGGTTGTAACCAAATATTTTTCATTGGGAGTGCCATTGCTTCCAGGCACCAAATGTAGTGAAACGAGAGAAAAACGATAAACGCTGAAAAAACAAGCAAACCCGATCGCAAGCACACACGAATAATTAATACAGTTCGTCTCAAAAAACTTTTTCCTCCCAAAAATCGGAAACCAAACAACACGAATATATTTTTAAAAATCGAAGTTTGCTCAGAGCCTTTCGGACCTCACGGAAAACCTACAAATGAGTAATAAAATATAATATTTATTCTCATTATAATGTCATTTATCATTCTGCCATTCTCATTTCTTCTCTTCCAGCAAAAATCAAAAATTGATGTACAAATTTTTCATGTTTCATTTCATGCTCCATGGCGCATGCCTGAAATGAGTTGATAGATGGACAGAATTCACTGGTGTTATTACATGTCATTATCAGGTGTTTATAGAGGTAGAACACCTTATGTACACGCACGCCATATATATATATATATATATATATATATATATATATTATATATATTATATATATATAATAATATATACGTACTACATTCGTTTCTTCTTTGGAGAAGTAATTTCTACAATTTTTTTTTTTTTTCTTAATCATTATCTAAAAATTATATCTATATTTTCGTGTTTTTACTGCCATAAAGTACACAATACATACGAACTGTATAGTTACAATACATATAGAATATTCATAAACCCTTCGTATATGCGTAGACCAAGTGAGTCTAACACGGACATCGGTTGCAATATACACATGCCTTTATTCGAACTGCATAAGCGGACGTTTATTAGAGCGAAAGTTGTGTAACCTCAGATATACGACGACGATGGAAAAGCCCCGAAAAAAAAGAAAAAAAAAAGCAAAAAGGTAAAAAGGTATAGAAAGAATGAAGTTGGGAGAAAATTCGTATGAAATTTAGTAAAAGTATTTTGCATCACTTTTCGCTTAGATTATGTTCAGCTTTTAAGAGGTGATCCTGGGTCGATATGAAATCCTCAAGAATGACTCCTTCACACGCATTTCGTATTATAATTCTTATTTATACGTGGATTAAGCGAGGTTTTACGATCTATCACACTATCTTTATTGAAAGGCATACCCTCTTTAACCTCGATATAGGAGTTTTAAGCGCATTGCTCTCTTGAATTAACAAGGTAAAGTGGGCGCGCGTACAGTTCCCCTTTCCACTCTGTACTTAGATAAGAAATTAAGAGAACTTTATTAAGCTCCGGTATAGAATTCAGGTCCGAAGAAGCAGTTATGGGTACTCGGGTCGAGGTCTTAAATGAATAAAAATGCCTCATACTTAACAAAGAAATTTCCCTTACTTATATTAATGATGGTATAAAAATGTCTGATAGACGCATGCGTACTGTAAGCATGGCCGACGGCAGTCATGCATATTTATTTCATGCAGTAGCGAGCTACAAAACATTTTCCGAACCTCCCCCCCCCCCCCCCCCCCAATATCTGGCCTCCACCAAACCCCCGCGTGGTTCTGGGAAACGAACCCCGAAAATGAAAGTAATTCTCTTTTAACCAATCTATTTCTCCAAAATATGATAATTTTTTGACTACTCCATGACGTCCTTCAGCTTTACATATCGATAGTGATGTTCCAAAGCCTCGTAAAGTTCCATCTATCAAAATTTGGAATATTTCTTTTTGTGGCGTCACATAATCGTACAAAAACACCGAATCCATTCAGGTTTTTCTTCCCTATCGCGACAATTATTGTAGGTTTCAGACGTTCCTAAACGTTCCCTACATTAAACGTTAGTCTTTAGTGTCTGTAAAATTGTCATTTACAGACTATCATCTTTTATATATATATATATATATACACACACACAGAGTACATTGGGGTAAAAGTGTCGCTGGAGGAGTTACACATAGCAAACATGCGGTTATTAGTAATTAGTAGCGCAGTTAATTATGCAAATTTCATATTGTACACGATCAAAGGAGTTACAATAAGAGGTTCAGTATACAAAATAATTTATTATGGATAAGCTCAGGCCAGACGAACGCGGCTCATTGCGCTATAACTCTCGGGTTATTATTATCGAACTCCTGACCTCAGTGTCTTTATTCCGCTTATAGGGCAACGCTGTTACCCAGTGAGCTACGTACGGGCCCTGGCTATGAATGGACTGACTTTACAAAACATCAAACTGAAAGTTGGTAAATTTGAGAAGTGACATCCCGCATCCTTGGAATTCAAGACGTCACCCATATATATATATATATATATATATTATATATATATATATATATATATATCGAGGTCATTGTTGATTTATCTGAACTGAAGTGAATCGAAATTTAACAAATTGGCTGTATGAGCGAGGGAGCTCTCACACACACACCACACACACACACACATATATATATTATATATATTAATATTCATCCCTAAAACCAAAACAAGTTTAGAACACGTTTAGTTTAAAACGAATAGGTTACGCATTAATCCACTAAAATACACAATTGTCATACTTTAATTAGTCCCTCCTAATTTTGTTCCTTTTCTACGCACTCTGTTTCGTTCACATCGAAATAAAGCGTATCCTTAGAAAGAAAGAAAGAAAAGAAAAAAAAAAACAAGATATGTCGAAGTATTATTACGACAGAAGAAACGAAAATATAAACCTGATGAGACGCGGAATAGATTACATGTATCGGAAAAACAGAGATAATCATTGATAAATAAATGGCCTTTGACAGTTTCGATATAGAGTTAATTGTACGTCATAAGATTTATGACCCTCAAATAACTTTATGTAACTTATATAAAAAAATTATGTATAAAAACTATATTACCTCCAGCATAGGGCTGTGTATATACAGAGGTCATGGCAGTAGTGGTTGCTGCTGTATGGCTAGTTCCAAAAAATGAGTAATATATATATACACACACACAGCTGTTCAACATTTAATGTCGTTGTACCTACCATTTATAAACGTTCACATATGAATTATATATAGAAAGGGCATTGCACTTTACAACATTCAACAATATATATATTATATAATATATATTATATATATTATATATATATATATATATATATATATATATATATATATATATATATATATATAATTCCCGTATTATTTATAGACATTACATTATGTGTAACACTTATTATTATATTATAATTCAGCATCAAAAGGAAATTAAAGCGAATTTACCCCCTGCTACAAGATTGCACCTGACGGAGGGAGTCATACCTCCACAGGGGACGAGACTCCAGAAAACGTCAGAAAAAGTGGGTTTTAAAAAGTGTTCACAAAGAAGAAAATATATAATAAATACACGTTCGCCAAATATAGTACTCCCGTTAAATTAGCGAAGTTAAGCAACGTTGGGTCGTTTCGATAGTTGGATGGGTGACCAACCTCCGCGTTCAAATGATGTAGAGAATCTTAGTTAGTTCGGATTCCGCGTGAAGTTGTAGGTCCTCTTCGTCACATGACCTTTGCCTTTACGAAGGAGTTTAAACAACTCCAACCGTTATCATCATTCAATTCAATCCATTTCGCGATAAGGAAGCCACTCACATTTAAGATACCCGAGTTCCTTTAGAAGGGTCTACACACACACACACACACACATATATATATATATATATTATATATATATATATCTATATATATATATATTATATATATATATAGGCACTGTTTAAAATCTTATCGACATGTAATTTGGGGGCGCTTTGTAAGCAATTTAATTATTATTATTATTATTATTATTATTGGAAATTAAAAAAGAGGAAATATGTCGTGTTGAATGCAATAATAAAGAAATTCAGTCAATGTCGAGCCGGAAATATTTTGTTTGATCAGTGAACAAATCAGGTTTCAACGAAATTTCAAGTAAGCATAAAAATATTAAATTGTTTGCTCATTAATCTTTGATTTTGTTGAAGTTCACACAATTACTACTTTGTGTGTGTGTGTATATATATATATATATATATATATATAATATATATATATATATATATATGGTCGATAAGTGCAAAATTTTACATATAGGTTCGCGTAACGGTAATTTTCGCATAGTATGTCAGGGAAGGAGTTAGCAAGCGTAGAGCAGGAAAAAGATTTAGGAGTTATAGTCACTGGTGATTTAAAAGTAGCGAAACAAAGTACAGCAGCGGTCAATAAAGCGAACAAAGTGCTAGGTTTCATAGCTCGGAATTTTGAGTACAAATCGCGCGATATTATTGTTCCTCTTTATAAATCATTAGTTAGACCCCATTTGGAGTACGTGATCCAATTTTGGAATCCGCATATGCGAAAAGATATAGACAAAATCGAAAGAGTTCAAAGACGAGCAACTAAGATGATTCCGTCGCTTAGGTCAAAGTCATACGAAGATAGGCTTAAGGAGTTAAAATTGACTACACTCGAGACTAGGAGGCTAAGGGGTGATCTAATCCAGGCTTCCAAAATTATGAATGGGTTCGATAACGTAGATAGAGATAGCTTTTTCGAAATATCTCAATATAATAGGACTAGAAATAACGGGTGTAAGTTGACAAGTAGAAGGTTCGAGACAGCAGTTGCCAAAAACTTTTTTATGCATAGAATAGTAAATAGCTGGAATAGTTTGTCAGTAGAAGTAATTAGTAGCACGTCTATAAACATGTTTAAAAATCGATTAGATGCATATGTTAATAGATTGGGTATAGTTTAAGGTAGTAAAATTAAGGCTTTGTGGTTCGGAACCCACGTAAAATTGTAGGTCCTCTCCGCCACCACGGAGGACATGCACAATACACAATTACGAACACAGTTAGGTAGACCAGCCATGAGTGGATCCTAGGGTCTTTGTTGGTTTGAAACATTATAACATATATAAACTAAATCTATACTCCTCGAAAGAAGAAGAGAGAGGTACCGTACACCATAATATATATATATATATATATATATATATATATATATATATATATATATATATAATAATATATGGAAAATAAAAAAACTGGTACCAAACCTCAGACTAAACCCAATTATCATCTAAAAAACACTGGAAAATATAAAAGGCAGAATGTGTAGTGTTCCCATATAAAAGGCCCGACGAGGGACCGCCTCAACACTGAAGGAAAACAGCTTGGTTGTCAGGGGGGCCAAGACTTTTTAACCAGACTCCAAAGGACCTCAGAAACGTGACAGGAGTTAAAGTTGAAATCTTTAAAAGAAGACTAGATGCCTGGCTCAGGATGGTACCAGATGAGCTGGGTGTACTTGGCTATGTGCGGTGGAGAGCGCAAGAGAGCAACTCGCTCCTCCACTAGGCCAGGCCTAGAGGCGGGGCCACCAGTTTGACCTTCGTGTGAAGAGAGAGCAAAGCACGGAACTGCTACGAGGTCTATATCACTGATTCCCGTACATTGAGGACTTCTGAGGAATTCCTCACTAAAAATTTCGTAACTCCTCACTAATGAATTGAGGAAATGACAGACAAGTAGAGAAGACTTGAGGGGTCCCGCGTCTTAAGCTACCTAAGCGCCAAAATTAAAATTCGCAAGAAATCGCCTCCAAAGTTCAGCAATATTCTCGCAATAGTGTCTCTGTTATTAATTGAGCTAGAAAGTTCATTTTTGGCTAAATTAGAGTTCTAAGTATGCTAATGAAGATGTTGATGAGTTTTTGGAATAGATTTTCATATTTTATATATATATATATATATTTTTATTTTTATTTTCTTATTATGCCAAACTTTGGGTGAACTTTTGGCTGGCGATAGAGGTGAAAAAAGTAGTTCGCTTCATAAGGTTTTCAACCATACTTCTAGTGTCGTAAGGTCATTATAACCCAAACCACGCGATAGAGGAAGGGTGAAAATAGTGATATCCATCAAAAACACGTTTTCGCCTGTGGTGGCGCTTAGGTACCTTAAGACGCGCGACCCCTCACTTATTTTTTTGTCACTTTTGGAAAAGTATTTGATGGTTTTATTTTATAACTTATTGCTCGGATAATGTGATAATTTTGTATCTTTTGAACAATTCTAAGCCTTGGGACCAGGTTACAGTGTATTAAGTGTTGAGTTTTAAAAGCCGACCGCCATGGTTATTTAACCCTTTCTTGCACCGTGTTCAGTATACTGAACATTTAAAATTACCTACTACCCTTTCAAATATCATTATTTTCTAAGAAATTTGCTTTTAATTTAAAGAAAATGTGTGAAAGTTTGTGTCAAACTTCGATAGATGTCTGTACTGTAAAAAATACAAGTTTGATGACAGTTTCAAAATGGATACGTTAGTGCTGGAAATGAAGGGTAAGGCCTATTTTTCTTTAATATATCAGTTATAATGTATAATTAAATGCTATATCCTGTTTTTCATGTAACCCAACAAAAAAAAAGTCATGGTGTGTGAGGTAAGGTGAGTATGGGGACTATTCCAGTTGCTCATGAAGGGAGAGTAATTGCCCAGAAAAATGCTTCCTCAAAAGGTTGCGAGCTTCACAAGCAGTGTATGGAGGTGCACTATCTAGCTGAAACCACTGTGAATCTGAGGTAATGCAGTTATTTCCTTTACGGGTTAAACTAATTAGTTGCGGTGAGTAGAAAACTTGTAGCATCTGACAATATGAATTTTGCGTTATCGTTCCTGCTTTTCCAGTTTCATTCTGAGAAGTAGGGGCCTACTACACTATACCATGAATCACTGTAATAGTTTTAGTTTCTGTAATTCTCTCCTTTGAGGTGAGAGATCGCCAAGAGTCACAGCTACAGTGGTTCAACACTTAAGTTGTAACATGGAACTTATTAATGCAAAACAATTATTTGCATTTATGATGCTGCTCCCAATACGAAACATTCTTCGTTTCTAAATAATATTTCTGTGTGACTCTTTATTATTATATCAGTGCTGCTGATCTAGAAATAGCATTTGCTCCAGATATAACAATACCATATCAGTAGTATTCATTCAGCTGTCGTCAATTTGCCAATTGGAAGATATTCTAAGCAGTGACGTATGAAACCTACAGATACCCATCAATCTGGTAATGTTATAATGTTATTAAAATGTAATATGCATCAAAACATTGTTTTTTCATTCGTAAATTGCCTATATATATCTGTTTATATATAAAGGGTGTCAGGAAATGATTGCCCCCCCCTGTACAGAAGAAAATGAAAGGAATAGAAAAAAACAGACAAAACCACGCGAAAGAGCGTTTAATTTTGAATAAAAAACACTTGTTTTAATATTGGGTGTTGCCCCCATTTGCAGCTCTGACGGCCATTAATCGACGGGGGTATGATCCCAGAAGTGTCTCAAAGAGATCGGTATCATGACTCATTTCTTCAAGGACTTCGTTGATCTTTGCAGTCATAATTTCTGTTGAATACCGATTCTGAATGGGTTGTTCCAGCATTAAGGACTCCACCCGATCCTTCATGATGGATCCGACATGTTCACAGACATTAAGATCGGGAGAATTGCCAGGCCATTCATTATTTCCGAAAAAATCAATGTTATTGTCCTTAAGCAGTTGTTGAGTCGCAAGTGCTTTCATACAGGGGGCTTTGTCGTGAAGAAAGGTTGCCTGTTCAACATCCAAAACACACTCGGGGTCTTTCAAAAACGGAATTACATGTTGGGCTAAAATTACATTTCGAAAATAAGGCCCATCCCAACTGGTTCCTCTTGGTTTGATAACCCAGATGAGCTTCCGAATAGAGAACATAATGAAAACACCCACACATGCTGGATTTTTTACTATTTCTCGATACTTCTGGTCGTCTGGGACTTCATCAGGAGTTGTTGCCCAAACCGATCATTCTGAAAATTTGGTTTTCTGGAGACATAAACGAAGAATTCATCGCTGACAACCAAGTGAAGGAAATCGTCTTCCGTCCATTCCTCAAGATAATCACAAAACCATAGCCGATCTTCAATATTAAGATCACTCTTCCGTGGCTTAGCTATTTCATGCCAAGCACTCAAGCCTTGGCGAACTCGAAATTGATGCACAAGTTGCCGATTGACTATCTTACCACGACGGATAAGTATCTCTTTCGCACCTCAGAGCAGCTCTTCTTTCGGCGCCGTGATGCAGCAAGCACAATGTCTTTCGATTCTTGAGATAATTTCTCCGGTCTTCCTCCTCGAAATTCTGTTTCACAATCTTCAGGATTCTTATTCCAATTCCTTTTGACAAAGTCTTCTGATTTTTTTAATCTCTCAGCCACCCAGTGTCGAGTTATGAAAGTTGCACCAGCTTCCTTTGCTTCACGAAATGTGACAGCTCGAATGCGGTCAAGAACTCGCTTTTTTTCTGAATCGTTCAAAATAGATGATGCCATGGTTTCTGTGGGGAAAAAAATGGTAAGAATTAAAATCACAGGAATAGAATATAATGGTTTTTATTTAGATTTTAACGCTCTTTCAAGTGGTCTCGCCGGTTTTTATCTATCTTCTAGTTTTTGCTCTACAGGGGGGGGCAATCATTTCCTGACACCCCGCCTATATCAGGTTTTTGCTCTGTCTTTGTTATAACACAAAATAATATCTGAATCTATGTTCAGTATTGAATGTAAATAAATAAATAAATAAATTTGGAATTTGCTCAGGGCGCAATAATGCCTACCAACGGCTCTGTTCGTGACAGGCTTACCAATACCATGAACATTGTCATCACGTCCGAAGTTTTTTTTTTAGTTTTTACAAGACCATTTTTTATTCACTTCATTGTTAATATACATCCCCTTCTTTAATTTATATTTAATTATTCATTTATGTTTCCTTAGTAATAAACCAGAGTGATGAATGGAAATAATTATGCTCTAAAGACATTTGGCAATGAATCAACCAATCAGCTCTAAACCCCAGATTAATTCATAAAATGTTACAACCGTTTGTAGTACACACAACAAATATATGCCAGGTGTCGCTGTCTGTTCTCAAGAGTGTCCTACGAATAATGTGTTTCAAAAAACTCAGGATCTTCTTTTAGCTTTGCTAACATTCATGTTACGAATTCCATTCTTCTTTTGTTTTTGAACATTAGTCAGTGAAAAGGTTTAATTCGGTACGAAGTATACGATTCACAAATGTTCGTAAAATACCTACTTCTGCTGACAAACATCGAATTGACTTCTGTGGACTGCGCGCAATAATTCCATGAACTATATTTACGTGTTGTACAGTTCTTGTGGATTGTCCCCATCCACTATTATCCTTATGTTGATTGCTTACATTTCCTTGTGTTTGAAATTTTCTAAGAATTCGTGATATTATCTTCCTATCGGGTGGATCTCTGCATCCATATCTTCTGCAGAAGTTCCTCTGCACCTGCGGCACAAAATTTGTCACATGAAACCACTCAACGATTTTTAGTTTCTCTTCCAGTTGCAAACGCGGTATCACTGTTTGAGAGTTCAGCCATATTGTTCCGTGTAGAGTTGGGCACGTTACTTTCTATAAGTAATGACGTTACCGCTACCGTTACACTGATCAAAAAGTAACGTCGTTACGGCTTCAGTTACTTCTATGAAAAAGTAACGCGTTACCGTTACCGCTACCGCTACCGTTACTTTTAAGAAAAGACTAAAGAGTAAAAAAGCCTTAATAATACCAAATTATACTCTACATGACAAAAAATCAAAACAAACAAATAAAAAAAATGGCCTGTCCAAAAAAAAAATAATCTTGCAGATTTTTTAGGAGTGTATTGTTCGATTTGAGGAACACTAGTTTTTCGAAATTGGCATCTGAGAGTCCTCCTCGTTTGGGAGCTAACAGTTAATTAACAGCTAATAAATGATACTAGTCAAATGATCAGTTTGAAAGTAACGAGTAGCGAGTAACGATTGAAATCGCTCTAAAAAGTAGTGCCGTTACCATTTTCGTTACAACATCTCGAAAGTAACGGCGTTACCGCTACAGCTACTAAAAAAGTAACGCCGTTACTCCCAACACTGCGTGTAGACTACGTCCTTAAGGAGACTTAGTCAAAACTTAATTTTCCTTAAAGACTAAGCCTAGTAAGGCCTTCTATGGCCTTACTAGGCTATAGTCTATTAGTAGCAGTATCGTCTTTTCCTAATTTCTACAAAATTAGGAAATGGTGAAATGATGAAAGAGCGGTTTTAACATACAATATTTATTAGTTATTAAGTAATTAAAGGTTAGAAATGAATAGGCATATGCGGAATAAAATCTTCACTCTGTTATCTTTCTGCAAAAGAAACACCAATAATAAGATATACATCCATTATTACTGTAAAGTAACGGGCAAATAAAAATAGGAACTTTGTGGAACACCATATATATATATATATATATATATGTGTGTGTATGTATGTATGGTATGTATGTATATTCCAAGCCGTTTATAAGAATGATTTCTATACGCGGATTATTCTTTTTACAACAAAAAATAATAATAATGAAAATTATTACTTTATGAAGCTTTGACTATATATATATATATATATATATATATATATATATATATATATATATATATATATGCTGCAAACCCACAAGGAAAAAAAAAAAAAATTCATCCCATATATATATATATATATATATAATATATAATTTCAATTTCTTTTATAATAAAAATATTTAGGTTTAATGACTGTTTTTAGACAGTATTTATCAGTTTTCAATATCTAAATTAGGTTTTTGGCATGTTTCAAAATTGTAGACAAATTCCACGCCACCCTCGAGAAAAATTTATATATATATATATATATAATATATATATGTCTTTTTGTTTATTTCCTTGAGTTAACCAGTTAACCCTGATTTGCACTTCGCTGTAGTTTCCGGTACATATAAGACTTTTAACAAGTTATATATATATATATATATATATATATATATATATATATATACACACAGGGTGGCGCAAAAGTCGCGCATCATAGGAATTTTCAGTGTTGATTATAATACTGTATATTATTTTTTTCTCTTTTAGGTAGGGGATGGCTGTGAAATTAACAATAGACGAGAGAGTGAACTTGGTGTTAATGTATGGAATACCAGGTACAACAAATCGATGAATCGGTACAGAATTTAAATTCTGTACCGATTCATCGATTTGTAGACAAATTCCACAACAACAACCACCTGTGGAGATACTGAGATCGGGGGTTCGATTCCCGATGGCGCTAGTCAATAATAATCCAGGAGTTAACGCAATGGGCCACGTTGGTTTAGCCTGATCGGTGTACCAGTTTAAGACCCTCTCGAATCAGTAATGTTATTAACTTATTACAGAAGTTATTTCTGAAGATACATTTTCTGATATTATAAAAAAATGTACAAAAATACTGTAAAAAGCATTGACGGTGTCATTTGATGTTTTCTGAAAATTTCAGTAGGCCTATTTCAGTATGACTTACAGCACCAACTTCTTATGTGTGGGAAGTGTAAAGACTTTTTCTAGGTTAACTAGTATACGGAGACGTGCTCGGAACGTGTTCAGGACGACGCGACGCCAAGCGACGCTGGAACGAAACCTCCTCTGTGCTGCACATTTCACTTCAGCCTCCGTATTAAAATTAAACTATACGGTCATTGTACTTCTCTGTGATAATTTTAGCAATATAGATATAGCATTCTAGATAGATATATGGAAAATACGATATAAATATACATAGATCGATAGATAGATTTTTATATAAAATAGATAAAGTAATAGATAAATCATATAAAATAGGAAGAAAAAGGCTGAAAATAAACATGAATAAATTAATGGTAGGAAAATTGCTTGAATAAATGAAGATGAAGGATTTCGCGTTTAATACCGCGACGCCATGTCAGTTTCTGAAGAACGGAAAAACAAGAACAACTTTGGTTCTTAAGCAAAAATAAACGTATGTCTTCTGACTCATTCTTTTTCTGGAATTATTAATACTTATATAGAGATAACTAACAACGTATTTGCAATATATTTGCGGAAATACTCCACCAAAATTCGAACCCACCAACTCTTGAGAAGAAGGAAAGAACGTTACCACCATGCTACGAATAAGTGAGTTAGTTCAACCTGGTGAACATTTGAACACACGAGGGATACACATAAGGGTTTCGCGTCCACTGATGATTTCTGTATTAACCCCAAGGTAATGGCATCATTTTACTCAAATCTCTAATGTAACACTGGGGACGCATAGATGAACTCTCACGCATGAACGCACGATTTTGCATAATGCAAATATGCTCCCATAAGGATTCGGGCCCAGGTGGTACCCTCACCTATTCAAGAGGTGCTAGGTTCGAATTTTGTTGTGGACATTCTTGAATAATACAAAACTGTGCGTGTTCTTGCATGATATTCCATATATATATATATATATATATATATATAAAAGGGTGTCCGAAAAGTCGCCACCCTGTGAGAAATACATTAAAACTCGTAACCCGATACGAAATACATTTATTTCTAACCCATACAATAAGTGTTCAAAATGCTCCACATTCACTTCAAACCATGCTAATGTAATGTAATTAATTAACTAGTGTAATTCGCTTTGGGTAGCGATATGGCGGACACTTTATTCAACATTTATCTCAGTAAGTCCTTGACCAACTGTGAGGACAGGATAAGATTAGAAAGCAAACCTCTTCTACATCAAATCCCCCAAATGAAGCGAGATGTTGCAGTAGGTCGAACGCAGGTTGATCCATATGAATACTTGTCCGAAAACAACAAAAATAGCAAAAGCATAAAAATATATTTTAAACGTTCAGAATCAAGTAATATCCCATTAAGTAAAAAGAGACTGGCGAAGTTTGTTAAACCTAAATGGTGGAATGCCGAAATTAAAAGTAGCTTAACGTCAAAAAGGAACGCGTATTTTAAATTTAAAGAACAAATAATTTGTTCGACGCAAATAGCTTACAAGCTATCGAGAAGGAGAAAAAATAGCTTACAAGCTATCGAGAAGAAGAAGCAAAAAACTTATTAAAAAAGGTGAGCACAGGTGCGTAACTATAAGCTATAATATAATGAGCCAAGTTAAATCGAAACCAAAGGAATCCTAGAATTGTGTTAGGAATAAAAAAGTAGCTTCGCAGACTACTGCTGGTCCACTTATAGGCGAAAACAACGAACAAATTTACGATGACTTACGAATGACGAACGTTTCAAATAAATTCTTCTCTTCCGTCTTCATTAATGGAAATGTGAACAACACTCCCGTTCCCGTAATCATGATCAGTGATGACCATTTGAAGCTTCGAGATTTTATCATTAGTAAAGGTGAAGTACTCTCGGCCATAGGTAAAATTAATCCTAATAAAACTTCAGGTCCAGATAAGCTCTACCCTAGGGTACTTAAAGAAATGAACTGCGCAATAGTCTCTCCTCTCATATATTTATATATATATTTAGTAATAATAATAAATCGTTACAGTCTGGAGAAGTTCCGTTCGATTGGAAACTTGCAAACATTAAGCCAATATTTAAAAAAAGAGGAAATTATCCGAGAAATTATCGTCCTATTAGTCTGACTTCAACAGTTGGTAAGCTTATGGAGACGATCGTTTGGGAAAATAGTTAATTACTTGGAAATTAATAAATTAATTAAAGATTCTCAGCACGACTTTCGACGTAATCGTTCTTGTCTTACTAATTTGGTCGATTTCTTTAATGATTTTGTATATATATGACGAAAGTAAAAAAATAGATATTATATATATTTCGATTTTCATAAAGCGTTTGATAAAGTGTCACATAGAAGATTATTAGCTAAACTTCATTCTCACGGAATTGATGGTAATATTCTCAAATGGATCGAAAATTGACGTAAACAAAAAGTGGTCATTAATGGCAAAGCGTCTAACTGGAAAAGTGTAACTAGCGGTATGCCACAGGGATCAGTTCTGGGACCCGTTCTTTTTATTATTTATACTAATGACATCGACAAGCAAATATTATTTATGTCAATGACATCGACATAGGAATTAAGAGTATAATTTCAAAATTTGCGGATGATACCAAACTAGGGGAACGAACAAAATCAGCGGCAGAAGTTTGCAGATTCGGGAATATATTAATAAAGTACTCGAGTGGGCGGAAATTTGGCAAATGAACTTTAATAGAGATAAATGTAAAACGTTGCATATCGGTTGAAACAACGTTAAAGAAGAGTATTTTACGCGCGACAAGACACTAACGAGCGTTCCGGAAGAGAAAGATTTGGGTATTTGCCGACACTCTTAAACCGAGTGAGCAATGCATCGAAGTGGTTAGAAAACCAAATAGAATCTTAGGATTTACTGGTAGATCATTTGAATTAAAATCGGAGAAAACAACACTAACATTATATAGTTCCTTAGTACGCCTCCACCTGGAATACCGCGTTTAGTTCTAGTGGCCATATTTGCGACAGGACATAGACAGAATGGAGAGAGTGCAAAGACGCGTTACTAAGATGATTCCCAGACTTAGAAACGTTAAATTTATTCTCACTCGTTAAAAGGTGTACTCGAGAAGATTTAATCCAGGTATTTACAATGATTAAAGGTTTTGATAATGCCGACGCCAAAAAATATTTCACCTTCAGAAATGCGGATAGAACTCGCGGTAATGATCTCAAATTACGGGTAAACATATTAATTCTAATGAAGGTTAACATTTTTTCTTCAATCTATGTATAGTTAATTTGCGGAATGGACTGACCAGTCAACGTAGTTCAAAGTAATTCGGTTGAATCCTTTAAAAAGAAACTAGATGCTTATCTTACCTTTAAACCCCGAGTTGGAAGCGTTTGTTAGCGCGCGTAAAAGTAATGTAGAATTTTCATTCGGATTCTTTCCTCTTTGCTTTAAAATTTTCATTTTATCTTTAATTTTATTTCTTCCTTTCAACCTCTTTGCTTTGCTTTGCTTTGAAACTTTCACTTGTCTTTATATTTTCATACATCTTTTAACCTTCCTCCTTCTTAAACAGACAGCCTCGTAGGGACCAGCCGGTCTATTGCTGTTTGGTGTCCTTTATATATATATATATATATATATATATATATATATATTTGAAAAGGAAAAGAAATAGTTTTGTCCAGGGACTTTCGAAAACAATTGTCTCCTGTTTTAAAACTATTTCTATTTTACGTAGTTGTTTATTTATCCCTGAGGTGCCCTTCGTTATCACCTTCTGGGCACTCGCCTCCCTGGCACCTAGCTCGGACCTGGATCAGTGGTCTTGATCACGATTCAGCTCCTTTGAAAACCGGGTCACGCTGCTAGACAGACAGACACACAGACTGAGATTGCTCCCGGGGGTGAAGAATCGCCTCTATCACGCATCACAACGCTCGGGAGGACTTTCATGCGCTCGCCTCTTCTTTATTGCCATGGCAATCAAGCAGGCAGTTCCGTTTCCTTAGCAACCGCGCGTGCGGATCATTTTCATACGCAATTCCAACGGCTTTAAAATGTAGTTCTGCGTCATTTCACATTTACAATTTTGTAATCGCAATGTCATTTTTCCTTTTACATTTGTGAAAATTCTAATAAACATTTCCGTTGGCCAACGTTATATTATGTATCTCCTCATTGCGCACGTTGGGCCAACGGATTCTTGCTATCTGGATTTCACATGCACAGTCTTGAATCATTTTAGCATTTCTGGTACTTCAACTTACATTGAAACATTGAAAGAGCTTAATAATAATAATAATAATAATAATAATATTAATAATATTAATAATACATTTTCTGAAGTTACAATATAAAACAATTTTAAAAAAATTATGCCTTAACCTTTTTCTTCTCTGTATATTAAAGATCTCATTTAACTAAACTCTTGATGCGTGCATATATATATATATATATATATATATATATATATATATATATATATGATCGAATCGCTAGAATAAGTTTGGATTCGACTTAGTTTCACTCGATTTAATTCGATTTAATTTTTAAATTTAGCATAACTTAAACTTATACATCCCAAACGTAACCAATCGTACTTCTAACAAGCAGAAAAAGTGACCTAACCGGGTACTAAATAATAGTTTAGTCTAATTTCACTATTATTCGACTTAATTTCAATGTATGTTCGACTTACTTTCAGTTCGACCTTATTGCAGTCTATGTCTATGATTTCGACTTTATTCCGTTCGGTTGAATTCTATTCCAGTCCCTTTTCTCTCTGTTATATTTATTTCAGAGAAATACAGGGTGTTTCGACCCTAGAAATATGGAAATTGGCGGAATTTGTAGGTTGTAGATTGTATTTGGTGTTTGAAGTTGTACCTACAATAAAAAGAAACACGTCATATTAGTTAAGGAATTACTATGACAAACTTCAAATACTAGATACAAAATACAAACTTCAAATTCCACCAATTTCCATATTTCTAGGGTCGACCTGAAACACCCTGTAGACTGAAATGAAATGAAAACCGTTTAAAAGAAGATATTAAAGTCTTACCAACGGACGGAGGGAGTGATAGAGGGGCAGGGGGAAATGGAGAGGTTCATATCATTGTAAATAAAGAAATTACTGCCCACCCAAAAATAATAATTATTCTTTGATAAGCGACAAACAGTGTTAAGTCAAAAGCACAGTTAATGAAGGGTCTATACTCTATACCCAATTACCCATTCATATATTGGGTAATTTTTTAAACATGTTACATTTTAAAAGGTTTGTATTTATTTTTTTTTAACTGAAATAAAAGCATGAAATTTTTACTGTACCTTTTCTACACATGGAGAATCAGTCCTCTTGTGCAAAACATGTTCTACGTACAGTATATCAGTGGTTCTTAAACTTCTACACAACAGGGACCGGCAACAATCATCTCTAAAATACTGCGGACCATCTTTGAGAACCACTTCACTCAGGTCTATACTTCATCACGTCATACGTCTCTAATAGCTTTATACAATAATATTTTAATGAAAAAAGGATCGAGATAACGTGAACAGTTAGTAAGTTTAGTAAGTTCAGTAAGTTGTTTATTTGCTCATACTTGTATAATAACACGAAAAATATAAACCGCTCGCTTTCTTTCCGCGGACCACTATTTAGAAATAATGCGCTATGTGATGTTCTCTCAGCTCATTAACTGCACACGAACAACAAAATTTTGCAGTAATCTGGACAGAGTATCTGTTGAAATCTGAGAAATTTCTTGTTAAGTTAATGCTTTCAATTCTTCTAGTGTGTGTGGATTTTAAACACACTATCTTTTAAATCACTTCACATATAAAAGTCACAGGAGTTTAGATCTGGTGATGTTGGTGGCCATAATATTCTTTATCATAAACCGCAGGAAATCTGTTGGACGGGACTCTTCCGTCGAAAGTGTCGTGTAAGTATCGTGAGCTGAAAGAGCATCACATAGACTCATAGAGCATTGTTCTGTAATAAGGGAGTAATTCCCAGTGGGGGGGGTAGAGGGCCGTGGCCCCCGGACGCGTGCCTAGAAGGGGGCGCCGGCCTGGCCATATATTGCATTAATATTTGAAACGTTAACCTTGACCTTTGAAGTATCTAGCACAGTGGTTCCCAACCTTTTTGAAGCGATGACCCATTAGAGCTGATTCGAATAACTCATGGCTCACCTCACATGTGGCTAAACTGGTATCATGTTTATATAAAGTTTAATAAGCAAATTTTTGTTATTGACATTTATTAACATGATGCTAAAAGACAAGCAAGTGGGCCATGGCCCACCGGTTAGGAACCACTGATTTCTAGCATAATATTGCGCGATAAAGATACATAAATCATTAACTGTTGTCTTTTCCTGCTAACTTATATTAATTTCCAAGGTGTTTGATACATCGGCATTTTTTGCTACGATTTTTACAAAGTTGCGTGTTTACCATAAGTAAAAGTTAAAAAAAATATCTTCTTATACATTCTATAGTGGAGTATTACGTTATTTTGGCCATTTTTATCGTTTTCAAGTCTAACACACCCCTGTTTCGATCCCATTTGACCTATTTTTTTTTTTTTTTTTCACAGGGTCCTCCTGACTTCTTTTTTTTCTAGTTTGTTGTGTTGTAATATGGATTTGTGTCAGTACCTGTAATAAACATTAAAATAACATGTAATTAAATTTAATTACGACTAATGCAGTCGGTTCACTTTTTCTAGATAATAATAATAATAATAATAATAATAATAATTTTTTTTATTATTATTATTACGAGGACTGAGAAGGGAGAGGGGTGCAAATGGAAGCAATGGTCTCCGGGTACCGGAGACCCACGCTACGCCACTGCTAATCTCCCTTGTGTAGAGAAGGTACAGTGAAACTTGAATTCTTTTATTTCAGTTAATAAAAGAAAATACAAACCTTTTAAAGTCTCACATGTTTAAAAACATATACAGTATATATATATGTATGTGTGTGTGTGTGTCAGTGTGGGCTTTTCTGTCATTAAATAAATATTTACCTATTTAGCAGCCATTATTGGAATTTAGTGAAGGTCAGAAGTTTGTTGTTGTGAAAAGCAAAACATTTCCATCTTCAAAATGAGTTTTTGTTTTAAAAAATTATTATATTATGGTGCGAAATGATAGATTGAAGTTGCTGATCTTAACTTACTAGAGAGGCTCTCTAAACACACACACACACACACACACACACATATATATATATATATATATATATATTGAAACAAACATGTACTCAGATCTCTCTCTCACACACACACACATATGTGAATATACCACGAAAGCGCTTGGACTTTGTGTTTCCTTTTCCCTGTGGTTGTTTGCTTATTAATAAGATCACGTGTTATTTTGTGATTTTAGTGCATATATATATATATATATATATACAGGGTAGCAAAAGTCAGGAATCATAGGCACATTTTATTAAATTATAATAAATGTTCGAGTTGGTGGCCTTCCACTTGGAAACACTTTCTGACGCGTTGAATGCATGATGTTTGAACATTCCTTAACACATTGGTACTAATTTTAGCACACTCGGATGTGATTTTATCCTTTAGAGAACGTATGGTTCTGGGTCGGTCAGCATAGACTACCGACTTGAGATGGCCCCACGAGAAAAAGTCAAGAGGCGTGAGGTCTGGAGACCTAGGTGGCCATTCGACGGGCCCTCGTCGTCCGATCTACGTGCTTGGGAATGTTTCAGCTAAAGAGCTCCGGACGATGGTGTGGTGGCGCACCATCCTGCTGAAACCACATCTCCGCCCGTTCTGCCAATGGAATGTCGTCCAGTACGGGCATTAGAAATGTTTGCAGCATATGCAGATATGTTTCACCTGTTACATTGCCGTCGAAAAAGTACGGACCAATTTACCGATCCCCCCAGAACGCAGCCCACACCATAATTCGTGGATCGAATTGCGCATGTCCTTCCTCCACCCAGTGGGGGTTCTCATTGGCCCAATAGTGTGCATTATGCCTATTGACACGACCGCTGAGGTGAAATATCGCTTCGTCGCTGAACATGATCCTTCGGTGAAGCTGTCGATGTTGTAGAAACCACTGGCAGAACTCTACACGACAGTCTGTGTCGTGACCGTGCAGTTCCTGAACGAGTTGGACTTTGTAGAGGTGGAAGCGATTTGTTGTGAGAATTCGTTGAATGGATCTTCTGGAGACACCCGTTTCCTGGGATAACTTTCTTAAGGACTTACGTGGCCGTTTTCGAGGTGATTGGGTACCGTTAGTGATGTTGCTGCATCGGTTGAACTTTTTGGCCGGCCACTACGCGGCCAATCATGAACACTTCCCGTTTCTTTGAATCGAGTGAACAGTTTTCTAACTGATGCCTGAACAACTGGCGGCCTCTCAGGGTGTTTGTCATTAAAAGCAGTAGCAACTCATCGGTGTGTGTTACCACGCCTTGCACACATTAAAACTATCTCCACCCGTTCATCTCTTGTCAATTTCTGTGCCATAGGCTCAACAACAAATCCGAAAAGAACAAACACATATTAAAACGCAAATAATTAAAATGTGCCTATGGTTCCTGACTTTTGCGCCACCCTGTATATATATATATATATATAGGCGTGTGTAAGAAGTATACAAAAATAATAATTGGTTAAAACACCAACATTATTTTATACCCAATTCAGATAATTAATGCAACCATTTCCTCCTTTCGTTAACAGAAAATGAACATGGTTTACACAACTGCATGGATGAATTAATAATCATGACTGGTTGTCTAGCAGTTAATCATGTCGTTTGATTGTCCTAACCCAGTATCTTTTTCTGCATTTATGGACGTATCTCGTACATCTGGCAGTGGCAAAACATCTATTGGCATTTTTTTTAGGTATCTTTATTCCTAATTTCAGACATTTGCATTTGATGAACATCCCTGAAAATAAATAGTATTTTTTTTAAATAAAACCCCGCTTAAATTAAGCTAATTTAATATAGTTAATCAACAGGTTTTTTTTTTAATTATAGTTTAAGAAACTCTATTGGATTTGCCTACGTATACGGTTATAAGGTTTGTCCATTTCAGACACTTGTCCACGCTTTATAAATAGGTTTAACGTCTACTTTGTAGTATTAGATTGTAGAATTGTAGTATTAGATTGTAGTATTAGATTATAATCACGAACGTGATTATAATCTAATACTTAATCCAAATTGTATAGGAGACGTCCATCATACTGAATATACTAACTATATATGCCCTATATATTCTTGCTGCATTCCTGTAATTGATAGCTGTCTCATGGCTTTTAAGTATACCTGTTCTCTTCAGCAGTTATGAAGCTGCCTTATAATAAGAACATCGATCCATTGACCAAGTTGAATAAATTGCACCATTGATTCTTAATTAAAGTGTCTGCTTGTAGCTCCCGGATCTCTCTCTCTCTCTCTGCGCGCGTGTGTGTGTGACACTGTTTTATGCAGATACACACCGTAGTTCTATTTATGAGTCTTTGATTATAAGCTATCGAGGGAGTTGAATTTGTTTTAATTAAACATTCTGAAGTATGAACACCTTCTATTTCGATTTCAGCTCTATTTGACGAAGAGAATGCATGAATAATTACAGCAGAGAGAGGAAAAACCGACTGTGGTTGAATGTGTCTCAAATAATGTATTTTGTCCATAATTAACTCTTTGTATGATACATCCCTATAATTAACTTCATTCGTTAGCGCTAAGAGAAATTTAATTTTTATCTGTAATTTATATAGTGTATTATACATACAGATATCTACGGCGAAGTGTATCTCGACTATCGAAACCGATCCGTACATCGCAGATAACAAAGACTTCCCCACCGCAACCTTCTGTACATAGAAATATTATCTTCCATTGTTTCAAATCACTCAAAAAAGAAGTTTTAAGGATAATTTCTTCTATCTAAAGAAGTTATGTATCATTAAAAGAAGTTATTGTATCATCTGACAAAAAGCTTTGATACCCAAAAGAAGGAGAATGCAATCTCAAAAAGAGTTATAATTTCTAACTTTCAAAGGTTTTATTTTGAGTAATTGAAGGTTACTTTATTATAGAAGACCCATGCCGGGATAACAATGTGTTTTATAAGTCATTGGACAAATATAACTATATGGATAAGTGCAGATAGTTTATCTATTTTGTTTCTGTCTACTCACTCTTTTCCACGCGGTTCAGAAAGAATACACAGAAATGCGTAACTCGGGTAGCACAACAAAGTCGATCTGGGTAATATCAACACGCATAAGGTCGATACTAAAAAGTTAGTTTAAATTAAGTCGGGTTAAGTTAGGTTACATTATGCCCAGTTAGGTTACGCTAGGTTAAGTTAGATCTGTTTAGGTTAGGTTAGGTTAGTCATTCTCATTGAAAATGTGAAATATAGTTTGAAATCTGAAATCCATATGCTTGCGTAAGGTCGATCATCGACATTATGAAATTTGATTTTGTTTCTGTAACGCGAGTAACTGTTATTTGCCAAACAACAGAATTTTATTCATTTTTGCCCTCCAAAATTGAACATTACAGATTTGGGGTATTTGTTTCTTAATTCGAGGCTGTCTTTGAATGAGGAACAAGCTCTATTCTCACTTCGACATTAATATAGTGTGCCGCAAATCTTTTTATGCCTTAGTTAAGACGTAACAAAAGATGTGCGCCCTTACTCGAGTATTAAGTTATGGTAATTACTATGACTAAATTTGAGGACACTTTTGTCACCCTTTTAAGCAAGACAAACAGAGTAATCATCCTTTCCTAATTTGAGAACACTTAATTTTTGTTGTGTCTCATTCAGTTGAAGGTGTGACAAGAACGTCCTCAAATCAGGCATAATAATAATCAGTGAGGAGGACCAGAAACTGGCACAAGGCTCAAGCTAACTAATGCCGCCCATTGCTCTAACGTCCATATTATTATTACCAGCATCATCGACACTCGAACCCTCGACCTTAGTGTATTCACTTTACCCACAGGGAAACGGTGTCAACCACTAAGCTGCGAACGTTTGTTCAAATCAGGCATAATAATTTTCTTTGCTTCATATATATTCTTTGCTTCAAAGAACCCCCAAATTAAGTCCTAGTTGTTACCAGAACTTAATGTGAGGCCACTTTTGTTACGTCTTAATTAAGGGATAAAGAGATTAAAAAGACTTAGAGTAACACAAGCAGGATAGACAGTACTAATAAGAGGCTTATCTGGCGTACTTAATCCGGCCTACTTTAGGGGTGACCTGACGGGAAGTTAAACTAAGAGAATTAAGAAAATCTAACATAACCTATATATACGAAACCCGACCTGACTGCATAGGCACTTAAATTTACAATAACTTAAATGCGAGTGCCAATGACTAAAGTGGAAAATCTCTAACTGAACAAGAATGGCAATGAGCTGATACGGGGTTAAAAACCTCTCTTGGGAACAGATAGTAAAATCTGTTAAGACTGAAAAATGAAAAACGAAAACAAATACCTTGATTGTGACGTGGCACTCCACCATGCAGGCACTAGGTCATAGTATGGGAAAAATGCGATTTAAAATACAATTAAAATACAAAGTTAAAGCGTAATAATATAATAATAATAATAATAATTATAATAATACTGAAAATAGACGCAAAAACTATGAATAAATATAATATAAAATTGATGTACAGTATTTCTCATTTGGCATTCGTCTCATCTTAGCAGTGCCAAAAATTCTCAGCTGAGTGAAATGATTTTTAGTTAATTCGATGACGTTCGGTTTCTTAAACTTGACCTCAGAGGAAATTAGTGTGAGAACCTTTTTGTAAATAAATACCAAAAGTTTTATTTAGAAATGTTGAGGAGGTAAACATGAGAAAGTGTTCAAAATATAAACGGTATTTAAAGATATAATTTTTATTTGCTTTTCTATATTGCACAATTGCACATATTTGTAAATGCTAAAAAAATGGAACTGCAGGTTTTATCTTCTGAAATAAACACTATATATATATATATATATACATATTTTAACTGCAAACAACACACAGTATAATTAATGTAAAGAACGACGCTTGTATAGAAGAACGTTCCGCACAAGATGAGGAGGGAGAACGAGGCCCATGGTGTAGTGGTTAGCATATCTGACCGGCAATCGGAAGATTCCGGGTTCGATTTCCGGGTGGTTACCTCATTTTTCATTTGTTCGTTCTCCCTCCTCATCTTGTGCGGAACGTTCTTCTATACAAGAGTCGTTCTTTACATATATATATATATATATATATATATATATATATATATAGAGAGAGAGAGAGAGAGAGAGAGAGAGAGTTTGAACTGTCTTGTTTCTTGTGTTTTGTCTCTTCACCCATCACCCAATATATATATATATATATATATATATATATATATATATATAATTATATATATATATATATATATATATATATATTCTATGGAACACCAGTGTTACACCAGAACGTTTTTAATTAAATGCTGTCATTACCTCGAGGGCAGGGGGTTTAACACGTAAAACACTTCTGGACGCGAAAGTGTTGTTTCCTCGGTTGTTGAAATATATGACAGGTTGTATTAACTTTTTACCTCTTCGTAGTGTAGTAAGAGCGCTCGAGGCTCCTACTGAAATGGTCCCGTGTTCGAATCCTGGTGGGAACAATTTTGTATTATACAAAAACCGCGCGTTCTCATCATGCGTGTTGTTCTCTCTCTCTCTCTCTCTCTCTCTCTCTCTCTCTCTCTCTCTCTCTATATATATATATATATATATATATATATATATGTGTGTGTGTGTGTGTGTATGTATAATTTCTTACACGCCTTATATAATTTGTTACGTTGTTTTTTTTCCAGTGTGGAGGTTTAGGTATATCCCTGTTGGTAGGTGTATGTACTGTATAGGGAAAACCCAGCATGCGTTTCATCCTTTCAAATTATGAAGAGGAAATAAAGACAGAATGCACAAATTCCTTTTATTTACTTTAAACGAGGCTCCGATACTAAGATGGCGAATCCTTCTATAACATCGAGACCTTCATCCTATTTTGGGACCTTAAAACCTTTAATTTTATAATGTATTCAAAATTTAGGTACAGACAAATATCTAACTGAAATCTATGGTCCGCCGTATGTGAGTTATAGGCCAGATGTACGATGGGAACGTCTTTAAGAGGAAAGACAAAATTGTATATACACATAAAATTTTACATGAAGAGAGAGAGAGAGAGAGAGAGAGAGAGAGAGAGAGAGAGAGAGAGAGAGAGAGAGAGAGAGAGAGAGAGAGAGAGAGAGAGAGAGAGAGGTTAAACTGTAATATTGCAGTTTTGAACATCATGAAAAAGTGACATCTTTCAATGTATCTTCAAATGGGTATTGACTAATACACATATATACCCAAAGGTGGGCACCCGTGTCTCAAAAAGGACCGATGGTCCCGGTCCCGGTCCTTGCCTCAAACTGGACCGACGGTCCCGGTCCTTTCTGAAGATAGGACCTAGGAACGACTCGGTCCTCGGTCCTTATATATAATATAAGTGAAAAATTTGATTAAAATGAAAAATGAAATTAAAGACACCGGAAATCTTTAATTTTATTAACGTAAATTATAATTAATACAATACATAAATGATGAAAAAAAGTTAAGTTAAATGCTTGAGTTTCCCGGACCGTCCGGAATTGCTTAAAAATGGACCGTCGCTCCTCATTTCGGTCCTCACTGAGAAAAGGACCGACTTTCCCGCTCACGGTCCTTAAAAAGGACCGAGTTCCTGGAATTCGGTCCTTTTGGAACTCGGTCCTGCCCACCTTTGTATATACCTTTCAACCTTTCAAGTGTTCCGCGCGATGATTCCTCATTTCGCGAAGGTCAAGCTTGTCGCCCCTCCTCTCGAGTTGGCCTGGTGAAGTAGTGAGTTGGTTTCTTGTACTCTCCACCTCACATAGCCAGGTACGTACGTCCGGCTCATCGGGGATTGTTCTGAGCAAGGCGTCTAGTCTTCTTTTCAAGATGTCCACTGCAACACCACTCGTGTTCCTTAGGTCTTTGGGCAGCTGATTAAACAGTTTTGGTCCTCTCATAACAAAACTATTTTCTTTCAGGGTTAAGGATGTTTCCTGCCTAGCCTTTAATTTGGGAACACGACACAGTCTTCCTTTTCTACTTTCCACTGTTGTTTGGGGAGTTACAGGGTTCAGAGTAAGATTAGGGACTAGTTTCTCCATTATTTTTCAAGTGTAAATAATGGTGTATCTCTCTCTCCTCCTTTCCAGTGAATATAGGTTTAATTTGCGTAACCTTTCCCAGTCGTTGTTGGTTAGGCGATCAGCCCAACCTGATTGAGCAAGCCGGCGGCACGCACGTAACCGATCGCCCTCTCCGGAGTGGACTAGAGGTTCAGCGCACTAGTGATGTTGTGTTGTGTTCTATGTTGTGCTAGAGCGGTACGGTCTTTCATAATGTGTTCAATTGTTTGTGGTGTGTCCTGGCACAGGTGGCAGGTGTCGTCTGTGGAGTTGTCTAGTCTGTGTTTATATGTCTGTAAGTTGGGGTGATGTCCACATCGGAATCGTGCTAAGTTAATTCGATCCGATCTGCTCAGGCTGGTCTCTGACCTGTCAATGGGTGGCGGCTTCGCACCTAGGACCGTATTCGGACCGAGTCGTGTCAGTGCTTTGTAGGTTAGGTGTGTGTGTTTTCTGTACTGTGTGATGTCTGTGGAGCGTGGTATGGAATGGAGTATTTGGTTATAATGTCTCTCTGGTGTTACCTTAATGGTGCGAGGTGTTGGTGCATGATTGTACATGTAGTGGCAAGGGTGTTGTGGGCTAGTTGTCGCTTCTGCCATGAATTGTGTTCCCCTCATGTCTAAATGTCCCCTAACTTTCAGTATTTTTGTTTCTGTGTGCAGGTGTTCTATTGGTGTTGTTTGAGTACATCCTGTAATGATACGAAGTGCGTTGTTTTGTATTGTCTGTAAGGTGTTTATGTGTGTGTTTGAGATAATGGGTGCCTAGCATGGGCTAGCATAGTCCATAACTGAGCAAATATATTGTTTGTATATGAGTGATGTTGTTTCCTGCTGGTTTCCAAAGTTTGTGCCTGTTAGTACCCTAAGCGTGTTAAGGCTTGACGTACATTTGTTTTTAATGTCCTGAATGTGGTTTGCAAAAGATAATGATGTGTTATATGTGACCCCAAGTATTTTGGTCCTGTGAGTGTGTGGAATGTTGGTGTTGTTTAGTGTAATCTGTGGAGTTATCTGGTGTTCTTTTATGTTGCTTGTTAGCAAGGTGATGGTTGATTTTGTGGGTGCTACTTTGAGTCTATTGTGTGTGAGCCACTGAGCCAGTCTTGTATACTGTTTATGTATGTTTGTAGATTATTTGTAGCGGTGTCGATGTTGTTGTGGGTGGATGTTAGAGTGGTCATCTGCATATGATGATAAGGTAAGCTTGTTATCTGTGGGTGTTGGAATGTCATGCATGTATAAGTTGAAGAGTGTTGGTGAGAGAACAGAGCCTTGAGGGACCCCGTTCTCAAAAAGCTTGTTTTTGGATGACTTGCCATTAAATGTGACATGTGAGTATCTTCCTGAAAGATAGTTGCTCAGCCACCTTTTGGTGTTATTGTGCATGTTTGTGTTGAGTATTTTGTTTATGAGAGGGAAGCGTGGGATAGCATCAAATGCTTTACTAATGTCTATTGCTGCTAATAGTGTACGTTGAGCGGGTCGTCTGGAGTTGATGCCATCAATGATGTGCTGCGTGAGGTTAGTGAGTAATGTCGTGGTTGAGTGGTGAGGTCTGAATCCATGTTGAGTGGTGATAGTGGTATATGTGGGGTGGTGATTTGTAAGATTAGTCTTTCTGTTACTTTGGAAGGTGTGCATAGTAAAGTAATGGGTCTATAGGAAGCCGGTTCTGTTGGATTTTTGTTTGGTTTGAGTAGTGTAATAATTTTACTTTGTTTCCATATGTCAGGAATAATACAGTGTTGGTATGAATATGTGCCGATGTTTGTTAGATATGTTGTCTGGTCCAGTAGCCTTCGAATTCTTAATGTTTTTGATGATCTTGGTGGTCTGGTCTGTATTGAAGCGTGTAATGGTCGTGTCGAGTCTGTAGGTTTTCTTGTGTCTGGTTGTTTGTCTGTCTGCGTGTTTCTGGTTGTTGTCCCTGTTTAAGTGACTTATCCTTGCGTAGTGATTAACTAGAATGTTAGCTTGGTGTGTATATGTTGGGATATTATTTTAGCTGCGACAGATAGCCGCGTGTGAGGTGTGAATGCCGCTGTTAGAGTGGGTAATGCTGTTTATAGTCTTGTATAGCCTGGATGTATCTGTAGAGTGGTTTAGTGTTATTATGAATTCCCTAAATGTTTCTGTTTGTTTTTCTTTAAGTTTGTTGTTTATTTCTGTGTTGAACTGTTGTAGCTGCTGTTTTATGGCTTCTGTGTGTGGTGTTTGTGTGTTATGTTTGAGGTTGTTACGTTGCCTTATGAGGTAGGCTATTTCTCTAGTGTAATTCGGGTTGTATTTCCTAATGTTGCCCTTGGGTATGTATTTGTTTGCATTATTGATGATCTGATTAAATGTCTTGAGTGTTGTATTGATGTTTATGATGGGTGTGCTGTTTAATGTGGTGAATTGTTCCTCAGTCTGTATTTTTGAACTGTTCCCAATCAGCTTTCTTGTAATTTCTGTAAGTGTGCCCAAGGCTGTTGGGGCAGAGTGTAGAACGTGTTGTAATGATGATGGGCAGGTGGTCTGATGACAGTTGTTTTTCGGTTCTCCAGTGTGTATGTGTTTCTAGTGAGGGGTAACAGAATGTTATGTCTGGGGAGGAGTTTGAGTATCCTGCTTGATGTGGTATGTGTGTATGTTCTTCTGTGTTGTTAAGAATGAAGAAGCTGTTTAGTTGTGTGGCTATGTTGGCGCCTCTGATGTTGTTGTGGTTGTGCAGGTACCAACTAGTGTCTTTAGCGTTGAAGTCTCCTCCTAAGATGACATTAGTGAGAGAGGCCAGATTGTGTAACTGTGGATTGTAATTGGCTGGCACTTGAAGTGAACTATCTGGTGGGGTATAAATGTTGATGATTGTGGTGTTGTGTTTTGCGCGTGTTTTAATGTTAACTGCCTGTATTTCTATCGTGTTATCTGCTTGGATTGTGTTTGTAATGTTTTGGGTGGCATCAGTGTAGCTAATGCTTTTACGCATGTAAGTAATGAGTCCACCCCCGTGATCCCCAGTACGATTTTGACGGATCGCCGTGAAGTCAGGGATGGTGGGTGTTTTGTGTGTGCGTTTTAGTTTTGTTTCTTGTATAAGTGCTATGTGAATGTTTTGTTGTGTACGAATTCCCTAAGCTGCATAATTTTGTTTGTGAGGCCATCTACGTTGTACTGTAATATGTTAATATTATGCTTCTGTAGGTGTCTCATGGTCTTATTGTGTCTATGTCTTTGTGTATGGTGACACGTGTAAGTTGTAGTGGGGCCTGGATTAGTCTTAATGTCGCCGGAGAGTAAGAGTAGTCCGGGGAGCTCGCAATTGCTCCCCGTAAATGAAAAAAATAGCACGCTGGTATAGATCCGGCCCCGGGAGCCGATCGGCACTCTGACCGTGCCACGCAACAGGCCGTCGACTGCCAGTCTGGCCAACCGTAGACAGCCCGCGACACGGCGATTTGAGGAAGTTTGGCCACCAACGCGTTGATGTTTCGGTTTGACGTCGCCTCTTCCTCGCGTTGACGTGTCCCGCGCTGGAGAATACAGCCACTGTTAGAAGCTTTCTCGTCAGGAAGTTTAGTTCTTTGTTCTTGTCTGTGAAGCTTCTCTGAATCCCTTCTGGTTGTCTAATGTCTTCTTTTTTATATGGGTATGTTAGGACCGAACAGTATTCCAATTTGGGTATGATCAGTGTTTTCAGTAGAGGAATCATTATATTCCTATCCCTTCGTTTAAAGGTTCTCATTATCTGCCCAGTTACTCTCTTTATTCTGTTTACTGCTACCTTATTGTGTGTTTCAAATTTCGCCTCATCAGTCATTACAACCCCTAAATCTTTTGTTTTAGAATTGCTCTGAATTTCCTGTCCATTTGGGGTATAATTTTCCACGAATTTTAGGTCCTCTCTTTTTCCGTACCGTAACAGCTGAACTTTCTCAGTGTTAAACTTCATATATATATATATATATATATATAATATATATATATCGAAGTTAAGCGACATTGGGTGTGGGTAGTAGTTGGATAGGAGACCGTCCTCCGCGCCCAGATTATGTAGCGACCTGTGGTTCGGATCCCACGTAAAGCTGTAGGTCCCTTCCGTCATATGACCTTAGATGTTGCGAAGGAGGTTAAACAACCCCAATAAAAAAAAAAAATATATATATATATATATATATATATATACAGTGCTTTTTTTGTAAAAAAGAAGGTGGCGGTACTCATTGGGATATATATATATATATATATTATATATATATAGCATAACATTAACTTACCGTTTTATAGAAAATTCCAAATTTTCATCAAGTTCTCATCTGCTTCAATATGTCGACTTCGTTCCTTGCTGTTAGTGTCAACTGCTGAGTGGCGCATAATAAATCGTATTGTGTACTGTACTAGCTTGTAGTTGTTTATTTTTAGATGCCTTACATTTGTTGTGTACATAAAGTTTATCTACAATTGATTTCAATGCTTACCATATAACAACTATACTTGCCATGAAATAAAATAGGTATAGAGTATAATTTTATACTACAGAATATTATAATACAATATCGCTTAAGTTTTAGAAAACTTAAAAATTTAATAAGAAAGATTCTAGATAATCTACGAATTAATTATTCCATAAAGGTGCTGGTACGCCGTACCGGTGCGTACCGTCACAAAAAAAGCCATGTGTGTGTGTATAATCACTGTATATATATATATATATCGTTGTACGTAAATTCCACCCAGTAAATTCCACCCCCGAAAAATCCAACCAGTAAATTCCACCCATAGTAAATTCCACCCATGGTAAATTCCACCCATGGTAAATTCCACCCATGGTAAATTCCACGCAAAGGGTTATCCAAAAAGTTTACAGTTTATTAAAGTTTATTAAAAAGTTTATGCAAACTAAAAAAACTGGTAAAATATACAGGTTAGGTGAACTGTACACCCTTGATGATTGGTTAGGTTTAGTTGTGATATTTTGGTTAAAACTAAGGAAAATGACGCTAACTCAAAAACAAGTGATTTGATATAGAAACGATGATCAAAATCATTCGAATCACCTAAAAACACACCACAAAAACACTGTCCAGTGATGGAAAACACCGTCCAGTCACTATCAAAAATTGACCTTCGAAAATAACAGTTATAATTGTTAAAATTCTTACATTTTTTGATGGAATTTACCATGGGTGGAATTTACTATGGGTGGAATTTACTATGGGTGGAATTTACAATTTACTGGGTGGATTTTTCGGGGGTGGAATTTACTGTGTGGAATTTACCTGGACCCATAATGTGTGTGTGTGTGTGTGTGTGTGTGTGTGTGTACAAAGTGGAAATCAGTGATTGAGAGTTGATGAGAAAATATTTGTTCATCTATTTGCTGCTAAAAATTGTTCAATATTTCACTCGTAAATTATTCACACTTGTGAAATCGTATATTAAATTCGAAGTAAATTCAAAAATTTTGAAACTATATAATACTCGAATATTAAGGCAGACCATGTGAAAGTCTTGTGGATAAATACTCAGAAGGTGAACTTAGTTCAAACAGTACAAATAAAAGCGAGTTGTACCCGCGTTAACGTTATGGGATATGTGCCGCGGGATTACTGTTGCATACATAAATTAAAAATGTACTCAACATCTGAAACATTAAAATAGAAAGAATTAGAAAAAAGAAAAACCCGAGGTGAAGGGTAGAGATGAATAAAAAACGAAAAAAAAAAAGAACTAATGATAGTCTAAGTGAGTATAAACCAAAGTTATTACACCATTGGCTTTTTTTAAAAAGCCTGTTTAACACATTCAGACACAATACATATTTTCAGAGGGCTTCGAGCATATGAATTAGCGTTTTACTATTTTATAAGGTTCATCATTAGAGGTTTTTTTTTTTGTTTTTTCTAATGAAATATACGAAGAAAGCTTGAATTCAGTGTGCAACTGTCTGCCTTTTAAGGAGGAAAATGTAGCGTCTATGAGACGGAACGATAGGGGAAAAGTATTTTGAGAGTTCCCCACTTTTTGCATTATCATTTAACTGATTCCAATCGCACTGTCGATGTGGAATAAAATATTGTTATTTGCTGCAGCTATTGAGAATTCATTTTTCGCTCACGAACGAGCATGTATACCGCACTAACTGTATATCTATATATTTGGGTTGCACACACACACACACACACACACACACACACACACACACATGGATACCTGTTTTATATATGCACAATTTATGTGTACATAATACGTGAACAGCTAGATAATAAAAATCTTACACAAATAAGTGATAATGACAGGTCGGCCAACCATTGGCAGTTTGAGGTATAACACCAACTCCTCTGTATAAGAGATAAAAAATATATATTTTCAACAAAATTGAATACTTTCCCAATACCTGACGCTGTTTCCACGTTCCTTTACTCGTTGTAATTCAGTGTTTGTATCGTTCCGTGGGAAAGAGGGATTTTTTTTTTTTGCACGAAAATGGGTTACGGTACCATTTCCAGTGTCTGACCGCTTTTCACTGCATAGCGATGGACAACGATTCGCGATCGGAGGAACTGTTAATGAAACGAAGTTTTGATACGTTTAAACGTAATAAAAATTCATGATATAAAAATAGTTTGTAATTTGTATCTGCGGCAAACATGTTGAATCTCAATTTCACTTTAATTAATACTAAACAAACACCTATACTCTATTGCATTCATAAAATTTCAGATATGAGTATGTGGAACCTGGCTTCACTTGAATGTTGATGCAAGAGTCAAGATTTATTTGACACTGTGACAATATATGCATAACTAATGAGGAAAGAGCTTGGTTGTTTCTTAAATGGCATGAAAGACTAACCAAAAAGATTCGTCCTTTCTCCAGTAATGAAGTTACTCTTTGAAGTGTTAATAGTGAATTGAATTATTTAATGAATGAAACCTTCCCATGATACGTAATTTATGCGTGAACAAACATCTTTACATTTTTCAGTAACTGAGCGGCGCATGTGTTCCACTACTTAGCACTCGCATTTGTAAAAGACAATAATAATTTAATCTGACCTAACCTAATGAAGTCTGCCCTAACCTGATTTAATTTGATCCTAACCTAAAAAAACTGTCGATACTCTACTATAAATTAACCCAACCTAACCTAATCAGAGTTAATCTAACCCTATCCTGAAAGCTTGTCGATACTATAGTAACACCCTAACCTGACGTGAATTAACCTAACGTAACCAAGTCTGATGCTAACCTAATTTAATCCACCCCAAATCTAAAATACTGTCGAGCATCTTGTCAACAAAACGTTGGCTGGTAGTAGGGGTATTACTAAATGAGGCTCGAGCAGAATTTCAAAAGGACACATATAAGAGTAGGTTTAGATTTTTTATTAATAACCCATCATAAGAGACGTGTGTTTAAAAATGCTTTTACTTATTGAACATTAATCTATCAAACTTTTACTTTCTTACTTTCATCCCTTCTAATCTTATTATTGTTTAATTTAAAATATCAGAATAACATTTATAAAAAAAAAATAATTAAACTGAACCTCCAAATTTGGTAAATGAATTAAAAATTACAGGGAAATTGCATTGACCTTTTCATTCGTCCTATTATAACGCATCTCGAGTTAAAAATACTGCAACTCATTGTTAATTTCATAAGAAGGTGAAGAAGTTCCCCTATTTAGCATGCTTTTAAAATGTTTGAATTTTGTAAACAAACAAAAATACAGTAAACAAAGCGAACAATTCAGAATGGACTGGTAGTCGAGTAAAATGTATAAACAAGAGTTCAAAAAACATAATCAGGCGAAAAGACCAAGAAATTTAAAAGTTAGTCGTGCGCGAGATATGGAAGAAGAAGGTTGGTGTCGTTGCTGTCTTCGATGTGAGCCTATTTAACAGTGGTGTACCCCAAGGCTTTTCTTGGTTCCTTGAGTTATTGAAGAGATATTAGTTTTTGACACTGTGAGATACGATTATGTAAAGTGAGAGTGAGAATGATTTTTATTAAGTTTATTCATAAATATCAAGATTATAGCTACATAATTAATTACATATTAGCCTAGGTGCATAATTAAGTGACCTCTAAATAAGCTAATTTTATAAACAAGACTATTCTTATGAAAATTAATTGATGGAGTTAAAATTTTAAGATTCAGTACTGTAGATAAAGATGGTTAAGGATATTCCCATACATGAACAATCTGTTGAAAATACAGGCCTGCGAAATGAAGAAGGTAAATAAAGTTGGGCCAACAACTTTATCATTATTTAATAATATAGATATAGGCTAGTTACACTTGTAACACACTTTAACTTGGTATTTCATCTCTCATTAGCATCAACCCTAGGCCCAGGGCTAGTCCTACCTCCACTGTGGTATACGGTAGGCTATGTTAGGTATAGTACAGTAATGGAGGAATTATATTCACTATTCATTAAATTAGGCTTTGTTGCGCAGTTTAACTGAAGTTGGGGTTAGATCAAATTTATTTAACCCACCATTTGAGTGAGTACGTTCTGTGCATAGCCTACTGTAGCCAGGACTACAGAGTATAATGTTTTCTGTCCATTTTGAGGCCTACACTTCATTTCTTTATTACATTTTACTATTGGCCCGCGGTATATTTAAAATTAACTTTTGACAGCTAAACTTCTTAATAATAATAATAATCGTTCACTTAATGTATGAATCTGGTTTAAGGTTGCAGTCACCCGAAAGAGTACTTTCTAAATACCAAATAAGCCGAAGCGGTTCACTACCATATGCTGTCAGCCAGGCAGATACCAATTCAGTTCCTATTTAAAAGACATCCATAATTGATATTGATATCCGATTTTTTGTTTTTGCTCTTTTTCACACGGGCCATTGTTTCCTTCTTGACCTTTACTTCGGGGTCACACTTATCCTTTACTAAAAGTCCCTAAGGTCAGGATCTATTTGACAATATGGGGTCAAAGATCAGGGCGCGTTTCCTGATGGCACAATACTTCTACTAAATGTAGTAATACTGTTCAGCGTTAACACGCTATTTGCTATCTTAATTGTAGGTCTGTTGTGCGATAAGCTTCTGTATTTATATCCTAATCAGGATTTTATTCCAGTGAGAATGTTAGTTATGATGAGTACCTTAGTGTTTCGTGTAGTCCGTTTCGAGGTCAGTGGACGCATTTAGATCAAACTAAGTAGGTTGTAGATAGCAATATTTCATAACTGTGGGCTTAGGTTATATATATAAAAAAGTAGAATATTATTACGAAATCGCATTCAGATAATGTAATAATACGGTTACATCCTTTTAAAAAGCAATACAATACATAATAAGGCCTGTAATCAACATTCATGAAAAATTACTGATTTAGAACTTCACAAGTCTCTAAGGACTTGCAACACTACATTTCAATTTCTTTCTATAAGATCTGTTTACAGTTTGTCTCCTGGGTTGTTCGCTCTTTACTCAGGATCGCACATGGAGTGAGTGAGTCATGAATGCAGAAGTTTATAGAAAAGTGTTCATGAATGAAGTGTCAACCAGAATGAAGTAGACGAGTATGTCACTGCATAATTTATTATGAAGTTTAAGACCTAAAAGCACCTGATTTCTTTCCAGGGCTGTGCAGTTTAAAGAAATAATAAACACTTTTCTATAATCTTTTGCATTTATTATTTCTTTGAACTGTACAGCCCTGAAAAGAAGTCAGGTGCTTTTAGGTCTTAAGCTTCATAATAAATGATGCAGTGACATACTGGTGTACTTCATTTTGATTCCACAAGCATCTTGTGACACGGGGAGAAAGTGATTATGGTATCAAAGACTGGCGAAAAACATCCTTAGAGTTTGATCAAGGTAAACTTGTGAAGTTGGGAGCATCTTAATATGTTGAATATTTGGTAATATAAACAAGTATTGTCCTCTCTAAACAAGGAATGGACTTATTGTTTGTATTGTGAAAATGTAAAAACTTTGAATTTTCAATATGTTTGTTAATTTTGCAAAGAAGGAAAGAGACTTCAATGCATTAGTTAGGTTGGTTCTTTGGTGATTTAATTGACATTTGCAATATTTTAAATATTTTATTTACATAATAACAATATGGCTAAAATATGAATCACCAAAAAACTGGTTTATTATGAAAATGTATAGAGATTAGAAAATGCTATTAGCCTACCTTTTTGTGGATTATGAATATACAAATTAATAAAGAATATACTTTTAATTTTTAAATTTATTCATATTTAAAATAATTTCGTTCTTGAACTTTTTCTGAAAGTGAATTACTTAGTGAATGAATCAGATAATCGCGTTATCTTCACTCGACTGAGTTTCACGCTGCACAAAGACGATAAAAGCTCTGATTGGCGTCAACTTATCAATTATTTACTTTTCACTGATTAGAAATATGCCTTGTCTCTTCAGAATGGGTTCAGATTTTCAGAAGCGTATGCTGTCTGAAGTTTGACTGACAATTTAGGATACAATAAATCTTTGAAGGCCTAAGCCTACATATACTTCAGGTTTAGGGCCTACACACTTTTGCTGGTAGCTTACGCTAAGTTTTGGTAAACGCCCAATATTCCTTTTTAAAGGGTATCCCTATGATATTATGGGATAGTCAAGCCCTAGGGCTATTTCTAGATTCGACTAAATTATAGGTCCTACAGTGGGTTTTTAAGACAAAAACTGTCTGTCCTGAGAGCCAGAGAGTGATTTAAATGTCTAACAGACAGCTTACTCTTATTGTTTAGGGACAGGGGTTATAAACCTAAGGTGAGGGCTAAAGCCTATATAGGCTTTGTAGGTTTTATAAGGGCGTACCGGTAACGCAAAAATTTTAATATATATATTTCAGACTTAAAGGAGTGAAGGTAGATATTCTAATTGATTTTTAATAGTTTCGTTAATTTAGGGCCTATTCAAAGGAAGAAAATCTTCAGTTTTTTTTTTAAAACGGGATTCAGATGCGTTTGTAACAGGTTTTTGCTACTGACTGCGAGTTGGGTGGAGTAAGATTTGCGGTCCTTTTGAGCCGCAGGCCTGTCGCAAGGGGAAAAGTAAATGATTTTGGTCCCCGAATATTATTCTTTGTTTTTCGCTCTGAATAGGCCTATTCGCCTTTTATGCGATGGCATGTTACAGACTTTACTCGCATTTGGTAGTAGGTAAAATTTAAATTGGCAGGATTTTACTTTTTATAAAGGAATCACGATCACGAGCTCGTACAACTTTATGGAATGTTGTTAAGTGTTTTCACAATACATTTAAGAACGAGATGGTAAAAGATGGTCATCATCCTTAAAATAATTCAGTCCGTTCTTAAACGGTCACCTTTTGTGATCATTCTAAAAATTCCGTTTTACATGCTTAGTGTTCGCTGTAAATAAACCGTATACTCTTGTACGCCTCAGTTTTATTTTTCTTTGCGTCTCTCTGTTCAACAGTTAGACCGTCCTAACTTATTTTTATAACCGACCTCTCCCATAGGGGAGTACGTGGGCTCGTGATCGGTTTTGCGATGGCTCTTATCCGATTTCGTTCACGGAGGCAATTGCATCTGGTAATGAGTATCTGAAATTTAAGTGACATAATCTCCGGAGTACTTCTGTAGGTCGGCTTGGCCAAATGTTGCCGTAGGCCTGCTCAGATTGCGTGCAAGAAAAGAGAAAAAAAAGTACGGGAGAGGAGTAGGTGACTAGGAGTCGATCTATATACCACCGTGGGGTATAGGTTGAGGCTACAGGTATAGGAGTCAGGAGTCTAGTTTACCAAATCATCACGCGTGTAGGCTGGAGTAAAGAGTGACCTCATACCTTGTTTAAAGAATTTGTATTTTTTTTATTTATTAATGATTGAATCATTTTCAAGGTATGTAACTCATTTTGTTTTCTTCGTCATTCTTTATGGATACCGTCATGTATAAATAATTTACAAAAGTACCCTTAACCTAATCCTTTAAAGGAAGCTAAGCGTCTTTCGTGCTCGTTAAAGTACCTTATTCCTTTTAATCCTGTTTGGAAGAAGAATAGATAATTAAAATTAATTAAAAGAAAATTAAGGTAATTAAATCGTTAAATTAAATGGAGAAATCGTAAAACAAATGATAGAAACCTCCTCTTGAAGAGTAACTTGCTGTAGGCAATGGCCTAAGGGAGACCAAGCTCAGTAGGCTTGTTGGCGGCACACCGAGTCCTCCAACTGTGAATCAGAGAAGAAACTTGAGAAATGGAATTCCAATTTATAAGTAAGTAATTATGCGGTTATGTCTCAGTCTCTCAAAAGGTATTTGTTTTATTTTCAAACACACAATCGTTCGTACACTGTATAAGTAAAGAAAGAGTTGAATCTAAATAAAGAAGATTTGTTGGTTTTGAGTACATAGTTATCAAACCGTTCTATTGATCTTTGTTCATTTTCTTTTTCTGTTTATTATTATTAAGAAAAGTGGAGTTTATAGTAAAGTAGAGCCTATGTGTGCATGATAAAAAACTTTACATTTTCATGACTTTCTGTTTAGAATTTCATATAGGACCAATAAAGGATGGGGGACAGCTTTTCATATTTTATGTTATTAGCATATGGACTCTACAGCAAATATATCAATGGGATTGAAATGCTTGGTAATGGTTCAGAATAGAGGCGCCACTTAATTAAGCAAAATTTCGAAAAATACCATAGAGACAAAGTTGTTTTCTCATTAAAATACGTTGATTGCATGTGTTGCATAGTCAAAAAAACGAAGTTAGAAAATTACTAAAAAAAGTGCATCTTAACATGTTATTACATTATCATTTGTATAATTTAGGTCTCGGGGGTACGGGGGTAGAGCCCCCGTAAAGATCACGCATCACAAATTGATCGGTATAGGGTTCACTTTGTGATACGTGACCTTTAGTCCCCGTACCCCCGAGACCTAAATTATACAAATGCGACACATGCAATCAACGTATTTTAATGAGAGAAATAACTTTGTCTATGATATTTTTCGAAATTTTGCTTAATTAAGTGGCGCCCGTATTCTGAACCGTTACCAAATGCTTTTTTCTTTCTAGCCCAAGTAGTTTATTTCTACATGGCCTACATAAATTATGCCTTAGGTAGGGTTGCCAGATTTTTTGGCGGACAGACGGGGACAATAAAAATCTCAGCTGATCATGAACCCAAATTTTGGGTTCATGATATATATATAAATGCAAATCCACAAGGAAAAAGAAAAATGATTTCAAGGCCTTTCGTATATTCAGAAGTACATCTGAATACACAAAAGGCCTTGGAATAATTTTTCTTTTTCCTTGTGGATTTGCATCATTCATTTATTTCACGTGTTTAATTGTGAAATTCATCCCATATATATATATATATAATGAAAAAATATACATTATAGTTGTAATAAAAATATAGTTCATGACTGTAAAATAGAAGCATTTGTTTAGGCAGTGAATATTTATGATATATATTTGCTGATTGCGCCTTTGATAATTACATCGACTGTTTGGGCAATGCGTTTTTTTAGTTAACTAAATGGTAAGCATCGTTTTCTGCTTTGTTTCAAAACGAGTTGATCAAATGTATATATTACTTAGGGCTTGGCGATAATCGCCGATATCGTGATAATCAATCGCCGCCATTTTTCGGAAAACGATAATCGTCATAGAAAAGTTTTTAACAAGTTTTTTATGTAAAATTTTATAATTTCCGACAAATTCAGCTGTGAAACTGCGTGATAACGTTTTTCTCTTAATATCAAAGCGAAAACAACGCTCATTGTTCTATGATTCATATTCTATGATTGAATGATGTGATTAGGGCTGCAAGTATATTAAATTGTTTGTATTGATTGACAAAGGAAGTAGGGAAAAGAATGACACCGGCGCCTTCAAAGGTAAGGATTGTATTTTCAAGGGATTGTATTTTCATAATTCATACACTTTCAAAGGGAAGGAAAGGATTGTACCAAACGATAAACATGCAGTGCAGCTACATTTCACAATGTTCATAATGTTCCAGCAATGCAAGTACGTTTCACAATGTTCACAATATTCCAGTCTACAGTTCCAGCTCCAACTGCTTACTGCTGCTGCTGAGCAACGACTTCCTTAATTAGCGTTCAGGAACATCAACATCTCCACTGTTGTGGCCTTGAGGCATTGTCTGTAGCTAGCTGCTACAACTGCATGCCTTACACAGTCATGTTATGTCACACACACGTAGCAGATACGGATGGATTCATTCAATCATCAAATATCGTCAATATCGCGATTATCGTCACGGAAAATGG
Source organism: Bathynomus jamesi (assembly GCA_023014485.1). NCBI lineage: Eukaryota > Metazoa > Arthropoda > Malacostraca > Isopoda > Cirolanidae > Bathynomus > Bathynomus jamesi. Next base: position 400,084 of record JAJOZX010002281.1, read on the forward strand.
CGGCGATTTTTCGACAAGTTCCAAGCCCTATATTACTTTGCCTATATTTAAAAATAAACAATCGTGTAACTTTGCTCGACATCGTAAAATCCGTCGTAACAATATTCTTTTTTTACGTGATTTTTTTTTTGTAAAACCGGGACATTCGATGGTCCCGAAAGGTCTTTTCGGGACGCCGGGACAAGAGGCCGAAAACTGGGACAGCTGGCAACCCTAGCCTTAGGCGCAATTAATTAATCCTATGCGAAGTCTAGATTACTATGGCGTACTAGTCATGTAGGTTAATTGGAGTCTACAATAGATTGACCTCTTGCAGATCAGTTTATATTTCCATAAAATATTTTCTTAGCCGAAATAGTTTCCGTACATGGGCTGCTGTAAGATCTCGGTTTAGGGCCTGACATTGGGTCAGGGTATTAATTGGATAGAGGACCGTCCTTCTCCTCCAGATGATGAAGCGACCCGTGGTTTGAATCTCACGTAAAGCTGTACTTAGGCTAGGCCTAAGCCAGTGTCCGAAATGTATGTAGATTCAACATTAGGACTGCATTAAAAGTACTAAATTTACCTTTTTATTTAATATTATCTTCATAGCTTTCAATAAAAATAATTACTTTGATTGCTGGTAAAGCCAACCTTGGTCTATATGGAAGTAGTCCACGTTCCCTTTATAAACAAGCACATAATGTCATACAAAAAATTTTGAACAGAAACATGTTCAGTTAAAGTTTTAGCATTTACTCTAAACTCACGTGGCACTTAAATTTTAAATGCAACTTCACAAATCTTGACCCACACTAGTTTCAGATGTGAAGCTCAAAATTTTGATGGCTGTGGTAGTATTTTACAAATTTATTGATTGATTTTGATTTTCTGGACTTCGCAAAAGAGTATGACAGTTTGTAGAAGTGTGAAGGAAGTAAGTTAATCTATAAATTTCATGTCAGTCTACAGAGGCTAGATCCTAGAGTACCTAGACCTACCTACAACATGGGCACCTGAATTTTCAGTAGCACGTGTTTTAGATGCCTATGAGAATACTCTCCGTAGACATATAGCCTATAAATTGGACTTTAACTTATACAATCTAGTTTGAATCGGTTATTAAAGTTCAAAATGCAAGGTATTTCTCATATACTGTATTACCGGTAGCTCTTTTATTTCTAACATTTAACTATCATTTCTTTGTACTGTATTTATATCAATATATACTTTATTACTTAATTCATCTTTCATTTTCAGCTAGTAATTCGTTTGTGTATTCTAAATTAAACAAAACATTATTAAATTTCTTATTAAACATTATTATCTTCTTTATTAAACAAAGCATTATTAAATTCTTATTAGACATTATTATCTTCTGGCCTGGTGAAGTAGAGAGTTGGTTTCTCGCGCTCTCCACCTCACATAGCTAGGTACGCCCGGATGTTTTATCTTTAAATAATCTCTGAGATCCCAGTAAGGCCTAAAACTTAAGGGCCTGATTAAATAAGATAAATAGTCAAATTGACAATTGTTCACTATATTATTGTAGCATAGCAGAAATTGTAGCATTGTACTATTTATTGTATCAATAATTATAATAGATGCAGAAATTTAGTTTCAGTCGTTGAACTAATGTTCAAGGATTCGTATTACTATATAAGTCCTTTAATCATCCTACCGCTATATTAATTTATTAAGCCATTGCATTATTATTTGTTAGTGTTTTAGGACTTCCTTTCATCTTTGATAAACATCTGTCTCTTTGTTTGGTGCTCTGATTTTTTCTTATGAAAAGAATGTATAATAAAAAGACTCCTTAATGGGATAGCCAAGCTGATATCAAGTAGAAAGTTTTTTTTTTTTAGAGAACGAAGGTGTTTATACGATATTTGTTCAGTTATATATTTCCAGGTAGGTCGTTGTTTTATCTATCATGGTTGATTTCTAAATAGGCCAGAGTTTGGGTTCGGCAGGTCCGTATTAGCAAGATTTTGCGGTTATGCCAAGATCTCAAAAAATTCATGAAAAGCATATTAGCTCTGAATGAAGGAAGTACTGTACATTCTGCCCGTAGTTTTCGTACGAAACACGTGCCTAATCAGCAGATAAATGATGCTTATTTACTTCGTACGACCTGTAGGCTAAATGGCCTAATTTAAAATTATTTATTTACCCACAGTTATCGCCTTTTTAGTCATCGTTTCATAGGCAGACAACGCCTTTTGGCTCTCTTCGTTGGCAAAAGCACAAACTAAATTTGTCTACCTGTCTCTTTTCACCCTCTTAAAAGGTGACGTTAGAAGCTACTTCAACATCGCTTAGACCGGTCGATTTCAACCCCAAACGAATTGGCTCTAAAATCAAAATTTAAATCATTATAAATACTGCTGCTGATTAAGTTTAGTTTATTTGTATTTTTTTGAACACCCTCTCTTCGCCTCCTTGCTTGCTATTTTGTTATTTTGTGCCGTGTGGATTTTTCGTATAAATAACTCTTATCCCAAAGTGTTGTTGCGAGCCTGACTCTTGTTTTATGTATAAACATGTTAGTACTGTTTTCTAAGGCCCGAAAAGCGTTTCGTAAGATTTGACTAAAGAAAAGTTACACAGTAAAGAGCACCCCAACATGTAAAGGTAAGTTAAAGTGACTCCAATTTTTCACTTATAAATTGCAGTAATGACGCCAATGCATTTGTTTTTAAAATCAGGTCTTTGTAAGTTTACAATCCCCAATCCCTTAAGAACTTGTTAGGGTTAAACTGTAAATATATGGCTAGAGCTTACGAGACTAATTAAGGTAAGATCATATACCACCTAGAAATATAGTGAAGGAGAAGCTCAGATTTATTAAAAATATTTCCTATGGAAATTGCCATGCAGTGAAGTAAATCCTATTTTTAGTATCCATTCGGCTAGGAAGTTAATAAACGTATAATGAGATTATCTTAAACCTTTTCCTACGATCTGCAGCTGCTGTTATGTTGCTGTTTGCCTATTTGCATTACTCAGACCTAATGCAGCTGATCTGTAATAGGCCTACTTATTTATGTGGGTCTATATCGAGTTTTCTGTTCCATACAGATTTTGTTCATGGGCTATATATATATCTTGTATTTTGCGTGTATATGGTTGCCTGCCATATATATGATGTGGGAATGAGTTCTCGACTGATATACGTGATACTCGTAAAGGAGTTTTTATATTAGACGCTTCTAGTGGAATGAGGGCATCCATGGTTGGCACTGCGATCTCTTCCGTGTATGAAACCATTATAACGTAAGAGGGGGAGATTCTTTCAACTTCTTGTCACACACACACACACACATATATATATATATAATATTAAATATAATACGGTTTTGTACAAGTTCCCAACATTTGCTTTTCTTTCAGACTTGTAGCCCTCTGGTAAAGTATGCCGTATCTGCGTCATGCATTAGCAGTGCCAAGTACATTTATTGAGACGTTCCCATTAAATGTATCCCATATGAACATGAGAGAAAAATACCTTTGACCACTGTATTCTAAAAGATAGAACATACAATAATGGTAATCCTAGAAATTAGATTCCTACTCACGGTGTTTGTGATTGTTCAACGCGCATTTGCCACCGTATGAAGAATATATACTTATTTATTGCCATAAATATATAATTGGAAGGATAGAATTTGTATGGTAATTTTAAGGAGCTGCTTCTTAATTGACGATAAACCACGTCATAAGTGTTCTTCCTCAAAACAGGTTTTGGCTTTCGTGGCCTGAAGCAGCGACATTTAATTTAAGAGACAATGGCTGAAGTTTTCACTTATTTCCTTCCATCACATGGTAGTGTGTTTCTATTATTTACTCCTCATTATTTTTAAACTTAAAACCTCTACATCTGACCCTAAGTGACCCATATTGACCTAGAAGTGACCACTTCCTGACCCTTGGAAAAATTATTATTTACTTCTTCAAGAAGTTTCTGCAAGTATAACGGGCATATTACTATCGAATATTTTAGAATAGTAGCTGTACAGTCTGTATATTTAAAGCACTGAAACCCATATTAATACCAAACCCACATTGTACAGTTCTTGTGGTTTTTTTATATACCGTAAACCGGGGTGACTTGGACAAATTTGAATAAACCGTTTTTCTATTAAATAGCTCCTAAATAAAATCGGTAAACAAAACTCTCTCTGGATCAGAACGTTCCCCTCCTATGTCTTATTCTTATTATTTCGTTTAGGAACTATTTAATAGTAAAACCTTTTACTCAGATTTTGTCCGAAGTCACACCGCGTTTTACGATACATTTATATAAAACTAATAGTCGTAAATTGACTTACAGTAAATAATAAAATTTGCAATGAAGCCTATAAGAATTGAACAGGCTTGAACGGCCCACCGCTTTACTATAGCCTAATTCTGATTGGGATTTGAGGAAGTGAAGTGATCATTTTGTTTGTCTTCAATGTTAGGAGCATCGTTATCATTTTCCTTCATACCATGACCCTTTGAGTCCTTGGCCTAACGGATCACGCTTGATCTCTGTACTCGTTTCACCCTTCCTTTTGCCTCTGTACCAGTAATACCACTGAAGACACGCGGCAAATGCTCCTTACAGTCACGATTATTTATAGCGTCCGTTATTTTCAGTGCTGAGTATTTAAACTCCTGTTTTCATCTTTGCTCCGATTCCGGTTGCGAAATGCTAAATGCTTCTTAATAATATTTCGAGAAATTGCTTGAAACTGCTTTCAATTTATTATTTCCATATAGCTTAGTTGATGACATTAATTTTGTGATTGTTATAGGCCTATAGTTTCTTTGTAAAATGACACTCATTTAAGATTTTGAAATTACCTGCTCGCACACACACACACACACACACACACACACACACACACACACACACACACACACACACACACACATAATTGTTGAAAAGCAAACACTGTACAGCATTTAATTTATATAGATTTTTAAATGATAAACTGTTATGGCTAGGATAATCCAATAGCGCGCACTGTTGCTTACGGTGTAAATCCAATAACCCATCACTTGAAATTTTGAATGTAACTAATCCGACCTGTAAATTATTTTAATTGTTTTATTTTACAATACGTTAATAGGGCTATCGAAAAACCAGAGGGTCCGTCTAGGTCTGTTCGAGGGAAGCGAAAATGAAAAAAAAAAAAAAGTTTTAATACCAGTTTAAGTCAAGTTCAGACGTCATATTTTCCCTTTATATACCTGGAAAATGACAAATATTTTTTCTTTTTCCAAAGTTAGTTGAAGAGGAACCATCTGTTATTTTTAACCAGTGAATCGGCGCAGCATTCTGCGCATTAATACAGGGTGTCCCCCAAAAAAACTATATACTCTTTATAGCATCATAATGATCATATATATATATATATATATATGAGTATAGTTTTTTTGGGGACACCCTGTATATATACAGTTCAGCTGCAATTTCACACAGAGTGGACTCCTCGTCTTCATGTCCCTTTTACATTATTTTCTGTTGTTACTTTCTTTTCGTAGAAAAGTAAAGGTTGTATATTCAAATATGGGTTGGATGAAACAAATAGGACCTTTAGTCTACAGGCTCCGTTCGGCTCTTCTTGATAATTGTATGCCTAACCTTTAATTTTCGTTAATTAAGGGCGAAAGCTTATTTTAACTAACATTTTAAATGGTATCGAAACACGTTCGTTAATTCTCTAATGAAGGTTCGAACAATGAAATACTGCCACAAAGACCCCGACACCCAATCGAAGAAGAGGAGACAGGGGGACAGTAGAAAAGAGACAGAGAGGGGAGAAGGGAGAGTTTATAACAAGATGAGGGGAGAAAAGATTGAACGGAGGAGAGTACCGTTTGATGAAAAGTGGCGGGGAGATAATGTATTTATGGGTCGTATCTACGGACTAGCAGAGGGGAAAAAGTCGAAGTTTAGACTTGCTTTCAACGCGCACCTGAAAATATTGAAGCATATTTTGAAAGATGGACAGACAGATTCGATAGTTTGAGTAGTCTAATGTAATACTTAGGTCTAACAAGTCAGGGGGGCGTCTGCGTGGAGCGGTTGTCATATTTTTGCTACCGCTTAAACCGTATAACCTTCATGCCAAGCAAAACTTTAAGGATCAAAATGCGAATCCTCATATACTGTAAGGCTAAGTAAGCCAAAATCCCTTAACCGTATGGGCCCCGTGTTCCGGTCTAATATCATTATACGCTTTCTTTTGATCTCCATGGTGGAGAACACTCAATGTTTTACCGCCAACATGTCTCGTCAGTTTTTTCCGACGGGAAACGGGCGCAGAATCTGTCTCAAAAATGTCCGCGGTATGCGACACACGCACACCGCCCTAGCAGCACCTTCAACATTCCCGAGGAGCCAACGTATGGCGTGGAAAAATATGCTATTATTGTATGGACAATTCTTTTTGTGTTTATTTTGTAGGGCGAATAGATTGTAACGCGTTCTCAGCAACAGATCATTTTCATAAGATTTCAAATTTAAATACGTGGTATTCCAATGTTTTTGCTGTTTTTACCACACTTAATTATTTACATGTTCCGAAGTTTTATTTTTAACCCTGTAAGTTGGCTGGTAACAGTGTTCATTACGCTTATTTTGGTACGTGGAGGTTTTTTTTTTAATTAACTGACTGATGGTCCGTCTGTATATGTCATAGGTCTCGTACACTGTAGACAAAGAGCATAATAGGCCTAAACTTATACTTAAATTGATCTTGATGATCCTCGCAATTAATCGCGTACGCTTAACCATAAATTAACTTTGATTCGAAGGAACTATGGCCTAAAACATGAAATGGGCAAGTTTCCTCCTTGGGAAAACACGACTCACGTGGGCAGAAATCGTGTTGCGTCTCGCCATTAGACAAAAAAAAGTTTAAAAATTACCCAGCACCGTCGACAATCTTTAAAAGAGTGCCAAATACCAGTTTGTTCGTTGGTTCGTTTATGGTCCACGAATGTGCCCTGCGCCCTTAGGGTATTAAGTGCGCGTCTGACGCAGCATTGGCACTCTGGGCATTGTTTAAGGCTGTCGTTCACTGCTGTGGATTCCGATCGGACTCGTCTTTCCTCTTTATTTTTAAATTGAAGTATTGGTAAGTTTGTTTTGTTAGTTTTTTTTAGTGATTAGTGTTATTCTATAGTTTGCCGAAGCTAGTTTAAGTGAAACAAACAGTGATTACAATCGTTAATGCCTCAACAAAGTGAAATGTTTTATGTTATGGTTAGTCTGATTATGCATTTTTTAAAATTAAATTATTTTTATTTTAAGTTTAAATGGCTACAGAATGAAGTTTTGTAAAAACAGATATTGATTAGGAATGTCTGGCGATCATTCAGACCTTCGAAATCAGAGGTCATAGAACTCGTACGGCAGCTACACGCGCAAAACATGAGTTTTAAAATATTTAAAATATGTATACATACAGTATATCCGTCCGTTTTCTATGGTTTTCTATGGGAAATCTGAATTTAAGGGGAAACAGTGAAAGAAATAATGGGAGTAATATTTTTATATTCTTAGGCCTCTCTAACTATATTAGGCCCATTTTTTTTATTTTTAAAGTATTTTGTTAGCAGGCATAGGTCTCTCTCTCTCTCTCTCTCTCTCTCTCTCTCTCTCTCATTGGTACCTCCTCGGTATGGGCCGCAAGGCCTTTTGAGGTACTTTTCCTTGTAACTCCTTGCAACTCTCTCTCTCTCTCTCTATATATATATATATATATATATATATATATATAAATAAAATCATCGTTCAAGGCATGTCAACAGATTAAGTTCAAGTTTGAGAAGAGGTTTCACTGATTTACGCTAAGCACCCCTCTGCCCATATACCTATTTAGGGTACGAACAGCTTGCAGTATCATTGCCAAGTATATAGTGAGGTTCAACGTACTGACAAGGCTTCCGTTCTTTATATATATATATATATATATATTATATATATATATATATAAAACGTTAACACTCGCTCCCTTGTGAACCAAATTCATTCCCTCATTTTGCTTCAAATTTGCAAGTAAAATAAATCTTGAGAAAAAGCATATGCCTCAGGCTTAATTTACTCTTTTTCATTTTGAAAGTGTGAATAGATTACACTCGTGAGGCTTCACTTATTATATTATTTTTGGTTTAAGAGGAAGAATAAAACACTTGTGGAAAGTATGAAAGAATTCATACATTTATTTATATATATATATATATATATATATATATATATATATATATATATATATATATATATATATATATAATTTTTATTTATTTTTTTTATTTTTTTTATTTTGTCACCCTTGAATGAGGCTTAAAATGAGTGAATTATATTTTCACGATGTTTACAAACAAGCCACGAAGAGATATAAATACAAATTTAAATTTAATTTGAAAAATTCGTTAGTCATTAATTAAAGAACTTGTGAAGTGGCCTATTTATAGACATTGTCATTGAGTTCAGAAGACCAGATAACAGGCAAACGTTAGAGCAACATTAGACTAATGTTTGCCTGCTGTCTAGGAGGGCCACCCATTTAATCCACTTTGTAATCTAAAATTTAAAATATCCGACGCAGAAGCCGACGTGCATACGTAGTAGTAGTTTACGGCTCCTCTTCCCACGCTCTCTCATTTGTTAAGTTAGACCCGGTTAGGTTACGGTAGGTTAAGCCCGGTTAGTTAATGTTACATTGAAACTAACGTACAAAAAATAACGTTGACTGTTTCTGCGAGTAGAGAATACGTATTTTGTTTCCTTTGTTGGCGAAGCGAATTTAATATGATTCATCAACTACCCGGGCTCAACATAACCTACCGTAACCTAACAGGGTCTAACCTAACCAAACGAGCCAACGAAGGTTCGTATTTTTAATTTTATTGCTAGTCAACTGGAGGAGGTTGAGACGTTTCCGTTACGCTTTACTGGTAGTCGTAAACATTTAAGTAAAGAATATTAAATAGTTTGTCTAATATTCTCTTGTTCGCATTTTCCGAAACATTACACAATGTTTCGCTACTGTGAAGTTCATTTTAAAAATTGAGGGTAACTTTTTATCATTTAACTTTGTTTTTTTTTCTCAACAGAATTTTAAAACATACTATCCTAACTTTTGCATTTAATGAAATCCTGATTGATGTATAATTTAGTCCGAAATTTTGATGAAATTTGAAGGTGACGTGCTTTTTGCTATTCAAGCTTTTTTTTTGTCTTGTATTTGTGGATTTGGTTTCTGAGAGCACATTTTTCAACTCAAACTTTTTATTACTCTTTGTTTTTGTCAAGCGTAAAACGTGAATTTTTAAGTTTTCTGCATTTACTGAGAGAGTTACTGTGTCAAATTTTGGACTTTTGTGTGTGTGTGTGTGTGTGTGTGTGTAACACTTCTGTTCAAACTCTTGTCAGCCTACCCATATTGACGTTTTTTATTTTTTTCGTTGGTGAAGTTGATATGAAGAGTATAATTTTTCTTTTAAATTTTAACGTATTTTGTAACGTTCGTGAGAAAGGAGATAATTCATTAGACGAGGACATAACAGCTTCTCGAAAGGAAAAAATCGTCCATTGACCGAGTTATTGGAATTACCTGATTTTAACCTAACAGATTGGTTTGGGTTAAATTAGGTTAATTTATATAAGTTTCGATAATTTTGCGTTTCAACGCTCTTTCATTTCGAGAAAGTGGGCTTTATAACCCCTCTCTTCTGCCTCTCCTGGGTCCCCATTTGTTTATTTGCGTACTGAAAAACAACGCACTTTATCTTAAAAATAAATAAGTAAATACAAAAATTAAAAGACGAAGAAGCCTTTTTAGCTCCACTTCCTCCTATATTCGAACGTTGAATTTATATATAAAACCCGTTTTAATTTAATACAATGTTTCCTGCATGCAACATTCGGCGAAATCGATATGGCCTTAGTTAAAAATTATTTGTAATCGGCGAATAAATTTTATTTACACTTTCCTGTCATATATATATATATATATATAGTTTCCTGTCGTATCGCTTCAGTTCGACCTTTGGATCATCTCAAGAGGATTTAAAAATAAAGACTGCCTTTGGCATTTTGACGCTGCTGATTGGGAGGCCTTCACGAAGTACTTCTTTGATTCTCCATGGAATGAATACTGCTTTTGTGGCTGGGGCCCCTCCGGATGCGCTGATCTATCGGGCATGGAGGCGTATATTCCGTATTCTTTTCCTACTAACGCAAAAAAAAAAAAGTTAGTTTAACTTTGCGTGTTCTAATGCTATCCGCGACAGAGAGGAGTCTTTCAGAAGGTACCGTCGCCATCCAACTCCTGCCTTTCATTCAGCTTATATTTCTGCCCGGAATCATGCAAAATCTGTTCTTCGACTCGTCAAAAATAACTTTATCAGATAAAAATGTGAAAACCAAGTTAATTCTAATTCTCGCTCTTTCCGGCACCTAGTGAAGAAATTTCTAACAACTTTACTTCTTCTTTCCCTCTTCTTTTCCATTCTGACGGCTCGGTTGCCGTCTCTTCTGTCAAAGCTGAACTCTTCGCTCAGACTTTCACCTCCGACTCATCCGTGGACAATTCCGATGCTGTTTTTCCATTTCCTCCTCCCTCTGACTTAATTATGTCCGAAATTAGAATCTCTTCTAGAGATGTTCTTTTTGACCTATCTGGGCTCAACTCTAGGAAGGCGTACGGTCCTGATGGTGTCCCTCCTGTTGTTCTCAAGAATTGTGCTTCTGTGTTGTATTGACACCCTGCCAGACATGTTATGATTCCACCACAAATGGAATCAATTACGATTATGATTACCCAGCAAGTCCATGATTACAATTACGATTCCTTCCAAAATTAATGGAATTGATTACGATTACATTAAAAACTGTAATCATGATTTCCTACGATTTCAAATTAGGTAAACAGAAGAAAAACAAGGAAGAAACACAAACTTAAAACCTTATGAAACAATGGCGACTTCATAAATGGAATTTTTCACCATATTGTGAATGTTAAAGTATGACACTAAAACCCACTGTTCAGACAGAAGTATATTTCCAAACACTTCTGTCTAAAGAGTGGGTTTTCTTGGGTTTTATTGTAATGGCAACTTTGACTTTCATATTTATTGATATGTTGTAATCATGGCCTGTAATCACGATTATGATTCCTTGGTTTTCCACTGATTACGATTACATGTCTGCACCCTGCCTAGGCAAACTCTTTCGTCTTTGTATTTCATCTGGTACTTTTCCTTCCTGCTGGAAGTTCGCTTTCATTTAGCCTGTCCCAAAGAAGGGTGGCCGCTCTCAACCCTCCAACTATTGTCCAATTACTTTGATTTCTTGCCTTTCTAAAGTTTTTGATTATATCCTTAGTAGAAAGATTCTTAAACACCTCTTCTCATAATCTTTCAGATCGTCAGTATGGGTTTCGCAATGGACGCTCTACTGGCAATCTGATTGCATATATCTCTGACTCTTGGTCATCCTCCTTTCGTGATTTCAGTGAAACCTTTGCTATTGCGCTAGATCCATCAAAAGCTTTTGATAGAGTCTGGCACAATTCCTTAATTTCCAAACTGCCCTTCGGTTTCTGTCCTTCTATCTGTGCCTTCCTCTCTAATTTCCTTTCTGGTTGATCTATAGCTGCGGTTGTAGATGACCTCTGTCCTTCTAAATCTATTAATATTGGTGTTTCTCAGGGCTCTGTTCCGTCACCCACTCTTTTTTCCTTTTATTAATGAACTTTTAAGTCTCACTTCCTGTCCTATCCACTCCTATGCCGATGATTCCACTCTTCACTTCTCCACCCGTTTCACGAAGTGTCCCCTCTCAACAGTCACTCTATGATTCGCGTAGGACAGCTCTGGTGCACTTGACTTCTGATCTTTCTAATATCTCTGATTGGAGTAGAGAAAACCTTGTGGCTTCCAATCCCTCAAAAACTCAGTTCCCCTATCTGTCTACTCGTCACAATCTTCCACACGACTATCCCCTTACAAGGCTTACCTTCACTAATACACAACTCAATATTTCCTGTTCTCTTAACATTCTTGGTGTTTCCTTTCCTCATGATCTTTCCTGGAAAGATCACATATATTCTCTTTGTAAAACAGCTTCTAAGACGTTAGGCGTGCTGTACCGCATCTTCAGCCCCCATTCAGTTGCTGTCTCTGTACAGGGGTGTTGACCACCCCCAATATGAAGTACGCTTCTCATGTGTTGGGTGGTTCAACCCACACAGCTCTACTTGACCGGACAAAATCAAAGGCTTTTTGTCTCATCAATTCTCAGCCTCTTACTGACTATCTTCAATCCCACTTTCTTTGCCGCATGTTGCCTCACGCTCTCTACTATCGCTATTATAACGGACACTGCTCTTCTGAACTCTCTAACGGCATGCCTCGTCCTTTAAGGAGAGCACGCAGTACCAGACCTTCGCCAATTCTCATCCATTTTCTGTCCAACTCTCTCATGCAATTGTTAATCAGTATTTTCAATCTTTCATCTACTCAACCGGTGAAATCTGGAACAATCTTCCTCAATCCATCTTTCCCCATGTCGATGACCTCCAATCTTTCAAACGCTGAGTGTCCAGGCATCTTGAAAACCTTGGATCTTGATTTTGGCTCTCTTCTTCCTCTATGGTGTGGAGGCGGGTAGGCGCTTTTGCGGGCGTTCGCCCTTGGCCCCTCCTCCTTGTATAAAATATAAAGCGTACAGTTTCAGAAAAGAGTCGTGTAGAAACTTTCTAATTGGCAATATTTTTTCTGTCTTTGGCTATTTTATTCTTTTTGGTGACAAATAAACTTTAAAAACAGAACTCGGGGTCATCATTGGTTAATAATTTTTTTTGATGGGTAGAATGTTTATGTTCTTAGGCGTACTTTTTTCCGAAATTTTACTACCGCATAGGGAAGCACCATCGTTTTTATGATGGACCCTGACAGAGCTTCCCATTCTTAGACGAAGGAATGCATATGATTTAGTATAAAATTTTCATGAAACTTGACGAATGTCACCGATGCACGATGACGTCTCCCAAGCGTCGCGGCACTTGACTTTGGAAGTTGCTTCATGGAAGCGACGATTAAATTAGTCTCTCAACTTCCAAAAATCCTTTTAAACACAAAAACTTTTAATTAAATCATAACTGAAACGAGGAACAAAAAAAAAGTTGCCGGAATTGGATCTCCGGTCTGGCTCTATTTCAGTTGGTGTCGAGTGTCGCAGTGTCGCAGTTTGGAGTCCTCCTTTTAGCATCCGGTTCGACTTGGAAGTCTGGAAGTCGGTGTACTATTGTTAAATGGATGGCTTGAACTCGTTTTCACTGGTAATAAAAATATTCGCGAGAATAAAAGAATTTTTATACGCAATAATTAAAACTACTTGGTTGCATTTAAAATTGTATACCAATGTGATCTCATGAAGGAGGATTGTAAAAGACGTGTTATGAATTATTATTACCCAGAGTATACCTCATAACTTCCTAAGTTTACCCATAAAAGATTACTTTTGGTCGAAGGTATTTTCTCTCGTATTCTACCCCCCCCCCCCCCCCCCACCCCCCACCCCCACCCCCCCGATTTGTCTGCGAATTTTAATTTATTTTTTTTCCTTTATTACAGGTAAGAGATGGGAAGCTTAACCAATGAATGAGATACAGACATAATGATTAGGCCTTGACTGCCGTATGTATAACACAGTGAAATTTTTTTTTTATGTATTTTTTCATTGGTGCCCTCGGACCCCAGATTGTAGTGTCTCGAAGATATTAAAATTTGCCGTAGAACTTGATCACTTTGGGGGCTACAATTTGGGTGTTACAAAAAAGTTGGAAACTGTAGCAAATTTCTTTTTTTGTAAGATAGGATGCACTGGGCCGTTAGACGCCTATACGATTGATTCGATGTGCTGAGACTTTTAGAACAACCGTAGTAGGCTTCTCGAAAGAGAACGAGGCACCGTGACACACATTCTACAACGTTGTTCTGATCTAAATTTTCTATTTGCATATTAATATATTAATATCAACATTTAAAGCGAAAGAAATAAACATTTTATCGCTCTAAAATATAAGTTACTGTCCCTTATAAAGTTAGTGTACCTCATAAAGTTACTGTACTCGTATTATGTTGGTCCCGTTTAGGGAGTCAAATATTTGCGTGGTTCGTGTTGAATTACGGCACCGTGCATCGCGGTTGCATTTTGATCGGTAGAAGAATCATGCATGGCTGAATTACTCATGGGTACAACGCGAGGTGGAGCTCGGCTGACTGCAGCTGAGTCATGTCGCCCACACGAGGAATGAAGATTTTTACGTGGAAATCCTTTTATGTCCATGTACGAATATTAAAATAAATATAAAACATTTCAGAAGAACAGAAATAGCATCCAAATATTTGTTTTGCCTTTTATGAATTACATAAACGGTCTTTTACTATTTTTATTTGTTTCATTGATTGGAGTTTAGGGAAACACACACACACACACACACACACACACACACATTGGGCCTTTAGACGCCTGTACGATATATATATATATACACATTTCAACTGCAAAGAACACGCAGTATAAATAACGTAAAGAACGACGCTTGTATAGGAGAACATTCCGCGCAAGATGAGAAGAGAGAACGAACAAATGAAAAAATGAGAACCACCCGGGAATCGAACCCGGGATCTTCCGATTGCCGGTCAGATATGATAACCATTACACCACGGGCCTCACTCGAACAAATGCCGTAATTCTTCTACATACGCGCAGAAACCAATATTCGTTCTCTCTTCTCATCTTGCGCGGAATGTTCTCCTATACAAGCGTCGTTCTTTACGTTATTTATACTGCGTGTTCTTTGCAGTTGAAATGTATATATTACGGCATGCGGGAGGTGCCCCCTTGGGGCATTGGTTTCTGCGCGTATGTAGAAGAATTACAGCATTTGTTCGAGTGAGGCCCGTGGTGTAATGGTTATCATATCTGACCGGCAATCGGAAGATCCCGGGTTCGATTCCCGGGTGGTTACCTCACTTTCATTTGTTCGTTCTCTTTTCTCATCTTGCGCGGAATGTTCTCCTATACAAGCGTCGTTCTTTACGATATATATATATATATATATATATATATATATATATGGGAAACCAGAATAAAATTGATCTATAGGGCGTACAATTAAAACTAATATACTTGCATAATATTCACTGAGTTAAGTTAGGTAAGATTGAGTATATATATAAATGCAGTCAGAGTCCATCCTCTTAGAAACTTGAAATGATGTAAACAAAAATGAACACTTGGAGAAAAGTCTATCCTACGTAAAGTGTAGGATCGACAGTGATCTTATGAACTTTTATTTACTTCATGTAAATCACACACACACACACACTATATATATATATATATATATATATATATATATATAAGAGAGAGAGAGAGAGAGAGAGAGAGAGAGAGAGAGAGAGAGAGAGAGAGAGAGAGAGAGAGACCCCTTTGTGCTACATTCAAGGTGTACAGCCTTATCTTGTACTTCTGCACGAGAGCAGAACCGCTATTTGGTAATGCAGCGTGCACGTAAAATATGTGTTGCAGAATGGTAGACGGGGTTTTTTTTTCCCCGTCCCTCTGACTGGCCTCACCATTTTAGTTTAAAATCTGTTTAAACAGATTGAATACAGACCTTGCTGTTCTTTACTATCTGTCAAATCTACCATTCGCTTAACAGACATTGCTAAGAGTAAAGGTTCCAATTTGTACCAAGGAATTCTAAGAGGCTTCCGCTCACCTAATTTTAATTCAGGACGAGTACCTTCTACCGCTTAACTACCAAATAAACAAGAAAATAATGTTAGTTTACTAAAGCTTAGTAGTTGTATATGTTACAAGGAATCAGTGTAACTAAGGATTTCATGAAACCCCTAAAATGTTCAGGGATTTCATGTAAGGTTAAGTCGTGATATTTTCGTTAAATCAAATTATTGAGTGCCCGGTTAGGTGAACTGTACGCCCTTGACGATTGGTTAGGTTAAGTCGTAATATTTTCGTTAGTTTTAACGAAAATATCACGACTCAACCTAACCAATCGTCAAGGGCGTACAATTGACCTAACCGGGCATTCAATGATTTTCCCGTAGGTTTAACGAAAATATCACGAATTAACCTTTAATATATATAATATATATATATATATATATATATATATTATCAGAGAGGTTTTTAAATGCTGATTCTTTGATTGACCCTTGGCCAGATTAGAGAGATGGGCTGATAGGCCTATCGCTTAATTGAGTTGCACTTGATGTTAGATGGCAAGATGGGAAATCTGCTTAAATAAATTGAGATAGCAGTCCTCCAATTTGGTAGACTGCAGTAAAATTGCAACACATTTGGGCCTATTTCAATGCCCGTCATGATTCGGATCTAGAGTGGCGTATATTTGAGGTGAAAGAGACCATAACGATGATGGTGACATTTATAAGAGAAAAAGGTTTAATTAAGATGGCGTCGTCCATGTACTCGTTTATATAATTACAGCTTCGACACAATCTCTCGCCCTCTATTCTTCGCTTTCAGTCTCGTACAGAACCAATTTGGGTTCCGCCAACCTCGAGCCTCCATTCATTTTCATTCATTTCCTCTCTCGTAATTCATTTCACCCCCCCCCCCCCCCCCCCCCCCCCCAGTTACTCCCACCCACCCGAACCTCCACGATTGTGAATGGAGATACTGCGAAATAAGATTCGCCACGTGGGGACTCCAGCCGAAGACTCCATGGGCGGAAACCGAACCTTTTCCCAGGCAAAGCAGCCACGCGGTCAAATGCTGATAAATAACGTTGATGCAGTGTCGTGTGGGGCCATGTCTAAACCACCGTAGCGAGGAAGTGGAGGGGGTTGCGCTTTTAAATCCTTTCATTAGGCGACGAGTTCAAGGGTCAGTTTACAGCGTAAACAAAAAGATCTAAAAAGAAAGAAAATTTGTTTGGTGATTAAAAAATACTACAACAATTATAAAATGGAACATATACAAACTTAAACAGTATTTGTTGTTTTGTCAAATTTGGGGCTTTACTGGGCTCTAGAAGTTTATTAAAGTTTATTAAAACAGTAACACAGTTCTTGTTGGAAGTTCTGTCTGTGTTAATGTTGTTTCTAATACAATATAATTTACAATAAAAGAATTGACCCAGAAATTATGGTTTGTCATCGAAGATAAAGTTACAAAATGTAGTACTTCATTATATGTTGAAGTAAAAGTACCACCATTGCATAAAGGTTTTTAAGTGTACAGTTATCACGTTGTTAAGAGTTAAATAAAGATAGATAAATGGAATATGAGAGAGCAGGCGGAGAAAAGTGGGTATAATCATGTATAAAGATCGATTTGCCTCGTTTTAAAAATTAAACTTTAATAAAGGCAAAATCACATTGTTTTCTCTTTTTAAGGTAAACTCAAATGAGTCAATGTTGTTGACCTTAAGTTAATAAATATAAAATAGAATAACTGAGGCCTTTTTTTGTTGTAGAATTTTTCTTGTAGAACAATGAAGAATATTCTAATCCCTGTTGTTGTTTGGAGATACCTTAAATATTCGAATCTATTTCCTCTTAACACTGTCCCCCTCTACTTTTACTCTCTCGAGTCTCGAGCGAGCGAAGTTGAAAGTACCAACTCCGTGTCCGAATGACTTTGAGCCTTTGCAGGTTGTACACCTTCACCGGCATGATGGCGTAATAAGAAGTTAATTGACAATTTAAACTTGCAGATAGAGGCTCCACGTCTTAATAAATTTAACATTCATATACAGAGCGTTTAAAGGGTTTGCGTACGCGACAAGGTCTTACGGTAACTTCATTCAAGCGATAATAATCTGCGTTAGGTCAAAAGATGCGCGACAACTAATAGAACGATGAAACTCAATTGCGACCATTCGCTCGCTAATTAAGATAGGAGCAAGATAGAGGAATCTGCACGTAAGGAAATAGACAGACGCCGCGCCGTATTTGGTAATTGGAGTAGAGGCGAAATGAATGTGATTAAAGTACGGTACTATTTTATTATTTTATTTCGCTCTCCCGGGTTTTAACCTCCCAATTAGGCCTTGAGGGGTCTGCCTTTATATGGCATCGTTGAAATTTGTTTAATTATATTTAGGTCCTACCTCTGGCTATGCTCTCAATTAGTTCGACCTGAATAAGGGTTGACCGTTTGAGACCGAAAACATTTCGTGGTTAATATGTAGAACCAAAAAACGTTTTAAACCCAAAATGTTAGATTCTCATTCTGGTTGAGCCAAATGAAGAGTCAACAGTTGAGAAAGACAAGTGATCGCCCATCTAGCTAAACTCGGACTGAGTTCGACTCGAGTCAGCTAGTGATCACCTGTTCTTGTAACTGACCTGTGTGTGTGTATATATATATATATATATGGGATGAATTTCACAATTAAACACGTGAAATGAATGAATGATTGCAAACCCACAATGAATAATTTTTCTTTTTCTTTGTGGGTTTGCATCATTATATACCGTATATACTGTATATATACTCAAATTGACCAGGCTCCCAAAGAGATGGTCCGGACCAGTCTGAACCCTTGCTTTTCAGTTCTTGCAAGTATGTAGTGTGAATTTTAATCAAACTACTTGCTTACTTCAACATGTAATAAGAATAACACGTTCCTGCTAGAATTTGTGACATGTGAAAAGTAAGCATATTTGGATTCTGGACTGGTCCCAGGACCTCAGGTTGAATCGCTAGTGTGTGTGTGTGTGTATATATATATATATATATATATATATATATATCGACAAATATAGGAGTTAAAGAATTTAGCTACATTCAATAGAGCCGTACTCAATAGAGCCAAATTCAACCAAATAGGCCATACATAGCTAAAAAAAATTCAAGTTTTTAGATGTGTAGGTAGGCTTAATGAAAGAAGTCTTCAGCTCGTTGTATGTTACAGTTTTCAGCAAGTAGTCAAACGGAACAGTGAGTACTGTAATAACCGGCGTTCCTTAAATATAAACCAACGTTTAACTCCTTATTAAGGGTTAGGAATCTAGTGCAACTACGAAGCATGAAACTAGAATAATATTTTTATGATAATTTCAAAGGTTCGCGACGAGAGCCTCAAAATTTGTCCTCGTAAGCTTCTCTCCTTTTCATCCCTTGGTTTAATTTTTTCTTTTGAGATTGAATTTCAATGTGTGAGCTCCATTTTAGGCCTTTCAGGCTACACAGTTGGCGTGTTGGTTGACATCTTTGTAAAAGTAGAGCCTTGCGAAAACATGAATTCATTCACATTGTCTTAAAGTTATAATGTGTGTGTGTGTGTGTGTGTGTGTGTTACCCTTTGTTTCATCTGTTGACGATTATGTGATGATCAAAACTGTGTTACGAGATATACTTTTCGGCGTTGCACTTCATGTTAAAATGATGTGGGAAGGTGCAACTGGAGTAGATTAAAGATTTTATCTGAACTTGGTAAACTTATGAAATGACGTATGGATTTATATATTATTATGCATATACGCGGGAATTGCTTTAATAAATTTCTTGCGTAAATATTTAAATGCAAATTTTTGTTGATCATTTAAAATATTGCGCACGGCCCTTATAAGTACTTTATTCCCTCTTTTATGGCTTCCGACTTTCTCCGTAGATTATATCTGTTCATATTGTAGAATATGTGCCCTATTATAAGCCTAATTATGAACCCTCCCTTATTAATGACGGATGCTCCATTCTGTCGTGCTAATTAAATACAAATAAATATCTTAGATGGCGTAATAAAAATTTTGTTATAATGTCATAAAGTTGGCCAATTATAGCGGAGCAGTAGCCCTAAATTGAATGCTTAACCTACACTAGTTATAGGCATGTTTCATGAAGGTCTCGTAATAGCTAGGCTCTATCTAGGTCCTAGGTCTAATCACACACACACACACACACACACACACACACACACACGTTAGCCCATAAAAATTAAGTTAATACCAGGCTTCTAAGTGTTTGTAATTGCACACACACACACACACACACACACACACACACACACTAAGGAACTGCATACGCATATATACTATTCAGTGATAGTGATTTGTATATTAGGGCCTTATTTTAAATTGGTAAATATATTGACAAGGAAGTGTGTTTATCCCGTGTTTTCCACGGACCAAGGTTATAACAAAGAGCGTCACATGATCTAAAGATGATCCAATCGATCTTTTGGGACGCCTGTACGAAATGTTTCTCTATATCCGTGTGTGTGTGTGGTGTGTGTGTGTGTGTGATTTGCACTTGACTACCGTGTATACCGGTAGTAGGATGAATAAAAATAATGTGTACCGTTATGATCTGAATGATAAACAGGTGGGCCGAGTTGCACCTGTTGATTGGAGGAGTAAACATAAGATTTTTATAACTCCTTTTTAATTTAATACCTAATGAGTAAAGTGAACACCGACTGTGAAATATATTGTCCATCATTAATTGCAAATATATTTAATGAACTCGCGTTCCATTGGCATTTATATGTATATATATTTATTGTCGGTACTCCTACAGAGGGGGTGGGGAGAAAATCAGGCTCAATGTCACGCGCAGTAAGGGTAGTTAGGTTGTTTTGAAATCTATTTTGATTCGTGATAAGATAAACGGGTGTCGTTCAGTGTTGATTCATATTTGTTATTTGAAGTACTTCCGCCAAACATCAACTGACATTAAAACGAAGAAACAGACCACTCAATTACAAATGTAATTCATAGTACTTCTGAGGTATCTTCTGAGGTATAAGTATAGTTATACGCAAACATATTTTCCCCGATAAACGTTTGTAACGAGGTGTTTGTATACCTGTAACCTTCTATAAACGTCTTGACCAGGTGTGTCTTATTACCTGTGTTACCTCTTGTCCTTAAAGCACCTGAAGATATTGGGCTATGCAAAGTAGTCTCGCCAAACAACTGTACAAAAGTCAATTCCATAAATTCATTCTTACATTCAGTTTCAATTTTTGCGCATTATATATATATATATATATATATATATATATATATATATATTATATATGTTGTTGTTATTGAGGAAGTGGTTTCTCCTTCCCTGAATTTGTTTATACATTACATACCTGCCTAAATGGCCGACTAATATGTATAATATACATACAGTGCTGCAGGGTCTGAGATTGCGAGTATGAAAACAACGTTATCATTGGCATTTCCATGTTGAGGGACGAATGTCTACACTTTTTGAAGTGTATTCAACTGCTCCAGCTATTACGCATTAACGTATTAACAAATATATTTAGTAGGAAATTCCGTGGGTTGTCCGCTTGTGCATTTAAGTAATCATCATTATATATATATAAATATTATAATAGTTTCAGTAAATTACTTTTTATATGTTGTAAAAACGTATAAAGCCTATTCCAAACTAAAAATATAAATAAGTATATAGCCAATGAAATAATTTCTAAATGTTATAAATTTAAAAAGAGAAAAATATGTAGTATGTGTGTAAAAATTATACAAGTTTTTATAATAATGTTAAGTCTAGACCCCAGAGCGGCGTTTCTCAACCTTTTCTGTCTTGGCGACTCCCTTTTGACTTAATTCGTTCAGTGAAAGGGTGGTAGAGTCTGCCGAGATTGATGGAAATCTACACGATAAATTGATTGAACTTCTGACAAGATCCTGCAGTTGACATACCCGTCAGTGGATTTGTGTACATTTTGGATAGTTCATACTTGGCTAGTTCATACTTGGATAGTTCATACTTTGGATAGTTCATACTTGGATAGTTCATACTTTGGATAGTTCATACTTTGGATAGTTCATACTTTGGATAGTTCATACTTGCTTGAACTGGGCTATTCAATAATGGCTGCAGTTAAGACAAAGCAATGAAATAGACGGTCTGTGTGTTACTTTTGTGTTTAGTCTATATTCAACCGAATACAAGATTAACAAATAGAAAGCAGGCACGGGTATATCATTGATAGACAGATTAACAGTTAAGATGTTTACGACAAACAGAAACGAGTTTTTCACTTAAAAAAAATAGTCTGTCTGATTTTACTTTTTGTAATTTTTGCTGGAAAAATAAGTTTCAATTTTCTATATAGGCTGATTTTTTACAGGACCCCCCTAGCTGAACACCTCCCGCGAACCCAAAGTTGAGAAACATTGTACACTACACTGTTGAGATTTCCATAAAATGTGGCCAAAATACCAATTTTCAAAATTTGAGCTGTGGTTAAGATCTTGGCGTATTTTTAATCTATATTCAGTAGAGTATCCAATCTTTAAATTTTTTTTTTTTGCTGTCCTTTTTATGAAGAAATGTTTTATTTCTTTGTTTTGTAAAAATCTTTCGTTTGTGTATCTAAATATTAGGATCACCTGCAGATCAGGGCCCCCAGCTTTATTTAGTTAGCCTGATAAGGCTAACTAACGAAAATATCGCGACTTAACCTAACCAATCGTCAAGGGCGTACAGTTGACCTAACGATTGGTTAGGTTAAGTCGTGATAGTTTCGTTAGTTAGCCTTATAAGGGTAACTAACGAAGCCTGGGGGCCCTGATAGCTTCAGGTGATCCAAATTGGATTCTGTTGATTTTTACTGTGGTTTAACCTTCTTTTGTTTTTAAATTTTGATTAGATATAATCAAATTAGGTAAAAAAAAATTCTAAATATTAATTTCTGTGTTTTTTTATTGTTTAAAAACTCTATGTACTTTTTGCTAATATTTTACTTTAAAAATTACAGTTTTGGGGAGTAACATATAATTTTAAAAGTAAACATCATCCTATTTCTTCAAGTATTTCAAATCTATAACTTCATACATATTAAAGGTGGATATCTGAATTTCAATTTTTGTTTGCCCAAAAATGCCCATAAGTGAAAAATTCACCAAAATCACACACATATCATTTCCCTTTGCATTTTTTCAGCATTGTTCAGTTTCTGACGTGGAATCCTGACACACGTCAATTAATTGACTTATAAAAGCGACAGATTTTTAAATTAGGAGGAGGAGGAGGAGGAGATGCACAAATTTTTGCTAGATTAGATTTCTAAATTTGTATAATCATAACTTATTTGTATATTTTTTGATTTTATATTAGTTTGTATTATTATTATTATTATTATTATTATTATTATTATTTATATATATATATATATTTTTTTAATTCTTAAATTCCCAATTATAAATATTTTTTGAGGAGTATTTTTTCATGTATATTCATTGAAATAAAGATAAAAAAAGTATTTTTACAGCAAAATTAGGTTTTTTTTTTTAAATAAATATGAAAAGAAGGTAAAAATAATTTTGGCCGCATTTTCGACAAATCTCAACGGTGTGCACTGCTCGTGAGATACTTAATATAGTATTTTCCACTCTTGTTTTTAATAGTTAGTAAGTAGTAAACAGAGACGGGAAGTATATATACCATATTGAAATGCCAAGCGTACCTTGAAAGGTTATATCAGTATTTATTCACACGAAATTAATAACTCTTTGTAGGGAAATTAATTGTACATTGTATTATACATATACACAATATGCAACAGTAATTGCTGTACTTCGCATTTTACTATTAGCAAAGTACCAATTTGTTTGTTAGTACAGTACGAGATAATTAAAGTACAGAGTGTCCGAGAAACAACGCTTCAAAAATAGTCATAGTTTTCTTAGTTAATTAATATATATACAATATATATATGGTTGTTTACGTTTCTTAAGTGTTCATATTCAGAACACTTCCACATGATGAAGCATCATTCATCGTTGTAATGTGTGTAGTCGACCCTCAAACTTCATTAAAGCATTAGCAAAATGCTCTTGTGGAGTGGATCCACGAACTTGATTTGATGCTTTGACGGAGTTCTGCCAGATACCTGGGTTTGTCACGATACGCGAGTGTTTTAAGGGAACCCCATAGATAACAGTCGAAAGGGGTTAAATCTGGTGATCGAGGTGGCCTATCCGCCAGCGCTGAAGCCCACCAACGGGAACGGAATTCGCCAGGAATTAACATTTGGTGTAGTATATCACGGGACTACGTAATCGGTCCATTTTTCTTTGACGATCGTATCTTCACTGGAGCAGAGTATACTTAACATGTTACGTACATTTTTTTTCTTTCCAACTAATGCTAATGGAGTTGACACGAGAAGTGTAATCTTTCAATTGGATGGGGCGACATCCCACAATGCCGTTGCTTTTCGCAACTTTTTAGACGTAACCTTTCCTCGACACTGGGTAGGTCGTGGTGGACCGATAGCATAACCACCTCAGTTACTTTACTTAACCTTTTTGGATTTATTCATGGGGTGTACGTTATATCACTCGTGTATTGTGACAAGCCCAGTAGTCCGGCAGAACTCCGTAAAAGAAAGAGAGGTCACTGGATCCATTGCGCTAGACTCGGGTAGAGCATGTTTCTAATGGATTTCGAGAATCGAATACACATTATAGCGACAAACAATGGACATCGTGTGAAAATGTTCTAAACTTGGACAGTGTGGAAATGTAAACAACCATATATATCGAACACAAAGCAATTAATAAGAAAAATGACCAATTATTTTTCCACTATTATTTCTTGGATACCCTGTATATATTCAACAGTATGAAGTAATATAATCAGAAGTTACAGTGTTAAAAAGTTTTTTTTAACATTATTTAATGACTTTCAGGTTTATATTTTAAATAAAATTACTTTTAACGAACATTAAAAAAAAACGAGGTCGATTTTTTCCAAAAAAGTTTAAAAAAAAATAACCTAAAAGAAACACGTCGCATCACTAGATGTAACCCGAGATCCTGGGACCGGTCCAGAATCCAAATAAGCTTATATCACACTGTTAAGTTACAAACAAATTGTGTCAGAAACGTGTTATTCCAGCGTCATTTGTACATTAAAGCAAGCAAGTAGTTTGGTTAAAATTCACCTATATATTGTACTGTACTGTACAGTACTTGGAAAAATTGAAAACTAGTGCTCCACACTGGTCTGGACCGTACCAGTTACATCACACACACATACACATATATATAAATATACGTATATAATATATACACACACACACACACGTGTGTGTGTACGTGCGCGCACGCCCATACATTGTAAAAGATTAGCTGAAGGTCACAGGACTACCGTAATAACTAAAAAAAAATATAAAGTACTATTTTCCGTACTTGTGAACACCACCAAGCTACACATCTTTTTATGCTTTAGCTGTGGCGTGAAAAAGCGCCCTTAAACCGAGTTGTTGTAATTACTAGGAAGTGAATTTGAGGGCATTTTTGTCACGCTTTAAAACAACAGAAAATAATTACCATGCCTTACAGTATTTGCAGGAATTTTTGTTACGCTTTAGAAAAGACTTAAATAAAATTAAGAATCGCAGTCCAGTTTACAGTACGGTCATTCACTCGAAAATATATTCAAGATTTGATACCATACTATAAATTGCATAATAATTAGCTTAGGGGGCCACAAATTGACACTCGCTCAGGTCAACAAATGCCCCCCCCCCCCCCCCCCATTGACCTAACTCCTGGATTATTATCAGCACTATCGGGAGTCGAACCCCCGACCTTAGTGTCATCGTTTCACTCGTATAGGGAAACGGTGTTGACCTTATAAGCTGAGGATGCTTCCTATAAATGCATAGGCGTACGAGTATTTTTTTCGCGCTTATATTTCTTTCATTGTAAACGTAGGGCCTACTGTTTGTACATAGGATAATTGTCAGATTGGGTAATCTTATTTTTAGTCATTGTCAGCCTAAGGTTCTAATGGCAGTAGTAACTTTTTTTTTCTCTTCATGAGAGTACCGTGTACCGTAAAAGAAGTTGAGAGGTCATCTCAAACAAGTTTTTTTTTTTTCCTACACGAACCACAAGAAAATTGCCGGAGTTGCTTTTTTCAATCATGCTCGTTCAAAGGCAAATAGGCTCCACGATCGGTTTTTGTGGAGGTAGGCCCTTCTAGTAGTTTGGCCTAATGAAGGAGGAGATTGTAGACACCAATCGACCAGGCAAGTACCCCGGGGGGAGGGGAACGTTAGGCAGGAGACAGGGAGTGCTGGAACTCCCGTTTCTTCTGTCACTGTCCCCTTTAGCCAATCTTTTTCCGTGTCACCTACCCTGTGAGCAGTACAGCATACTGTCAAACACACACATCCATCTGTTCTTCACCACACACACACACACACTCTCTCTCTCTCTCTCTCTCTCTCTCTCTCTCTCTCTCTCTCTCTCTCTCTCTCTATATATATATATATATATATATATATATATATATATATATATATATCTATATTAGGGTCCTGCGAATCACAATTTTTTTTTGGAATCGAATCTCGAATCAAATCATCCCAAACAATTCAAATCGAATCGAATCTCTAATCGAATGAACTGTACACATATAGATTAGAGCAGGGGTTCTCAACCTTTTGCAGCTCAAGGCCCTCCTAAGTATGTCTCAAAATGATCAGGGTCCACCACAAATTATAATGTGACATATTTTTAGTTTAGCTCAATTTAAACGCACTTTGAATGTATCTGTTGGTTGATAATACATTCTAAACACTAAAAATGACAGAAAAAGAAAACTATGTCGAAGTAGATTAAAAAATTTATTGTTTTTTCTATCACAATTCAAACACAACTCTAACATGCAAATTTCCCGCGGCCCACCGGTTGAGAAACCCTGGATTAGTGTGTTTCTACACAATTAGTAATAAGCATAAAATTAAGTAAATTTTCTTGAGAACAAAGGACAAAATAAATCCTTTTAAAAAAAATGTATTAAGTATTTGATGATGAGGAGGAACAATGGTATTAAAGTATGATAAAAGTGTTATTGCGCGAGAGATTGGTCTCAGTATATAGATTGAATTATAATCCAAGTAAAAAGAAAAGTGTTTATTTACGAAAGTGTTCTTCAAAACAACCAGACTTAATGGAGATTCGAAAATATCGAATCGGAGCCCAAACTAACGAATCAAATCGAATCTCGAAGTTTCGCAGTGCCCTAATATATGATATATATATATATGGGATGAATTTCACATTTAAACACGTGAAATGAATGAATGATGCAAATCCACAAGGAAAAAGAAAAGTGATTCCAAGGTTTTTCGTGTATTCAACAATAAACTTCGTTAGGAATACGTCGGGGTCGTCATTCCCTGACGAGGTGTATTGTTGAATACACGAAAGGCCTTGAAATAATTTTTCCTTTTTCCTTGTGTGTTTTCATTATTCATTTCACGTGGTTAAGTGTAAAATTCATCCCATATATATATATATATATATATATATATCGGGTGGCCCCCAAAAAACGCCTTGAGATTTGAACAGCAATAACTTTGAAAATATGCAGTGTACACTTCCAAAATTTACATAACTTTTACCTCAATCTATTGATAAGCCATCATAAAAATTTCAGACCTCTACATAAAATACTTTTTCTACAGCTGCGGAACAATGAAGTATGGTGAAAAAAACGAATATCATAAATCCTAAATGTGTATAGCTGTACCTGGCAACTATTCTAAGACTTGTAGTAGTTTCCTTAGCCTATTGATAATAATCTGTTGGTCTCTGAAAAACATCAGATGATATATGCTACGCCCATCTTAAATACTGTTTTTTAAACTTACCCTTCAAATTATGGTTCTAACTAACGGTGAAAAAGCGGTGATTGAAAAGTGTTTCTTGGGAAAAAGATGGACTTGGGCAAGAATTTTGAGGGAATTTCCAGGAATAACTTGTAATGTTACGTCTGTGAAGCGTGGAAGTGGTCGGCCTAAAACAGTTTACACTCAAGACAATATAGCAATGATCGAAATGATGAGCCTATCTCAAGAGGATCGACCTGGGTCACACTGCTCTCAGAGGAAAATTGCAAGAAATTTAGGTATCAGTCGAAATTCCATACAAAGAATGCAGAGAACGGTAGGACTTAAAGCATTTAAAAGGATCCGCGTTTCAAGACGTGACAGCAATGTAAGAACTAAAAGAAAAATTCGTTGTAGAAAATTGCTTAATAGATTTTCGTCCAATGATGTTATAAAATAGTTTTTACAGATGAAAAAGATTTCACTATCGAGATTGCTCGAAACTCCCGGAACGATGTTGTTTATGGTCGGCGTAAGAAAGACATTCCTCCATTGAGACTTTACCACCAGACATGTCAGTTTTCCAAAAAAATCATGGTATTAGCAGGTGTATCGTGGAATGGAAAGACGAAAATTCATTTCATTTCAGAAAATAAAAAAAATAATTCAGAAACCTATGTAAATCTCTTAGAGGAGAATCTTTTGCCTGATTGTCGGCGTCTGTATTATGGAAACTATTTCATACTCCAACAAGATGGTGCTACAGCTCATACTAGCAAGTTCACACAGGATTATCTACAACAGAATGTAGTCAACTTCATTGGAAAAAACGACTGGGCCCCGCAATCACCCGATTGCAATCCCATGGATTATTGCATATGGAACACTCTAGCAGAGAAGATTTATGAAGGCCAAACAGAAAAGTTTACAGAAATGCAATTAAAGAAAAAAATACTCGAATGTTGGGACAAAATAACATTAACAGAAATCAGAAAATGTATCATGTTGTGGAAGCAAAGGTTAAGATTAGTTTGTAAGCAGGACGGCGGACATATTGATCATATTTGTTGATAAGATGTGAATAATATAATTTTTTCAGTTTATGATATTCGTTTTTTTCACAATAACTCATTGTTCCCTCAGCTGCGGAAAAAGTATTTTATGTAGAGATCTGAAATTTTTATGATGGCTTATCAATAGATTGAGGTAAAAGTTATGTAAATTTTGGTAGTGTGAACTGCATATTTTTAAAGTTATTGATCTTCAAATTTCAAGACGTTTTTTATGGGCCACCCGATATATATATAATATATATAATATAATATATATATATATATATATTATATATATATAAGGCATTGCGAGCCTCGAAGACCTCTATTTCGGCTCTCTTTGTTATAAAGGAGGTGGGGGGACCATTTTTGCGGGCGCCCGCTCTTGGCCCCTCCTTTCTACATAAAAGAAAATGTTATCGCGGTATGTGTGCAGTAATATATATAAAAAAACCTATACTGCAGTCTTCCGGTAGAGGTAATCCACTATTGTCGTAGCGAAGGAAGTTGTAAATATGGAGAAGCACGGAAACCCGCCTTTAAAATGTCGTACCATAATGAGTTGTTTTAGTTTCTGTAATTAATAATGAAACAGACCTTGTCCCGACACACGGATCTCATTAATTATTAGTTTTTATCGTGACACTATTTTATAGTTAGCTTCTTTTTTTTTTTAATTAGTGTGGTAACCTGTGGTTTTTTTTTTTATTTAGTGGCGTTTTCTACACTTGTACAGAATAAGTCTTTTCTTTTCAAATGTTCTCAGATGGTTTTATCCAAAATTTTAATTTACAATGCCTAGTGAACCTTCATAGAAATGATCTACGTAAGAAGGTTACCATTCCTAAACGATTTTCATCCGAACAAACCTATTAAACTAGATCTCTGTAGCAGCTTTTTAGGTTGATCATATATATATATATATATATATATATATATATATATATATATATATGATGTAACAGGTAAAAATTACTTTAAAAGCTTAGCTTTATTACAGCTCAGAAAAAGTTGTCTAGTGCTTAGTGCTTAGTATTACGGCCTCAGTATCTGTTGAGGATCATTAATAATGTTTGGGGCTGTTTAAACCTCCTTCGTAACGGCAATTTGGGTTGTGCGACGTGGGACCCTCGGGTCGCTACATCATCTGAACGCGGAGAACGGTCACCCATCCAATGATTGAACAACCCCGTTGCTTAACGTCGCCGATCTAACGGGAAGGGGTGCTTCAGCGTGGCTACGCAATTTTTAGGACTGGTTCGTAATCGTAAGAAATTTACTTTACTTTTGCTTGCTCGGTTCATTTGATACATTACGCGATTATATACATATAATATTATAACTTCTATTTTCCCGCATGCTAGATTACATCCCTTCTATTACACGATGTTACGCTTGCCATTGATTTAGTGCCATCTCCGTGGCACGCTTATTCAAGTTAAGAAATGAGAAAAGACGAAAAAAGGATAAATTTTTATTCGAGGAGAGCCTAACTTTAAATTATAATGGAATAAGAAGGTCTGTTGGAGATATTACACTCCATACATATCCTTTTATCCTTTGCTCTTACTTGAGGCCTCTCTGCGTCATATAAATATCAAGATGTAATGGCAGGGGTGTTTACGTCATTGCGTAATAGAATAATGCTTCATCCTTCAGCGAGCCAATCTCTCGCCCAATCTCGCACGCGGGTTTGAAGATTTCAATTGCAGTCTTGCTTGTAGGAGCTCTTATCCCACGTCCGTGTAACGTCTGTAGGGGCATGGGGGCGACCGCTAAGCAATTTTTTTGTGCGTGTGTGCGTTGTGAGTGTGTGTGAGACAGAGAGACTTCCTTCGAACCACGCCTGTTAAATAAACTCTGAGAAGGTTTTCGGGCACTGTCGAGATCCTTCCTCCTTACTCACTGGTTTTATTATGCCCACGTGGTGTACCCCCAAAATTTGGAACTATGCCACATTCTTGCATTTATCCGTTTATTCTTTTTACCTTTTAATTTATTAGTATTTTTATCTTATTCTGTATAATTCATGAAATTCATTTAGAGAAATAGGCCTATATACTTCTCTGTATAATTAGGTATAATGAATTATGTTTCCCGGAGCTATTGAAGAATAGGGACCCCAGCCTTCTTTAGTTAGCTTTATAAGGCTAACTAACGAAAATATCATGACCTAACCTAACCAATCGTCAAGGGCGTACAGTTAACCTAACGATTGGTTAGGTTAGGTCGTGATATTTTCGTTAGTTAGCTTTATAAGCCTAACTAAAGAAGGCTGGGGTCCCTATTCTCAATAGCTCCTGTTTCCCTATACATTCATGTTTTATACATTATTATCGAGCAAATAGATTAATTAACTGACGGTCATTGGTCAAATAATTCCCTATACAAAATGATAAAGATGGGAACACATAAAAAAATGTGGTTTAACGCTAAGAGACTCGATTGAACGCGTTCAAGTGGTGTCGGACAGGTACGTTATTATTCATTAGTCATTGCGGCGTCGCATTCCTTAAAGAAACTTTCACGTATGTGATGCAGTAAGGATTAAAATGGCTTTTCGTTGCATCGTGTTTGGTCGCGGAAGCTATATGACACCATATTATCTCATGATTCATTCTCTGGGGGGTTAATAGCAACGTGCTTGCTTGCTTTTTCAAAGCTCTCGCGAAGGGATTTGCTTCAGTTTGAGCGCGATTTTCTCTTAATTGAGGAGTGTTTAAATCTCTTATCGATAAAGTTCATCAAACAGTTATTAATTATTACGTCCGTGAACCACATTGGATTGAGTTTCTATACATTGATAAGAAGTTTTACGTTTTTAGAAAATTAAGTTCCTAAAGATGTTGAATAATTTTCAAGTACATTTCAGTGGTTTTCAGTTTTAAAGGAAATGTCAGAGGGTAAGATATATATATATATATACACACACACACACACACACAACATATATGTGTGTGTGTGTGTGCGTGCGTGCGTGTGTGTGTGTGTGTGTGTGCGTGTGCGCGCTGAAATTGTTCACGTAGGATATAACTGACCAATTTGAAACGACCACCGAACATTGTGTAATCTGGTCTCCGCGAAACTTAATAGTAGCCATTTTTTATATATATATGATGCAAACCCAAAAGAAAAATTATTCCAGGTCTTTTCGTGTATTCAGCAGTACACCTCGTCAGGGAATTGTGAAATTCATCATATATATATATATGGAGAACAACATAATCTTCGAAATTTTTATATGGTAAATTTTATTCAGGTCTATCACACACACACACACGTTTGGCTTCCCAACAGAACAGCTACATTTTCACACTTTGTCACATATTCAGTTGTGTATGTTAACATTGGCCCAACTTCAAAAATCCTAATAACTGTAACCAAACCTAATTTAGCCTTACCTTACTTAGCCTAACCTTAATTATATCCCCTTTTTCATGATAAAAAGATAACATTTATAAAGATAACCCACCGCAACACTGTTAGTGTCGTGATACGCCCGTTGGTGTCACGATGAACTTTGTGTATCCTAAAGATTGTCGTGATTCCTTAGAAAAAACAAGAATACAAACAAATTTATATATATATATATATATATATGTAAAATTTATTGGGGTTGTCATATGACGGAGGGGACCTACAGCTTTACGTGGGATCCGACCCGTGTTTATATATATATAAGTTCTGGATCGGTTTCTGGGAAACCTGAATTTTCGCAGGAAGATGAAGACGAAGGCGATTGTATAAAACAGTGGTTCCCAACCTGGGGTCCCCGGACCCCAGGGGGTCCGCGAAGGTAGTACTGGGGGTCCGTGAGCTTTCAATATTTCGAAAGGCTCCAATGGAAATCGTACATTTACCCACGAAAATTTCAAGTTTCCTCGCTCTTGGCTGGAATTATTAATACTTTTTTAATACGCTGTATTTTAATTGCATACTCAGTTATATGTCTTTTATTTGATAGCGAAAAATGTGAAAAAAGTTAATTATTAGTTAATAAAAACAGTTTGTTGGGTAGACGGAATCTTTCAAAAACAGGGGTCCGTGGGAAAAAAAAATAAATAAAAGGGGTCCTTGGTGGTGAAAAGGTTGGGAACCACTGGTATAAAACATTTGTTCGAGTTGGACGTTTCGAATCTTAACTCGATTCATCATCAGCAAATCTAAAAACGAGATTATAAATAATAACGTAAAACAATAAAACAAATCCAAGCGAAGTTATAAAAAGTGGATTTGTTTTATTGATTTCATGTAATTATTTATAATCTCGTTTTTAGATTTGCTGATGATGGGTCTAGTTAGATTCGAAACCTCCTACTGGAATAAATGTTTTATACAATCGCCTTGGTCTTTATCTTCCTATATATAATATATATATATATATATCAGTGATGTAGGTCTCGAGATCGGTCTCGGTCTCGAGACCGATCTCGAGACCCAATTTGCAGATCTCGATCTCGGTCTCCGCTATTTAGATCTCGGTCTCGGTTTTTCTCCCCGAGACCTTTCGAGACCTCGAGACCGTAATGAAAAATAGATGTTATTGGCATACTCATGATGGTGGCTTACTGTAGTTGAACAGACACAATTCAGAATGTTTATGAAAGTTTGTAAAAGTAAGGGACTCTAGGTATTCACTAATCAGTCACCCTGTTTCGAGTTGCCACGTTTGTCTTGGGGGGGGTCTGGATTTTTTTAGGTTAGCGCTACAAAAAAAAAATTGCCCTCCCCCGCCCCCGTCAGATTAATTTTATTGAAAATGGAAACACTAAATAGAGAATTATATATATAAGTATATATTATAAGGCCACTTAGTGTTGCCAAACGGCGTGTCAACCTCTGTGGCGTGATAAAAACGATTATTCTCCCATCCAATATGTATTTGAAAAAATAAAATGCTTCACATAAAAATAATGCAAGAAATACAGCATAAAGAAAACAGTACCGACAAATTCAATAAAGCATAGAATAACTCGACAACCCTTCACATCACTTATATTTACAACGTACCGATTCGTAGAACAAATCGCAATTGCCAATTGTAAATGTTAAAAAATGACGTCATCAATGATATACTTAACATACTTAATATACTTAACATAGTCTAATTTCCATAGTAGTGTAAAACAAATTGAAAGGGCATGAGCTTGGTCTCGATCTCGATCTCGGTCTCGAATTTTAAGGGTCTCGATCTCGGAAGGTAGATCTCGATCTCGAACCTTTGATCTCGGTCTCGGTCTCAGTCTCGGACTTGGTGGTCTCGACTACATCACTGATATATATATAGTTCCTTTTGGACCATAAAGACCTTAAAGAGCCCGGTCACGCTTGTTACCACGTAACCGCATATATAATAATAATAATACGCTTTGTCATATGGACTTGGTCTGCCACTAAATTTAAATTTTCATATATATATATATATATATATATATATATATATATATATATATATATATTAGTGGTGGACCGGATGTCAGTTTTTCAACATCTGCGGATGCGGATCTTTAATTTCAATATCCGCGGATGCGGATATTTCGTTAATCTATCAATATAATATAGAATTATGAATATATGACATAATTTTTCAAATTTTGTGATATTACTATTATGGCAGGCAATGTATAAGAATTAATATTAAGGTTTTCATTATGATAAAAATAATAGTTTTCTCAAGAGTTTCAGCCACAGAAAATTCAATGAAACGAGTTTCATTCAATTTTCTGTGTTACCAGGTATTTATATTTTGAGGTTTATATATTTGTTTGTTCATTAATAATTAATACTTTACGTGAAATGTGCATGACTGGCCCTTATAAGCTACTTTATAAGCTAATTTAATTGTAAATTGCACAATTTATTAGAGGTAATATCCGCATAACATCCGCAGTCAGAAGTGCGGATGCGGATGTTAAAAATGATGCGGATATCCGGTCCACCACTTTCGTGAAATAATTTTTCATATATATATATATATATATATATATATATATATATATATATATATATATATATATATAGAGAGAGAGAGAGAGTGGAGACTTGCCTAAAAGTTTACCCTATAGCCTATACCCTATACTGATCGAGCGCTGCCGAGCCTGGATCAGAAATGTGTATTTCATATTTTAGAAAATTCTTCACCTGAACAGTACCTTCAGTACCTTCCCGGAACGTTATTCACATTTTAGTTTATATAATTATGAACAATAAAGGCTTATGAAATATAAAATCCGACCATAAATGAAACGTATTAATTAATTGTCATGTAAATTATACATGCTTTCAAAAGTAGCCTACTTGAAGAATGGCAGTCGTGGGTGACGTATTGTTGATCACCTGCAGTACAGGTACAAGCTCACAAAGTTTGGCTCTACTCTTAATCGTACTGAAGCCTAAAATATAGGATGAGTAAGCTTTATAGGGCAAACGAGATAAATTCACATGATAATACACACACACACACACACACACACATATATATATGTGTGTGTGTCACTGCATAAATTCGCTGTCATACAAAGGGAATTTCTAACAACGAGAATTCGGACCACTGGTTGTTACGTCATCTGAGCGCAAAGGACGGTCACTGATTCAATTACTATCCAGACACACTGTCGCCTAACTTCGCTTATATAAATATATTGTTGCGTGTTTGCGTGTTGGACACGTACTTAATTTAAAATTATATTCCAGGAAGTGTTATACCGTACGATAAAATAATTAAGTCCCAACCATTTTATTTTCCTTTATTGATATTAACCTTCACGCGTGAGAATATATCAATCTTATACGTAACCAAATCCGGGTATTTAACCCTGTATGTAAATGCACGCATCTTTTCCAACGATGTTTATTCTAACTTCAAATTTAACATTTTCTCTCTTTCTCTCTATACAAAAATAGAACATAATTGCCCTGCGAGTTTATATGGGTAGAACATCTTAATATTCATTTTGCTGCGAGCAGAAAATTTTCGCTCTCCTCGTATTTCGAAGAACGATAAAATACGCCTCTTTTTTCGCTAAATATAATTTTTCTTACGCGTTCTTCGTTGTATGGGGGCAAACCTTCCTTTTTGGACTCGACAAATACGTATAATGGATTCAATATTGGACGAGTGATGGACGGATAAAAAAAAATGATACTTCAACAAAGAAATGAATTATTACTTCGCATAATAATAATCAAACCATTTTTTTAAAAGCCTTGACAAATTTCGTTCATCAAATACGAACTAAACAAAAAAACAAAAAAAACAACAATTGAGAAACTGTTTAAAACTTAAATTTTTTATAAAACTTTTTCCATTCATCCAAAGAACCATTCCTGTATTCCAAATTTATCTGTGTAACCCCCACAAAATCTTCATGCTCTGTCCAGGTGACGTAACCGCCTATTTAGTTTGCTCTCCATTGAATAAAAGGTTGTGTGCCAAGGTTGTTATAGCAAAAAACAGCGTTCCTAAATTATTATATATATATATTTTTTTTTTTTGAACATGGCTGCAACCCCAAAGCTAACAGAATTGAAACTGGAATTTCAAATTATACGTATTCATCGCCTCTTTTAACGAAACTGTTTATAATAAACAGTTTATTGAACAAAAATAAACGAATTAAACCGATAAATAATTTTAACTTTTATATATATATTTTTTTATCGCGTTATTGAACTTGAAGAGAACCCGGAACATCCAAACGAGACGTTACAGCGCGTCCATTCTACTCCTACGCTCGAGTTCTCAGAGCGAACTCCACCCAAAACACCTGCCGAAGTTATCCGCGTATTAATATTCTGCGGCAACTTCTCAGCCCTCCGATAATCCCTAATGAAAATAACTTCTATTAAAAAGCTTCAAAACTAATTAATGTTCGCCTCTTGGACCAACGCTTCTAGATAATTATATACTCGCGTATATATATATATATATATATATATATATATATATACTCATATGTATGTATGTATGTATGCGGATGTCATTATACGATGTGATTCATGAGAACAGCAATTTCGCTTATAAAAAATTAAATAAAAATTATATATACTTGTGTGTGTGTGTGTGTGTGTGTGTGTGTGTGTGTGTGTGTGTGTGTGTGTGTGTGTGTGTGTGTGTGTGTGTGTAATTTATTTATTTATTGGTGGAACGAAAAATGATAAAATATGACACTATAATAATATGTTAAATATTTGTTCCTCATATTTTCATGTTAATGAAACCTATAAAAAATAAACTAAATATTTATTTCCTCGCTTCACGTTACATTTTAACCTTCTACAATAGGTTTTTTCCCGCAATCAGCATGAGGTGGTTTGCAATTTGCCGAAATTTGAAAACATTGAAAAAACCTTGCTTAAGGATCAAAATTCTTGAAGAATCACTAGGTTTTCTTGAAAGAATTGTTACTGGTTCTTGAGAGAGAGAGAGAGCGTTACAAGGAAAAGAAGGACCTCAAAAGGCCTTGCGGCCCGTACTGAGGAGGTACCAATGGCAACGGGTGCCAGGGAAAATTTTCTACACCCTCAAATAGTGTGCAAGATTTGGTCTAACCTTTTCTTGAAGTGATCCAACGAGAGAGAGAGAGTTACAAGGAGTTACAAGGAAAAGACGTACCTCAAAAGGCCTTGCAGCCCATACCGAGGAGGTACCAAAGGCAACAGTGCCAGGGAAAATTTTCTACACCCTCAAATAGTGTGCAAGATTTGGTCTAACCTTTTCTTGAAATGATCCACAGAGGAACTGTTCACAACTTCTGAAGGCAACCTGTTTCACGTGTCACAGATCTTATACGTAAAGTAAGTCACACACACACACACACACACACACTAGTCCTAAACCGTTTCAAATCCAACTTCCAACCATTGTTGCGAGTTGGGTTATCATTTAAACTAAACATGCTTCTAAAATCGACATCGTTGAACCCGCGTAAGAGCTTGAAAACCTCGATCAGTTGACCGCGCAGCCTCCGAGTTTCCAGCGAAAACAAGTTCAGGGCGCGTAACCGTCGATTGTAGCCCAAATGCCTAACGGAAGGGATTAATTTTGTGGCCCTCGCCTGCACTCGCTCCAGCCTCTCAATATATTTCCTGAGGGTGGGCGACCAGAACTGCACTGCATACTGCAGGTGCGGCCGAACCATGGAATTGTACAGAGAGAGCACAATCTCCTTGTTCCGAAACTGAAATTGCCTCCTGATATAACCCAACAGCTTCTGGGCTTTCTTTTCCACCTCTACGCACTGTTTGGTAAACTTAAGGTCGCTGCTGATTAGCACACCCAAGTCCTTTTCCAAATCAGTCCGCACGCAGTTCCTCGATCGCTTCGGGCGTCCCAACATTGGCCCCAAGCTTGGTGTCATCAGCGAATTTGGCGATCAGACTGACGATGCCACTGTCGATATCATTTATGTAAATGATAAACAACAGTGGCCCCAAAACGGAACCCTGAGGAACCCCACTAGTGACCGAGGCCCAACCCGAACTAACCCCTTTAATTACAACCCTCTGCCGCCTATTCTTCAGCCAGTTTTCAATCCACCTACCTATTTCCCCACGATACCCAGAGAGAGAGAGAGAGAGAGAGAGAGAGAGAGAGAGAGAGAGAGAGAGAGAGAGAGAGAGAGAGAGTTACAAGGAGTTACAAGGAAAAGAAGTACCTCAAAAGGCCTTGCGGCCCATACCGAGGAGGTACCAATGGCAACGGGTGCCAGGGAAAATTTTGTCTTTCAAACTATGCTAGCAGTAGTAGAAAACTGGATAGAAAAGTAGAAGGCTCTCTCCCCACCCTCCGCTCCCTCCCTGCCAGAGGCAGGTACGGAAAAAGGTTGAAGAAAATACCTTGACCCTGGAAAAGTAGCCAAGGAAATTTTACAGGAAAGTGGAGAATATATAAATAGCTCTATATTTAGCTTGCTCACAGAGACACCGAGCAAGCGAACTCCTGCAGAGTTTTCCGAGGTTTTAATCTTAAACTATGAGTGTGTTCTGTACTTTGTCTAGCCTATTTTTAAACAGATTTACACTTTGACTGGAAACATCCTCTGAGGGAAGTTGGTTCCAGATATCAACTATTTTACAGGAAAAGAAATTTCCGCAGACTGAGGTCCTAAATGTCTTTACACACTCAAATAGTGTGCAAGATTTCGTCTAACCTTTTCTTGAACTGATCCACAGAGGAACTGTTCACAACTTCCGAAGGTAACCTGTTCCATGTGTCACAGATCTTATACGTAACGTAATTCCCACACACACTAGTCCTAAACCGTTTCAAATCCAACTTCCAACCATTGTTGCGAGTTGGGTTATCATTTAAACTAAACATACTTCTAAAATCGACATCGTTGAACCCTCGTAAGAGCTTGAAAACCTCGATCAGTTGACCGCGCAGCCTCCGAGTTTCAAGCGAAAACAAGTTCAGGGCGCGTAACCGTCGATTGTAGCCCATATGCCTAACGGAAGGGATCAACTTTGTGGCCCTCGCCTGCACTCGCTCCAGCCTCTCAATATCTTTCCTGAGGGTGGGCGACCAGAACTGCACAGCATACTCCAGGTACGGCCGAACAAGGGAATTGTACAGTGAGAGCACAATCTCCTTGTTCCGAAACTGAAATTGCCTCCTGATATAACCCAATAGTTTCTGGGCTTTCTTTTCCACCTCTACACACTGTTTCGTAAACTTAAGGTCGCTGCTAATTAGCACACCCAAGTCCTTTTCTAAATCAGTCACCTCGATATTACTGCCCAACATCGAGTAGTCCGACTTGGGATTGGCGTAGCCAATGTGCATCACTTTGCATTTACCCAAGTTAAACGGCATTTGCCATTTTTCGGACCACTCTCCTATCCTACCTAGGTCCGCACGCAGTTCCTCGATCGCTTCGGGCGTCCCAACATTGGCCCCAAGCTTGGTGTCATCAGCGAATTTGGCGATCCGACTGACGATGCCACCGTCGATATCATTTATGTAAATGTTAACAACAGTGGCCCCAAAACGGAACCCTGAGGAACCCCACTAGTGACCGAGGCCCAACCCGAACTAGCCCCTTTAATTACCACCCTCTCTAGTTGAGAGAGAGAGAGAGAGAGAGAGAGAGAGAGAGAGAGAGATATCATTCAGCTGCAAGAAAAAACTGATTGAACGTTTTAAAGACACAGGAAGTGTCCATGACTGATCCCGCAGTGGTCGAAGTGAATAGTAATTAGTTTAATGATTTACTAGAATATGTGTGTTATAATGCCAGGATGAGTCCTGAACTTTTGCGCCACCCTCCATATATATATATATATATATATATATATATAAAATGAATCTACTGATAATGGTATACATAAATTGCGCGGTTCAAATTCCAGATTTTTTGCGGCACGAGTACAACACCAATTAGGATTTGAATTTTAATTAAAATTTTCAAATCAGCCGAGATGAACTTGGAATTAACTCATCATAAATCAACTGCATTCCAGTGAAATTTAGGTCTGAACCCATAACAGCGTTTTTTTAACTATTTCAATGTAAATATCTTTCATTCTAGTACACACTGATTTATAATTATTCTCGAAACGTGTCAGCTATTCAATTTTCTTGTATGTACAGAATATATACCGTGTGTACACACACACACACACACACACACACACACACACACAGGGGGGTCCGATGCTTGGGTCTCCAAAAAACTGATACAAAATGCATCAAATAAACTTTTCAAACAATTATTTTCAATACCCACTAAACATCCTAAAATTCTCTCTCTCTCTCTCTCTCTCTCTCTCTCTCTCTCTGCAAATGATTAAATTCATTGCTGACAGATGAATAGCTGCTGCCTTTTGCGTACATAAAAACCAACTGCATTTACTCATCATTCGTTATTTTGTGGCAGTTTTTTCACCTGAAAAGTACATAAGACAAAAAATTAATAAGTATATTATAATGCCATCAGGGCCTGAGTTTTGCGCCACCTTATATATGTATATATATATATATATATATATATAATATATATATATATATATATGTGTGTGTGTGTGTGTGTGTATAATACTTCCTAAAATATTTTATTCCTTAATGAAATTCATGGAAATATTAACTCGTATTTATAAGATAAACCCTATTTACGATAGGATGCTGATTCGAATTTTATATACTTCATATATTTTAATATATTCATCTATACTGTCAAACTCGTTAGCCGATATCTGATAGAGATTCATAAAAAAAAATATAGTTCTGAAAATTGGTCCAAATTGCATGTTGGACCACTTCTAAGACGTAAAGTTTTTGACAGGGATGTGAAGTAGAGAGTTCGATATTTGAATAATAGGCAGTACCGCGTCGTTAGATAACATAAAAAAAAAGGTGTCCAAGTAAGTGGTTTTTATAAAACTAATAAAAATTCCTTGGCCATTTTTTTATTTGTTAAATTTGAGATAATTTGTCCGCGTATATGTAAAGATGTATTCTTTTTTTTTGTAGTTTTTAGTTGCTTTGTTTATAGAGACTTTAAAAGAAACTTGGTAACACTAAAGTTTATTGTACCTGAAGTTTGTCGTACCTGAGGTTTGTCGTACCAATATCGTACACATATATAGTCAAGTTCATCTTAATAAAGGTTAGATTGAAGTCAAATATCTCTTTTAAAATATAAATAGAATATTTGCACTTGGCATGCGTCGTACAGTCTTTGATATTTATATGGCCATGGAAGTTATATAGAGTTTATTCCTCGATGTGTGATGTTTGGTTAATACCAAATATATACATATATTGGTGATAAGGCATTTAGCTCGAAGCGACATCAAAGAGTTTCCGTATTTGATGGCGCGCGCTTGATCTTTGCTGGATGATAAGGAATTGAGTGTTTATTAACAGAGATTCAATAACATTACCGAATTACCGCTTTCGGTAATCTTTATTACGATCTTTGTTCCTCTAATTTCATTCCAATTCAGTTGCATTCGTCAAGTGAGTCAGACGACTAATAAACTTTATAAACGCGAGTCGTATTGGACAACAATGCTTTGGAGATAAGTCTTTCCATGACTTCGCTTGTGTAACTAAGATTGAGGCTCCGCTTTATATACAGTATATATATATATACTGACGGATGGTGATGGTTTGGCAGGAAGATCGTAGGAATCTTTTTGTCAAGTTTATAGTTGCAATGCATTCAGAGTCCCTGCCGTTCTTCTCTTCCCTTTCGCCCCCCCCCCCCCCCCTCACCACATCCTCCGATATCTAATGTTCTTTACTCGTCGATCCTTCTGCTGTACCCATTTATTTCCTTTTTCCCTTTTCTGGTGGCTTCCTTGCAGGGGAGAAGCAATTGATGGATGGGAAAATATTCCTGCCTCGCGAAATGCATTCAGTTTCAAGGTTACTTAAAAAAAAAAAAACAAAAAAAAATTGGGAT
This sequence comes from Bathynomus jamesi, assembly GCA_023014485.1. Classification (NCBI taxonomy): domain Eukaryota; kingdom Metazoa; phylum Arthropoda; class Malacostraca; order Isopoda; family Cirolanidae; genus Bathynomus; species Bathynomus jamesi. The sequence goes on from JAJOZX010002281.1 coordinate 442,180, forward strand.
TGCATTTTCGTTATTTGATTTTGCTGCTTCCAATGTCAGATTAAGTAAATGTTGTTCCATTATTTCGACTTATCACGTTCAATATATCATTTTAAGATAAAGTTTTATAATAATGCTTATAACAGTTTTCTATAGTTTTAGGATTGATCAGTCGAGAACATATTTTCTCTTAGCCTGTGAAGTTCATACGATTATATATATATATATATATATACATATATATATATATATATATATATATACCTTATGTTGTTTCGTGCGTTGGTCTCTCTTCACACGGAGGTGAAGCTGGTGGCCCCGCCTCTAGGTCTGGCTTGGTGGAGGAGCGAGTTGCTTTCTTGCGCTCTTCACCGTACATAGCCAGGCACGCCCGGCTCATCTGGTACCGTCCTGAGCCAAGCATCCAGTCTTCTCTTGAAGACTTCAACTTTGAAGTATATGAAACGATGAGTAAATGGAATTGTTCGAAACAAGATCACGTGATTGGTCACGTGATTGAGGAAACGTACATCCTAACGTAGGATCCAAACCTACGGGTCATCATTTGGATAGAGAAGACGGTCACCGATCCAACTTAAATAACTGATAATTTTGCATCGCAATTATCCGTTGCCTTGCCTGCGAGTAAAAAAAAAAAAAAAAAATTTACTTGTTTGTTGGGTTGTGAAAAACAACTAACTTCCAAGTGAATATACAGATTGTAATGTTGCAGTAGGAGTGGAACTGTAATGTTGCATCGTAGGAGTGGAACTGTAATGTTGCAGCGGGACTGGAACTGTAATGTTGCAGCGGGACTGGAATGAATCGACGGATGAAAATAATGTGGGAGCTGAAGAAAGATGGCAAACATTGGCAATAATTGATTATGATTGAGAGTGATGATATTTTGATGTCCCTTTTCTCGATTTACACGTTTGGGTATCGGGCACATTGGAAGATTTCCATTCGAGGAACGTGTACGTAGAGGAAACACGTTTAAGAACTTTGAAACTACGGAAGGTATTTTTACCACACTTGTTTTTACGTTCCACCAAAATATTTGAGTTATTTCTTTATTTACTTAATAATAATTTTAGATTTTTGGTTAAATTTGCATATTATCTATGTACTGTATACGCATATTCTAACGCTATATTTATGTTTATATAGAAAAGATCTCTCTATAGATTAATAAAACTCGTTTCTATATCAGTTTTAAGAGCAAATAGGCGGCCGACATATATATATATATATATATATAGGCACGCATATATCTATGTTAATTGGCCCATGCCGTATGCTTATATAATATATGCCCTATGTATATCTGTATATATTACACGCCTGTACACCTCTCAAACAGTTTTACAATGAAATAGACTATAAATAGACTATATTACGGTTGGAAAAATTATTATTTTGTGTTTCTTTTTCCTTCGTGGTTTTATTCATCATAAATACTTTTCACGTGTCACTTTCGTGAAATAATTTTTCATTATATATATATATATATATATATATATATATATATATATATATATCGCTGCCCTTGAATCCTTGTACTTGAAATTGCGAGTTTTCAAATTGTTTTGAAGTATTGACACTGTATAGAAGAGCTTAGCGAAATGTAAAGGATCAGGTTGACAAGATGGGGCGTAACTATGGCCTTCCGCAGCCGACCACAGAATAAGTTTGAATAAAAAATAGGAACATTCAAGGGCGTAACTTTATATAAGAATAATAAAGTTTTTTTCCTAACTAGAGTTTAGTTTCATAATGAACATGCGTGGAACGTAATTATTTTACCGACGAATTGTTATATATATATATATATATATATATATATATATATATATATATATATATATATATGCGTGGTCAAATTGTTATAAAGCTAAATTTGCCTTCAGGAAACTGATTTTTTAATTAAATCGATCTCGTTTATTGTTTGCGTAATCTAAAATGTATTTTTTAAATCCAAATTTGTCTTTGTTTACTTGTGTATGACGTAGCAGATACTAAATCTAATCTCGGTTATAGCGTTGCGAAGACGCTGGTTTGCGTAGTCACTGATAGTAGAGGTTAGCACGGTAGCGAAACGCATCGTATCAAAGTACGCATTTATAGGATTTTAATAAGAAACGCGAGCCTATTGAGGGAGATAGCGAGTTTGACCTAATGTTGCATGTTGCAACGATGTTGCCCAGGAGTCATCTTCTTAAGCCGTAATGAGCTCCTTGACGGAATGCCTCTAGGGTAAACACGCCAAAGTTCATCCGCCTCATAAGGGCTGAGAGCGTTTTAAACCGAGTCTGTTCGGAGCCGAGCCTTCGCCCGAACGTGGCTCACACTCCCGAGTGGCCGAGTATTATAGGGAGAGAGAGAGAGAGAGAGAGAGAGAGAGAGAGAGAGAGAGAGAGAGAGAGAGAGAGAGAGAGAGAGAGTCCACTGGGCAGTTATGTATGACTCATTGGCGCGTTCGATTCTTATTCGTGCCTCAGGACTCAACGGATCCAGCTGCTGCCCAACCGTCATTATTCATCGGCTTCAGATAACTATGCATTTATGGTTATATCATTTTTTTTTTAACTGTTTTTCTGCACTTTGTTCTTCGACCATTATTACGTAAAATTACGATTTAAAGAAGGTAAATAATAATTTTTTTTTGTTTCGTAATTGTTAAATTGGTTGTTAGGTTACAGTGAAGTACTTTTTAAGTACTTTAGTTTTAATTTCAGTATTCAATTTCCTTAGTTGCGATCTTTAAATTCTTTGGAACCGTGATTTTTATTTTTTAGGTTAAAATGTTTAACAATAAATGAAAGTATATATACATATATATATACACATTTTAACTGCAAACAACACACAGTATAATTAATGTAAAGAAACGACGCTTGTATAGAAGAACGTTCCGCACAAGATGATGATGAGAAAGAACGAACAAATGAAAAATGAGGTAACCACCCGGGAATCGAACCCGGGATCTTCCGATTGCCGGTCAGATATGCTAACCACTACACCATGGGCCTCGATCAATCAGAAGTCGTAATTCTCCTACATACGGTCCCCCATCCAACTGATACCCAGACTCAATGTCGCTCAACTTCGCTAATGGACGGGAAGTGGCGTTATGACATTGACCACGTCAGTAGTAGTCAATGAAGTATCATATATATACTGTATATATATATATATATATATATATATATGTACAGTATACACTCTACCAAAAAGTACAATTTACCTACAATTTTACAATTCATTCAGAGCGAAATGCTATTTTTTGTATACAGTATAAATATGTAATATACATACAGTTAATATTTAAAGAGTTCTTATGTGAGTATGCCGTTAGGAAGCCTGGAAGCTTTTCAGACAAAAGGGATGGAATTCACTTAATTTATTTCGTGTATGAAATTAAATAATAAACGTGTAAACAAGAAACAAGCGATTGAAATTAATTATGCGGAAGATTGCCTGTTGTTTGACGAGATTATATATTACATGTAGTTATGCGTACGTAATTATCGTATGAAATTTTGATAGTTTTCAATAAAAATAACGTAAGTTAAGTGTACATTATAGTTTAATTGATGTTGGGTAGAGAATTAATTAATTTGGGGTAGTTAAGATGCGTTGGATGCGAGGTGAGGTTTGCGCAAACTTTATTTTTAATGTTTCTTATAATATATGGACTTTATTCTCTGTATTATTACAACACTTAATTAAGGTGGGTATGGACACTATATATATACTTCTACATCAGTAGGATGGATCTAAGGTCACATGACAGAGGGGACTTACGGCTTTACGTGGGATCCGAACCACGGGTCGCTACCTAATCTGGACACGGAGGACGGTCTCCCATCCAACTGATACCCAGACTCAATGTCGCTCAACTTCGCTAATGGACGGGAAGTGGCGTTATGACATTGGCCACGTCAGTAGTAGTCAATGAAGTATCATATTTCTCGAGTGATTTGCGAAATAATGTATACAATCCCAGCCATTGCCACAAATTAGTGGACCTACCGAGGAAGTAGGACGTCTTTACAGAATTTAGACTTGAGAAGTTCGTATAGTTACATTTTGCCATTTTTGAATGAATAATGGCGAAACTATTACATCTCAATACTATATAAATCAACATTAAACGACTATATAATTGTTACATTTCCGTTATTTTAACAAAATAATAATGATTTCTAACACTGTTATCATTAGGTGTGGGGGATATTCTTTTATAGAAAATTATGTCAAAACACCCGAAGCAAAGGTTCAAATAATGTTTATTTTTCAGCCCTTTGGTTCGTTTAAATGGAGATCAAATCTTCGTATGATTGGCCAGGCAATGTTGAATTGAGTTATTCTGCCTATAATAATAATAATAATAATAATAATAATAATGCGATACAGGCCTACCCTGTGGTACAATAATACATATTGTATAATAGGGCTCATAATTTTAAGGGCTGCGGGCCTTATTTGTATTATTAGTTAAATTTGAGGCTTAACTTCGGTTAGGTTGGCCCAGTAACGGTAACTAATTATGGCTATAGGCTGAATTTGGTTTTCTCTAAAAACCGATTATAATCTGGGAGACGTAATTAACTTCCGTCATACAATGTGGGAAGATTTCATTCAGGTATGTATGACACTGGTCTGATCCGAAAAAAAAATCGCTTGACATTAAGTACGTTTTGTGTAAGTTCTGGTTTCTGGTTCCTCAGGAAAAGGGTACCTATATTATATATATATATATATATATATATATATTGTATTCGTGGTTATCCGTGATTCACTCAACCGTGAATCGACTTAACAGTAGTTTACTAATTGCGACGCGACAATTGTGCACTTATCCATGATCATGCCACCGAGTTAACCGGGATTTGGCGCGGTGTTTACACCGGCGCCTCGCTTCCTGCTAGCCCCTTACTACAACGCACCTCAGTCAGTGGTGGCTGCACCACCCACCCACCTACTGGCGGAGTATACTGAGTTAACCGTGAAATCGGGTTATCCATGATCATGGGACGCCCCTTAGCCATGGATAACAGTAAAATATACATATATTAATATATATATATATATATAATGCGCCTCGGTGGTCAGTGGTTAGCATCGCTGACTACGAATTCATCGGCACCGGGATCGAGACCCAGTGACGGCAGGCGGCGCGCAGCAAAACCCAGCTGTCCATCCTTCCACACAATAAAAAAAATTGGTTGGTAGATAAATGGGTACCCTAGTGGTTAAGACGCTGGGCTGCTGATCGGGAGGTCGTGAGATCGAGTCTGGGCGAGGACTTTGTAATTTCTGATCGCCCTTGATGGGGCGTGGTTCGGATTCCACGTTACACTGTAGGTCTGAGGTGGAGTGACAAGCTTGACCTTCGTCAGAATGAACAATTCGGGGCGAAGGAAAGCCGAGGGGTATATATATATAAAACTCTTCATAGGTACTTCCACTTAAACTACGAATGCATCGATATTTTATATATATATATTCGAACACACACACACACACACACACAAAGCAGACAGCATTATTTATATATATACTTAAAACTTAAAAAAAAAATAAAACCCAGTTTAAATAAAATAAATAAATGTATTATTATCCAAATGATATGTTTAAATGATACGGTTAAGTAAACTAAAAATCAATCGATAAAATAGCCGTGTAGGCCTTCTATTCTATGTCTTAAAACACGCCAACTTTGCTTGAGGCTTCGTCAGAAAGTGTATATAGGAATTTTGTGCCATATTATCATCATTAGTTCTTTAGAGTGACGTCTATAGAAAAATTACATCGTGGTCAAAGGCAGGATTTGCTATTTGTACAGCTGACTTCTTCCAGTCCTTTATCTGATTTTATAATATTCGTAACGCCTTTAGGAGTATGAATCTTCCATAGATTTTTTTTTTTTAGCGTGTCTGATGCGTATCTTCGCGTGGGTATTCTTACGTCATATATCTGCGGGTTACTAAGTATGAATCCCCGAAGAAAATTGCGTAGTTCTTTAAGTTTTACGTATCTTTATGTATCCTTTCGTCTATTGGTGTATATAGCATTAACGAGCGAGTGTACCCTTTCTATAGACTCGTAGACGGGGGCACTGCTAAATTTTGAAACAAATGCCACCCCTCCCACCCTCTTATTTAAAAGAGATTCCTTTCCATTTCAGGAACTGTGATTTCTGCCCTTCAACAATTTTACTTTTAGAACCAAACAATCCTTTAGTTTGGTCGTTTTTCAAGACAATTTGTGTAATCTTAGACTCGAATCTCCGCCGTTGAAATGTGTACGTGTAAACGCCCATATTTAAAAACAAATCTTATTTAAATATATATGTATACGTTTTTCTAGTGAGGGGGAATTTAGCAACTTTGTGCCGTATCGCACCGAGGTCTATATTTGTTCACACAGTATTAATCTCTAGTTGATCCTCTTAGAAATTATTAATAAGAACGCTTTTATATATATATATATATATATATAATATATTATATATATATATATTATATATATTGTGTGTGGTGTGTGTGTGTTTCCAACGCTCTCCGTTGTCTTGGTGATAAATACATGGATTGGTTCGTGTTGTGCGTTGATGTCTCCTGTCACTGCTCGTTCTGTGTTGGTTGGTTCGTTCCCGAATCTTCTCGTCTGTCAGTAGGCGCGACAGAGGCAAGGGAAGTGGGTTTTAATGCGTCTGCCTCGTATCTGAGGTTTTGGGCATCCCATCCGTGGCGCTGAAAATTGGCAATCTTTTATGAATTGGAAAATGCCACTCCAAATTATTGAAATGGTGGAATGGCTTACTTTTCTCTCTCCCAATGAACGGTCCAGTTATGCCTTCAATAAATCAATACACCAAGTAGAAGGTTATATATACACAGTATATACGGGTGTATATATAAAATGGATGTATGTACGGATGTATGTGTGTATGTATAAAATTTAACCAACACTCAGGACACCGATTGTTTACAGATTAAGGTTTTAGATAGAAAGTAAAGGCTCTATTGTTTCACAAAGCGCTCCTCCGCCCATATACCATTCAGGGTAGAAGCTTCTCGCAGCATCATTGCACTAACGAAGTTTGCGTGCGTCGCTCATCACCAGTGTAAAACACAACATTTGCTTTTGAGTTATCAAATTCCTGTGGGTAGTCCGATCCATAATTTTTTTTCCGTGTTCGTACCGTTAGTTTGCATCGCAATTGTAGACTCTTATGGTCTTAAAGGTCTGGGTGCATGATTCATCAGGAGCGAGAGACAACGCGAGTTTGTTTCATCTCTGAGGCTGTTCAAATGTACCCGTTCCAATTACTTATAGCCTACATCCCGAGCAAGCTTAGAGTTTAAGTAATTTCAATCGTGTTCCAACTCTCCTATCATTTTACCCGCATTCGCTAGTTAACGTTCTTACATCAAAGAAAATACAGGTTACTCCTACGTGCTGGTGTCAAATATACTCAACGACTAAAGACGGAATTAAAGTTAGGTTAGGTTAGGTTAGATTAACTTTGACACCGTAGCAGTACAAAATAGCCTCTCTCTCTCTCTCTCTCTCTCTCTCTCTCTATCTCTCTCTCTCTCTATATATATATATATATATATATACATACACCTTTTTAGAATTCAAATTTCCCAGTTATTTAGTGGAACACTGTGCACATATTATGTAGAAACGCAAATTAAATTATGCATTAAATTGGACTCGTAGGATTAATTCCCATTTGTAAATTCGGTTACTTTGCATACGTAAAAAAGACCCGCCCGAATCTCGAAGTAATACTTAAAAACCTTCTTCATTTTATTCGCATATATATATATATAAAGTAATAAGTAGGTTTTATATACAAATAAAAACGTTTGCAGTGATTTATAGATTTATGGTTCGTTTTGCAGCCTACTTTTACCATATTGAAAGTGTATAGATAGATAGATAGATAGATAGATAGATAGGCTTGCCGCCATAAATTGGTGACTCCGGGATCAGTAATTTATAGGAACCTGCTGACAGTAGGCCCACTATAATAAATGTAATTTGGTTAATTGAGGAGTTTAAAAGGTTCATCATTTGGTCTTTTGATCAAATAAATAATGTATTTTCTAAAGGAGAAGAAAGGCTTTGTAGTTTTTGTTTAATTGTCAAAAATAAAGGAATAATTATTTGCAGTGAATAACAGTGAATTTCTATTGAATTGTGCAGTATTACGATCAGTGATTATTGACGATGGAGTGATTTCATACCAGGACGAGAGTTAAATAATGCAGTGGTGTTAAGATCAGTAATTATGATAACCAAATGTATCTAGTAGTAGTTAACAAACAGAAATAAACCTACTTGCGATATTACATTAACATAAATATGCGAGTTTGATTTAACGGTATTGAAACACACTTCAGATATCCTATGCGGTTAGGGTGAGAGTTTGTCTGAGTTTATAGGCTGTGTAACACAGTAGCCTAGCACGACGCAGTAAACGCTGTAGGCCAAGTGAGTTGGGCCACTGCAAAAGACTTACAGACCTGGGTTTGGTGATGGGTATAGACTATATAAACTGAGACACTAGAGCCTATGAGCCGGATAAATGATGAAAGCTTGAGGACGGATTGAGTTTGCGGGTGTGAAGGTGCTGACAACGGCGGATGAAATGGTTGCAGACTTGCAGTGCAGGCCTGCAACGGTGGTGCTCTTGTTGAACTGTCCATTCGACCTTCGAATCTCAATTTGGTTCAACAAGAAGTGCACCACCAATTTATAGCAGGCCTACCGCCAACAAGCCCATATATATATATATATATATATATATATATATATATATATATATATATATATATATATATATATATATATATATGAGGTATATTTTTTACAATAGTTCGTGATAGCGTTATAGTTAGCTATGTTTCAGAAAATAGGTTTAATTTGTATAAAACAAAACTAGTTGATTGTGACATTTGGAAACTTATTTTACGTATTGGAGATATTTAGTACAATATGGTTTAAAATAAAACGCTGGAATTGTGATCAATTTATATTAAATTTTATTTGACGAGTATTTATGTAGGCTTTATAGTAAACGTCATAAATCCATGTAGGAGTCAGACAATGAATGAACGCATGATGGGTGTGATATCCGTTGAAGCTATGGCATTTTATCAGTGACTCAGTGTCAGTACACCGCTTTGCGTTAATTTAGGCAATGCACCTTTAAGCGTCCCTTGCATGAAAATTAGTAATAAAAGTGTTTCTATAAAAACTGTGCCAGGGAACCCACTCTCATAAAACAGCATTTCGTATAAAGATTACTAATGTTATATTACTAGGTTGGGAAACTGTATATATTTGCATTTATACCGTACGGTAATGCCATGCAACGTTTAGAGGCGCTTATTTTAAAGTTCAAAGGCTCGACCTTGAGTTGGTGGACCAACGTGTTTACTCTTCTCTCGATTCGTGTGGGCGACGTTTCTCGAAGGAAAATAACAAAAAGGAATCAACCGTACAAACTTTAGTCAACGCCTATTTTTAACTGCCTTTTTGAATTATTATTAATATTATTATCCGAAAATTTTATAGAAAACTGAATGAAATTGACAAAAACATAACCTTTTTTTTTTCGATATTTAAGCGCTTATTTTGCTTAGGTCCCGTATCTTAATTATGTGGATCAGTAATGTTTAGACAAATAGATAGGAGAGACTAATCGCACTCGCGTGATTCAATCTATTAATTAGAAGCTATTGAAAACGCAAAGTGGAAACGCAAATAGATTTATACTCTTAAGATGGCCCTCTTTAAGAATTCAACATCTTTAGGCCAACCCATATATGTATATGGTACGAAATAACAACGGGTACATCCGATGTTGTAACCTTATTTTAGACGGAGTTTTATCAAATACTTTCAGAACGTTTGTCAGAATGTATCATTCTGGAATTATACACCGAACTCATTTATTATTTATTATTATGAATTATTATAATTCGCAAATACAGATAAACAAATCCAGAAATCATGCAGGAGCTATTTCCTCTTCACCTCTAATGTACAAGTTTTAGAGATTGATTTCAATATTTTTGGAAATAATAATAATAATAATAATAATAGTAATAATAACACACACACACACACACACACACACACACAACACACACACACACACACAGAGTATATATAACAGTTGAGGATTTTTTGCCAGCAGTTTGTGTCAGTGGGCCAATGTTTTTTAGCAAATATATTTGCATATTGTCGACGTAACTAGGGTCGGGTTAGGTTAGATTAGAAAGTTTCTAAGATCTTGTGGAAACCGAAATTTATTATTAAAGAGTATATAATTTTCAGAAAGTTTGTGCAAAATATACTGTACTTGTTCAAGAGACTATTCTTATTTTGAAATATATTTACTGTACACACACACACACACACACACACACACACACACACACATATATATATATATATATATATATATATATATATATATATATATATATATATATTAGGGTGCATCAAACCCCTTATGTTTTGGAAAAGTTTGCAATATACACTGGATCCTGATAACTTTGTTCTCTACTTGAAACAAAAATTGTGACCAAATTTCCTGCATTTCCATGATCATCTACCGGATCCACGTCGAGGTTGAAAATTTAAAATTTTTTAAAGTTTTCAAGAAAAATGACATTTAAACAAAAATCTGAAGGCAAGGTAAAACAACACTAAACTCTAGTGTATTAACGAGTTTTAGCCACACTTTTAACAATCTACAACACTTTTGAGTGGACTGAAAAGTGTGTTACAAGGATACGGGACGAGGACCCAACTCGTTATCAGGGATGGGGTCAAATACGTATTTGTATTTGTATTTACAAATACACAAAAATGGATATTTGCATTTGTATTTGTATTTGAGAATTTAAAAAGCTGCATATTTGTATTTGAATTTGTATTTGAGCCTTTTATTTGCCGTATTTGCTTCAAATACAGTCAAATACACTAATGTAATATAACTGTGCATATAACTACAAATTGATATGAACAGTAAAAATGAAACATTGAGAAATATGAATTTATTTTCTTTAATTATGCAAAAGTGCAGAAATATCAAGAAGTGTGGAATAATTTTCTCTAATAAATAATAAACAAGAGGAATTTGTTACTTTTCTTGCCTTGGTGTGAAAATGAAGTCTACTTGATAAGAGCCAAAGTATTGCAATGTTAAGTTTTATACAATAAGTACTATACCAGTATTGTCTTACTTGAGGGGTAGCCGAAGTCAAGTAAATATTATCCGTTTATATTTAGGATGAAATTTGTACGAAATTTGCAAATACAGTAAAAATTGTATTTGCATTTTATTTGTATTTGAAGCTTCATATTTGTATTTATATTTGTATTTGGGGATTTATAAATTCGAATATTTGTATCTGTATTTGAATTTGGCCGTAAAAAAAAATAGTGTATTTGTATCTATATTTGTATTTGGGCAATTGGATTTGACCCCATCCCTGGTTGAGGCTGCCTTCCGTTTTCGTATATTTGACATATTTTTCCTGTCTGCTTCCACGACCCGTAGAATATTCTGATAATGTTCAGATCTTGCGGCATCGAGGAAGTCGGTGCTCAGTTTGACTGCTCTCTCAGCGCAGTCATTGATGATATTGATTGCATCAGTGTTTGTTGTAGACGTTGAGAACGCAGCAGAATTTGGCCACTCATCAACATCCTCCGAGAGGAATCCACAGTCCACGCCTAATAAAGAGAAAATACTCCAAGAGTCTCTACCAACTAGGTCTGCGAGAGTTGTCGTAGGAGTGATCATGTTTGAGAACTTAGGTTTGCCAAAGCCAGTGCCAAACCGATCTTGTGGTGCTGCTGCAATGCTCTCGTCCTCTGGCTTCACTGCGAGTAGACAGTCAGCTATGGCATGGCCATCTGCTTGTGGAACTAACTCACTGAACAATGCTAAAGGCACCATTTCAGCTGTGAGGTACCACAGGTGACGTTTGAAAGCAGTTATGGCGCTTGTTGATAGCGAGTTCACTTTCTCGTATTTGAGGATGCTCTTGTACAGCTGGAGGTCATGCCACGGGGCATCGACTGCTGAAGGGCAGGTTGTCCACCATGGACAGTATATCAGGCAGACAAATGAAACAAACTCACGTATCTTTGGGCCTTGTTGTCTTGTGATTTTTCCTGGTGGTAGAGTGCCGATTTGGTCTTGCGGAAGTGTAATCTTAATTGCATATATATATAATCTTTGCCATTCATCTGGCCTTGTGTACTGCACCAGGGCGCCTGAAGCTAAATTCTCGATCTGTCCCATCCAAATACAACAAACACAGCTCAGAGAACTCTTGATAGTCGTCACGCTGATGTTGCACTGATAATCGTGCGACCTGAACAGCTTGTGCCTTCCAGTCTTGAATGAGAATTTGTCTCTCTTCAGAATATGAACTGGGATTAAAATGACTCAAATTTTCTTCACTGTTGCGGGGAACAAGCTGGAAGTTTGTGAGAAATCTATTGAAGACGCTTATTTCTGGTGATTTCGATGTCTCTATCTTGAGGTCATTGAAGACATGCCCAATGATGACTTCACCAACATGGTGTCGACACCCAGACCATAACAAAGGGCGACCGATTGCCTGCTGGAGAATGACACACGCTGCGCTCAAATGTCCTGTATTGCTCGCAGTGGTATCAAATACTAACTTGACAGTGGACTGTGAACAACTCCAGAACTGCAAGAACGTCATAGACTTTTCAGTTATGATCTCCTCAGATTGCTGGTTACTACCAGTACCAGGTTCATGTGATGGCACGCCGAGAAGTTTAAGTTCACTAGCATCACCTACAGCAACAGCAAGTCTCTCATCTGATACATTCTGATTCTGCAGTGAACCCATCATCTTTGAATCGCAGTGGAGAGATGCAAATTTTGGTGGTATACATGACTGTTTGACGGAATTGGCAATCTGCTGGTCTACTCTACGCCTTGACCTATCAGCTGTTGCACGAGAAGTTGAAATTTTGTTTGGATCACCTCCAGATTCTTCTATAAAGGCTTCCGTGAATAATGCTTGTTGGGCTGGTGTTAATTTCATTCTAGTGGCCAAAGACACTAACTTGGGCTTGGTGAGTATGTCATGTGGTATGAACGCCGGTGTGCCATGAGGAACAACTCGATGATGCGTCTTTCTAGGGGCTTCTTGTTGCATTGGGATGTCTTCATCACTGCTGCTTTCAAGCTGTACATAACTGCATGATGCCTCCCGTTCTTTCTCTGCTCTTTCTTTCCTCTCTGCTTTTTTGGCTTTGCGTAACTGAGTGCGCTGGATCTGCGAGGCCAGCACCTTATCATGAGATCCAAACGACGGAATGCGGTCTGTTTTCAGTGACCGAAGAAACTCTAGGTCATCGGGATTTCGGATAGACTTTTCAGCATCTTTGGCCCACAATGGAAATGTCATTGTCAGCTGATTCTTCATCTCTTTCACCTTGGCAAGCGCAGCTGGAGATGAACGGCGATCTATTTGGATCTCGCGCAGTTTTCCATTTTTCTCAGATAAAGTAATGATTTTCTCACAAGCTTTCTTGTTTGATATCATAGGAATGTTTGCTTTGTGATAAAATAGTACAATTTTTTCAAACATAATCTTTGCAATGTCCCTCTTTGTCCTGTTTGACGACAGTGCTTCACGCTGATGAAATAAAAAACATCGCAGAACTTGCTCATTTGTTGGTGACCTAGATCCGGCTATTTCAGCGTCCTTGTTTGTGATCCTGCACCTAGGCCATACACAGCTAAAGACTGGCGTGTTTCTGCAGTTTTCTGAAGAGTGAGCCTCAGGTTCATCATTCTGTTCCATTTTGAGCAAAAATGACAATTATATAAAAAGAAAGTTCCACGTCCGACGTCGTCCGTTTTTGAGTCTGACTGATCAGAATGCAGACCTGAAACAAAGATAGGTACTATAAGGAGGCAATAAAATCAGGTTATATTCAGTATGAACAAAAGTCCAAGATGTTTAAACAGTCAAAAGTCAAACATTTCTCTGCATGAGAGTTGTTCCAAGCAAATTTCGATGACATACCTTATGAACCTTATGTTGTTTCGTGCGTTGGTCTCTCTTCACACGGAGGTCAAGCTGGTGGCCCCGCCTCTATACATACATAAGTGAACAGATTTCTGCGGAAGTTAGTTTATCGCATAGACACAAAAAAGGTCACATATAACAAATTTCAACCTTCACGTGGACCCAGTAGCTGTCATCCAAATTCAGTGATATTTCACAGAACATGTTTTCATTATGAATGGAACACTGCTATTGTAGGGCCATTAAGGAATTTTAACATTGTGGGGTTTGATGCACCCTAATATAATATATATATATATATATATATATATATATATATATACAACCAATAAAAAAAATAAAAAATAAAGTTGCACATCGTCCGGCTATAAAAGGATACATTTCAGGTGAAAACGATATAAGTGTAGTATATGTGTCACACTATTTAGTTCCGAAGTAGTATGACGCAAAATGTTCGAGTGCATATGCAATTGCAATGTTGATCAATTGTTGCAAGGTGCCAGCCACCCTGGTTGGTAATGGGGAGGGGGTATGCAACGAGGGGTGGGGTTAGCTCCCAAGTTGCATAAAGGGGGGTGAGGGTTTTGGGGGGGAGAGGGAGAATGACCTCCCCCAAAGGGGGTAAAACCCAGTGCCCTCGCGTAGGTGAGTTTGCGAAGTACAAGCAGTGCCCGTAGGGCAGTGAGCCGAAGGCTCTGCTTATATATATATATATATATATCTATATAATATATATATATATATATAAATTTTCACACTTAAACACGTGAAATAAAGAATGATGCAAGTCCACAAGGTAAAAAAAGTGATTCCAAGGACTTTCGTGTATTCAACAGATTCCTAACGAGGTGTACTATTGAATACATAAAGCTCTTGGAATAATTTTTTCTTTTTCCTCGTGGGTTTGCATAAATATATAAGTTATATATATATATATATATATATATATATATATATAATATATATATATATATATATATATATATATATATACACTATATGATCAAAAGTTCGGACACCGCATGGTTTTGGGAAAATGGTTTTATTATGGCATTTATTAACCAGTAGGTCCACCCTTTGCTTTTATTACAGCGTCAACACGTCGAGGATACTTTCCAACCAGTTTCGGTAAGTCTGTGCAGGAATGGCTCGCCATTCCTCTTGCAGAGCTGATGCAAGTGAAGCCGGGCTTGGTGTGCGGTTCGTATCCGTCGCTCCTGTCGTCCACATGTGCTCGATTGGGTTGAGATCGGGCTCTGAGCAGGCCAGTCTAACAAATCCACCTTATTTTCACGAAACCAGTCCTGCACACGCCTTGCAGTATGGCAGGGAGCTCGATCCTGTTGAAACAAACCATGGCCATCTCGTAGCTTGCCACAGTGTAGGAGGGCCGAATTGTCCAGAACGTCGAGATAAACGTCAGCGTTCATGGTAGTGGGTATAACAACCAACGGGCGAAGCCCTAGCCAGGAAAAACAACCCCATACATGAGGGACCCTCCACCGAACTTCACCGTTGGACGTACACAGTCAGGAAGAAGCCGTTCTCCGGGCTGTCGCCACACCCAAACACGCCCATCAGACTGGAAGTGAATACCGCGACTCGTCGCTCCAAAGAACAGTTTTCCAGTCCTCCACGGTCCAGGAACGACGGGAGACACACCAGGCCAAACGACGCGTGGCATTAACTTTTGTAATCAGTGGCTTGTGTACAGCTGCTCTACCAAAATAACCGAGTCTGTGCATCTCTCTGCGGATAGTTACAGTACTAACGGAGGTACCGGATGCTCTTCCTACCTCCTCAGCGATGGAAGCGGCAGAGGACGTGCGACTCTGACATGTCGTACCAGACTTCTTCTATCACGTTCCGTCAGTTTGCGTGGTCGTCCGAACGTTTTTTTCGCGTTAGTTGCACCGTCGTGCTTCCGTCTCATGATAACATCCGCTACAGTCGACTTTGGTATATCCTGTTTGGCTGCAATGTTTCGTATAGAAACGTTACTTAAATAACATCCGATGACGAGTCCACGTTGGAACTCGGAGAGTTCACGTCCGCGCGGCATGGCTTCACAACAGTTACTGATAACTTAACAGAACCCTCAGCATTATAGTTTCGCCACGCTTTTTCCCAGCATACCTTCGGCGAAGGTGATATTTGCAGAAATGCGGATTTTCCGGGTGTCCGAATACTTTTGATCATATAGTATATATATATATTATAATATATATAATATATATATATATATATATATATATATATATATATATATATATATATATAAGGAAAACTTAAGGAGAAACTATTATCATTGCATGCTAACGTTTCAAAATCGAACCGATTCATTTTCAGAAGTCCAAATCGACCAAAACAGAGCTTACACACGAATGGTGTTGATTAATAACGAAATAAATATATACTAAAATAAAACTATTTAATAATATCAACAACAAAAAAAAACCCCAGGAATTTAATGTAGAAAAAATCGTAGAAAAGAATTTATAAGAGAGAGAGAGAGAGAGAGAGAGAGAGAGAGATTAAGAACGACGATGGTCGTTCTAAATTTAGAAATTAGAAGCAAATATTTTCCGATCAGTGTTCATTTCATTGATTCCTTTTCCGGCAACATTACGAGCCAATAATCCCTTTATAGTTTTAGGATCGCGAATGTTGTTGTAACATTTTCTCTTTCCTTGTTTGTACCACATTCAGTTCCTGTTTTTGTTGTTCACTTTTATTAAAATGGTTTGATTTTGGTTCGCATTTATTCCGTTATTAATTCGCGTGTCGATTCTGTTTTGGTTTTTTTTTCACTCCTGAAGAGGTGGAAATTCGATTTCGAAGCATTCGTATGTAAGTAATGATAAGGGTTATCTCCCTGAGGTTTTTCCTATTATAATATATATATATATATATATATATATATATCAAATTTGTCGTGGATAATTGTGTCTGGAAAGTAGTTGGGTGGGACAGGGTTGTGGAGTCGGAGTCGTGGAGTCGCACGTTTCAGGGCGGAGTCGGAGTCGGAGTCGGAGTCGGTAAAAAACTTCCGACTCCGACTCCAATTTCTGTGTCCTGTGTCACCCTTAATTTCTAAATCCTAAATACTACTAACATTTAGGTTATTTAGTTTTTTTGGTCAATAAACCTTATTCATTGATAGCCCCTAGATTAAGTTTTTTTAATATTTTTTTTTTACATTTTCAGAATATACAATTAATATTTATTTAAATATAAAATATAAAATATAAAATTTCACACTTAGTGTGGTGGTGATGAAATGTCTTATTATTATGATAATTATAGAGTGAAACACTAGAGGAGTCGGAGTCGTATATTTAAAATGTGAGGAGTCGGAGTCGGATTTTTAGATTTTTTACAATGTGTGGAGTCGGAGTCGAATTTTTACAATGTGTGGAGTCGGAGTCGGAAAATTTTGGACCGACTCCACAACCCTGGGGTGGGAGATAGTCTTCTGCGTTTAGATTATGTAGCGACCCGTAATTCGGAACTCGCGTAAATCTGTAGGTCCCCTCATATGACCTAAGATATTGCGAAGGAGGTTAAACAACCCAATACACACACACACACACACACACAACACCACACACATATATATATATATAATATATATATATATATATATATATATATATAGTGTGCGTAACGTTTGGTTGTATAGGCAATGGGCCAAATTTACGTCTTATAAGGCTCGTTAGATGTATCATTCGCTTCTTTCGAATGGGTTTTACCTCCGCTTTGTTCTCGTTTTGTGACGAGAATCCTCATCCGGCCGTTGATGTCCTCATATCCCGCAAAATCCGAAAGGGATATCAACCTCAAATATGTAATGTTCAGGATAAAATTTGAATATTATATATATATATATATATATATATATATATATATATATATATATATATATATATATATATATATTAGCGTTTTAGTCTATAGTACAAGTGTTTTCCTTCCATTTACAGACGTCTACAGTCAGATAGAAGAGGGTCCATATCCGAAAAGTGAAGTGTGCCCCATTTGCAGAATGCCTTTCGATAAGGGTAAAAAGAGGAAGCTGGTGGACCAGTGTGGGCATGAGAGGTGTTACTCTTGCCTCTTCAAGTCGGATCAATGCCCCATTTGTGCCCTACAAGGTAAGCCTGAAATTGAACCGTTGTTCAGATGTCGAAAATTTTTTACTCCCGAACCTCCGAAAAAGCAATTCGTTGTTTAATCCTTTAGTAGGAATGATGAAGCGTTCTCTCTCAAGTACATTAGAACTTAGAACGAGTGAAAGATGAATAAAAGTAAGTTAAAACTAACCCTTAATGTTAAAATTACTCTCGTTAAAGGTCGTTGTACGTGAATGATGCAAAAATGAATTGAGAAAACTTGAGAGAGAGACACTTAGAAACAATGAGTAATGCTCCCACGTTGATGCTGGTTCATCATAGTGTTCACCCAAGTTTACAGTGTCATTATATTTGTGCGTGTGAACGCCTGATGGCCGCGAGTGAGACTGATTGTGTGATAATTCACGAGTGTAAAGGGGGGAAATTTTTTTAATGAGGTAGTACTTTTGTCATCTCAGAACATTGAAAAACACATTTAAAAAATCTGGAAGTTATTTTAATTTGGGAAAAAAGATATGCGAGTATTTTAGTCATGATTAAGTTAGGTTATGATATGTTCTCTGGAACGTCAGTATTTATGCACTTTTCCAGAAACACTTTCAATTGCGTACCTTAGCGCACGCGCGCGTGTTTGTGTGTGTGGTTCACCACAATATTAAATAGTTTGAAATATCCCAAATTTGTCACTTGAGAGGAAACCAGTTTAATGGGGTCTCGTCCGTCCAATTGTGGAGCCGAGCGAGTGAACTTACTGGCGAATTATTCGGAATAGGTCCCATGCCATAGGAAAACTCCAGGGTAGTGCCCACGATGGGAACGGGCACCGGGAATGAAACCACCGTTTGGCTTTCATCTACTGTTTTGGATCAAAGTTTTAAAAACACTTAATCTGTAGTTCAAGTTTGTCCTATAAATAGCGACCGTAATTGAAAGCATTAACGGTCCATTGCATAGGCATCTCGAAAACCCTGGACCTTCATCTTGGCTCTCTTCTTCTTCTATGGGGTGGCACTTTTGCGGGGGTTCGCCCTTGGCCCGTCCTTCCTGCATAAAGAAACTCGACAGTTTTAATATTTCGTAATACTCCCTGTATATTAAATATTTATAAATTTCCTTACCAATTTCGGGTGGTGTGCGTTAAATGCAAATATTCCGAAAGTGTATTAACGCGGACCCGTTCAAACTCGTCTGAAAGTCATTACAAAATTGGTAATGGAACAGAAGTTGCAAAAGACGTAACCCGCATGCCGGCCTTAAATGCAAGCATGGCGCCAGTGCGAGCAGTATCGAATTCCTCTTTGATTTATGCGTGTTTTTTACCGGAGTTTCAGTGACCTTTTTTTTTTATCTATTATTTATCTCTTATCAGCATTCAGTTTTAGTAAAAATTTCCTTCGCTTGCTGTACAGATAACGGAGTATTTTCTCCGTAAGTGGGTCACAAATAGCGTTGATTGCTGGTCGTGGTGGGACGAGTGTGTTGGAATATGAGTAGTGTGTGAAATTTATTAGCGCCCTTTGGAGCACCTATGATGGCATAACAGTATACCTTTAGATCCTGATCATGAAGACAGACAGATAATGTATAATAATGATAACGATACAGGAACTTGTATGGATTCAAGATTACATCACAGAATATTGAGATAAGATAATGAAGTTCTTTAAATTCCTTGAGTACCCATTTTAGTTAAAACACTCATTTTTATAATGAGTGTTTTAACCAAGAATTTCTTAGTAAGAAATCTTGAATATAGTTTTTAAAATGTTATTAATTTTTGCTGTTTATGTGATTGTTATCGTACTTTTGCCTCTTTCAGCTCCACCCAAAAAGCTTCAGCATTCAGCCTCTAGATCTTCGCTATCATCTTCTGCCCTTCCCGGAGGACGATCAAAACTGATTACAAATGGTGAGAAACTGTGAAATGGTGAAAATCTATCTGCGAATTCATTTTTTAATCATATGTTTGGCAGTGCCGTTATCGTGTGATTGCAGATTAAGTGATTACGCTTTTAAGCTCATTTCTAGCATTTTGATTATTAGGGATTACTGGTCATACTATTAATTTCGTAGATGCTAACAAGCATTTCATAGCCACTTTTTTAATTTGTTGTGAGGCTGTTCGAGGACTTCAGTAGCCTTCACTTATTGATTTATGTAATATTTCACTCAGGTTAAATGCTTTAAATTTAATATTAACGGAATGTAAACAAAATGTTAGAGCATGTTAACGTATTTTTTGATTTTATTTTAGTATTCGTTGAATTAGATTTGTCTTTGTTGCTTATTTTTTTGGAAATGCATTAGTGATGCGCGTTTTATTTTTTGTATATGATGCTTGTTTTACTCGTTACACGACGTTTTGTGACTGCGGCAGTGTAATTTTCTTAATTTAAGCCTCCTTCCTTCTTCCTACCTCCAGGTACTTTTACCTCTTACCTCCGGGGTACCGGAGACCCCGGTCTACCCCCCGAACGTCCTCCTTCAAGGGCGTCTCTCTCACGCTCCGTATCCCCCAGGAGACAAGCCATCATTCCCCTGTCCCAGAGCTCCCTCTCTTCCTTTGCTCAAAAGCACATTTACCAGACGGTAGCAGATGCACGCGGAGACAATGTACCCGCTCTATCCTCCTCCAGTAGCGTCTATTATGTCCCCAAAACCCCCCTCATCAGCGTGAAGGACGTCCCGAAGACGAGTGGGGACCCGTTGCGGTTCTCAGGGACATCAAATATCCCCAAGAGTGAGTTTTTTTTACCCACAGGCGCGATCTTGAGCATCATTCATTATTTTCTTTTTATACAAATAATCGAAGTTTTATGTAGTCGAAGCCTCCTCGTTCATGGAATCGAGAAGTATGGTGGGATTCATTGTATTCAATTGCACGGATTCATGTTTAGTAAATAAAGTTTAAATTAAACCTATACAGAAATGATCACTTTTCACTGCTTTATTTATCGTGCAAAAATTTTTAATATTCCTTCCTCTGGCAAAAGCAATTGCGTGTATTCTCAATCAGCATTTCTCGTTTCACATAAAAAAAAAATATATATATTTTGCGCGATAAATGAATCATACTGGGATCTCTGTTCTAATTACTTCATTAATCTACTTGTTACGTCTCTGCAGTCTTAGTTCGTCATAGACTCGCTTTAATTGTTTTTGTGTGAATTAGGGTGCTTTCTTGGCCTGTTATACGTAGGCCTTTTGTCACCTCGTAGCTCTCAGGCTATTAATATCTGCATCGTGCAGACTTGAAATAAGTTAAAGCTTCATATACGTTAATGTTCTAATACTCTAGGCATAGATCCTTACATAATAATAATAATAATAATAATAATAATAATAATAATTCTATTAATATTAATATCTGATCAGTTTAATGACTTGACAATTTCGATAATACAAAAGTGTAAAGATATCTATTCTAAGCATTACCTCTCGAGGATTACTTCCCACTCAATGTCATTCCCATTTCCACCCACGGTCCGCAAACGCAAGTGCACAAAAGTAAAAATCCACATTTGAGAAGCGTTTCTTGATTCAAGAAATTGTCACTCGATTCTTATTCGCGGTAAAGGCGTCAAATGGGAATGGCTAATATTTCTTAACTTAATTTAACCTAACCTAACATAACAATCCAAGTTAACCTAACCTGGCTGGACCAAAGTGGGAAATGGCATGAATTGGGAGTAAGGCTAGACCTATTTGAAAATGCCTCTTGAAATTCTCAAATTCTCACTCTCGCTTACCCACTCTTGGGGGCGGAATGAAAATGGAAACGACATTTTGTGGGATGAAACCCCTCTCGAGTTTATTATTGGCTATTTAACAGTCAATAAAAAAAAAGAAAAAAAAAAATGGTTCCACCAAATAAAAAATCATGACAGGATGCCATTAAATGAATGGCAATAAAGATGCTTTAATGGCAGCTAAATTCTTCTTTCGAATCGAAGTTGTCAGAAGGACACGCGTAATTCATTGGTGCTTGCTGAATGCTTTGAGTGAAACACTGTTTGCATTTGCTTTAAACTCGGCTTCCAACGCAGGTTTAGGGAGTACTCCTATAACTTCAAGAAGAAAGGGAATCCCTTCTACTTTTCGAACCCCACAATTGTCCCCTAGGTCGAAGCGACCCCCGCTTAGGCCTAACACTGTGAACATTGATTCTCACTATCAACTTACAGGTAACTTAAGAACTTAGTCAAAGTTCTAGAAATAGGAGATAGTAAGACCCAAGTTTATTTATTGTATTTGCTTGCATTTCCTTCATGATACTAACTGCTTATTGGGATCTTAAATGTTTATACTATGACATTCTAAAATTTTAGGCTCTTAATGTAGGTCTATTCATGGCTATTGATGTAGGTCTCCTTATAAATTGAAATGTAGGTTTATTTTATTATTATTATTATTATTATTATTATAACAACATTTGTTTGGGGCGGATGAGAGTTTTTGTTTTGGAGCAGAGGAAGGTTGTGGGTTGAAACACTGTTCTTTATCTCGTTTTACTTCTAAGAGCTTTGCGTAGGTATGTCCAATATACCAATGTTTAATTATATATATATATATATATATATATATATATATATAATATATATATATATATATATATATATAACGGCGGTTCACTGGAATGTTACTACTCGATATGTCTATCAACCAACGTTGACAGAAAAGTGGTAACGTTTTATTGAACCACCTTGTGTGTATATATAATAATAATAATAATGATGATGATGATGATGATGATGATGTCACGTAGCTCATGTTCAAATTTTATTCACTTCATTTAATAAAGAAAGTATATTTTTTTTAGTGTGTTCATAAATTTATTTAAATGCGCTTTAAAGTGAAGCCAAAAACTTCGAAAATAAAAGATAATAAGCGATCATGTTTGTCACCAAAACCTTTTACACTATTTAAAAAAAAAAGCATGTTTATGACAAGTTTATTACAAAATCACGACTTCAAGTTAATAAAGGATAGACTATTGTTAATGAATTAAAAAAAAAAAGAAGCAAGATCGGATGCATTCTCGTTATCGTTCGTAATTTGTTTTTTGAGAAAGCTTATATTTTTTTTCAGTCTTTCTTCATTGGTCGTGTTTGTAGAAGAAGTAATAATGGATCAAATTTGAAATGCAAATTTTAAAATTGTTTATGCAAAGATTTTCGAATTTTTGTTGTTTTGATCCGTCTGTCAATCTATTTGGACATATCTCCAAATTAGAAAATTGTTATCATCTCTTAGGAATTGCTAAACGCATTTTTTGAATTCGGAGTCCCTCTATATACTCCCAAGGATAATATAGCCTATGAATTTATACTGTACACATTTATTTATAGGATAGGCGTCATATACCTTTCTCTTTTAATGTAATTCTTCAATCGTGTCTGTATAAATACGCATGACTCGTATTACTTATCTTTTCTATAGAGCGATTAACCGTTTTGCCTGTAAAGTAACTGTAATTTTTTCCAAATATGATTCTCACACACACACACACACACACACACACGTGTTTGGCTACCCTACAAAACCGCGACATTTTCACATTCAATTCTGTATCGCGACCTTTAACCAATTAAAAAAATAATAAATTTAACCAAACCTTATCTAATCAAGCGTAACCTAACCTGACCTGAAATATATTCCCTTTTTTCAACACTGCTAATGGTGTGATACGCACTTTCGTGTTGCGATGGGTTGTGTTTGTATCCTAAAGATTGTCGCGATTCCGTAGGAAAGCCAAGACCACACACTCTCTCTCTCTCTCTCTCTCTCTCTCTCTCTATATATATATATATATATATATATATATATATATAATCAGGATTAGCTTTGAAAATGAAGAACATACATTCTGATTTCAGAAATATATACAATATTTTAAATCTTTCCTTTTTTCTGTCTTTGAAATATGGATTTCTTTCTGAAACAGACTAACATTAACATCTATTTTCTTTTTTCCAAGATCTAATAACACCGGTTGATCACAGGAAGAAACAAAGCCATGGTTTAATTCGAAAGATTAAGTCCCTGTGGAATATAGGTACCTTGCATTGATCATTTTCAGCGTAGCGTCGGTGGGCGAATATTTTTCTCTATTTTCCTTTTTCATTTCACGAAAATTGCTATTCTTTAAAATATGATAAAAAAAAAAGGACATTTCCGAGAAAAATGTTTGCTTATTGTGTTTAAACGTGTGTTTGTATGTGTGTGTTTTTGTGGTGTCGTTTTTCTGTGTAATTTATCTGCATGCTGCCAAGAGTATTTATACGTTTTGCGAGTGGGTTGTGCTGCACTATTTTTTAATCCATTTACCATATTATATATATATATATGTGTATGTAAAATTGAAGTTTTTAAATACTTTATTTATATTTTTTTATTTGGAAACTCATTATATCCACTAAAGGATAATGTTTGATGGTACCAAACAAAATAATCTGGTTTGCGGTGTGTGTGTGTTTCGTTCTCAAGAATTATAATGTGATTTTGACCTAAAAACGGACCAAAAAGTTAATTTTTTGTATTTTATGCACTCCTCTACAGTACTTGTAAACAGATTATGTATTTTAAAACTTGTATTTTGATATTTCACTTCTATTCTGTCGATTACTCACCAATCAGCCGAATAATCGCTGTTTTGATTTTTCATTTGTCCATTCTGTGAACATATTTACCTGGTTTAATTAGCTCACAAACAGGATGGAAATGCCTTATTCAGGTGGGCCGAGTCATAGCTAAACTTTGTGAAAGAGGAACTCTCGCGTATGTGTTCCTCTCTCCAACTTCCGTCTCTCACAATTAACCTTGGTTAACCTTGATTTTGCTCCCGACCGAATTGTTCATTCTGACGAAGGTCAAGCTTGTAACTCCACCTTAGACCAACAGTTTAACGTGGAATCCGAACCACGCCCCACCAGCATCCTAGCGTCTCAATCACAAGGCTACCCAGGATACCCATTTACCTACCAATCAATTTTTTCATTGTGTGGAAAGATTAACAGCTGGGTTTTGCTACGCGCCGCCTGCCGTCACCGGGTCTAGATCCCGGGACCGATGGATTCGTAGTCAGCGACGCTAACCATTACACCACGGAGGCGCATTGTCTCCACATTGCTGAAATGCATAAATGTGATTTACTAAATCACTCGTTTCTGTTCTTATGTTTAACTTTTTATTATCTTACTGTCATTAAATACGAATTAGATACACACAAAACTTCCTGTGGATTTGAATTTAGGTTTACACGTTTGAAATACGAAGAAAAATATAAAGGCTAATGAAGTTAATACTAATAAAGTTTGTCTAAGCTTTGCAATGGTAATTTTTGCGGTTTGAGTACACTATCCCATGACCATAAACTGATAGTAGCGTTTTTAAAACAAAATTAATGGGAACTAAATTTAGGCACGGTCTCCTTCAGGCAAAAAGGATTGTCGTAATTTTGTGAAAACAACTGATTAGAGTGTACGGACATTTGTATATTTTGGGGGTTGTTTAACCTCTTCCGTAACGTTTTTTTTTTTTTTTTGATGGAAGGGACCTACAGCTGTCCAGACCTTTAGCTTTTATTAAAGTACAGTACGACCAAACATTAGTCATAGGGAGGCTGCAGTCATTTAAAATTTTCACTTAGTCGTGTTGTAGACATTTATTAATAATGCAATGTAATTCTTTTGATGGTCACTTCTTAATGACATTTTGATTAATTTTTAGAAGTATTTAACTAACTGAAACTTTTATTAACCTTCCCATAAGCCTATAGTTTATCGGCAGTGGATGTAATTTCTAAATACAGTAGATATGATTCGCATCATCCATATGAGGGGTCGCGCGTCTTAAGGTACCTAAGCGCCACCACAGGCGAAAACGTGTTTTTGATGGATATCATTATTTTCACCCTTCCTCTATCGCGTGGTTTGGGTTATAATGACCTTACGACACTAGAAGTATGGTTGAAAACCTTATGAAGCGAACTACTTTTTTCACCTCATTCTGTTCCAGAAATCGCACCCAAAGTTTGGCATAATAAGAAAATCAAAAAATTTAAAAAAATATATATAAAATATGAAAATCTACTCCAAAAACTCATCAACATCTTCACTAGCATACTTAGAACTCTAATTTAGCCAAAAATGAACGTTCTAGCTCAATTAATAACAGAGTACTATTGCGAGAATATTGCTGAACTTTGGAGGCGATTTCTGGCGAATTTTAATTTTGGCGCTTAGGTACCGTAAGACGCGGGACCCCTCATATATATTTACCTAATATTTACTTTATCTACTAATATTTTCTGTATAAGAAATGAAAAGAATTGCCATATTAACTATTAGCTACTGGATTATTAAATTCTACACGAATGTCTGAATGCGCAGGACAATGATGAATGTGTTTTCATTAATCTTCATAATTTGTTTTGAGCTAACTTTGAACTATATAACTTCCACGAGTCTCGCAGGGTTAAATATAATGAAGCAGGAAGTGATCTATGTGTATTGAAAGCACTTTTGTCTTTAACAGACGACGAAGGTGATGGAACACCTAGCAAGGGAGCTCCCTCTGTGCCCTCAAACGCCAATCGAACGAGGCTTCCTGGCGGCAAACCTTCGTCAGAAGAAGCTCAGACGAAGGGAGGGGACCTTTACATGAGGCTTGGCCTTCTTCTCGGAGATGGCGCCACGACGAAGGCAGCAACTACTACCAAACCTTCTTCCGAAGACACAAGAACAGCCTCCTCACACACTTCCTTCAGCTCGTTATCCGCTTCTTCAGATCAAAATGCTTCCGCCTCTAACAATACGAGTCCTGTATCCACATTGACAGGTAATGAATGAACACTTTTTAAAAGCAATTTCAGTTTTTGTTTACTCTCATGTAAAGTGTATAGCATTTGAAAGTATGCTTTGGAGATCCAAACTATATTATGTAAGGCACATTGTACCTAGAAGTTAAGATTTCATTGTGTATGTTCATCGAAGAGATTGTAAATAAATGACCGAATTAATACCGAGACCAATCTACTTTATTTTTATAGGCTCATCAGAGGCGGAGCTCAGGGGGCGAGACCCCTCGTTAGAGAGTATGAATTCCTTGGCGTCCGGAACAGGAGCGGTGACCAACCCTTCTGATAATTCCTCCGTCACTCCTAGAAGACATTCAGTAACGAGTAAGTAACGAATTGGGTTTGTGTTTCGCTATTCACTCGTTTGGATTCTACTAACATCTTACGATTTCAGTCACTCTTAAAAACAAACAAATTACTTTTTTTGTTTCTTCCCCGTGTAATGACGACCTAAGTGTTTTAACTCATCTGTTTAATGATGAACGTCACAGTTTATCACGAATTGTATCATTTTGCACGAATTGAAGGATATGTTTTAGGACGTCTTTAAATTAATAGGATGACCACCAAACTATTTGTTTCTTGATATCACTGGATTCATTTATTCATCTTTATAATAATGCAAATACGTTACAGTTTGATTAAATTTATTTCGAAGAATATGTGTGGAACTGAGATATATCCTTGAATTGAAAGTGATAAAAGTGACTAAGTCATTGAATCTAATTAACTTAGTTTAACTGTACCTAAGCTAATCTAACAGCGAAATCTGGCATATCTAGCAAGAACCTTTTGCCTCCCGTCCTCTCCATAAATCCTTTGTAAATTTAAGATGGGGAACAATAATTAATTCCATGCATTTTTGAAGATTTTTTTTACTTTGGAACATTTTCAAATCAAGGAAATGGTGTGTGGAGATGTTGTAGCATGTGTTACTGTTAAAAAAAAAAAGAGTGAAATTTACTTATGTAAACACGCGTTTGGAGTTTGTGCAGTTTTTAACTTTACCTGAATCGCGGCTTTATACTACAGTTCACCTCTTTAATGCTTATTGATATGCAACTTTGCCTTCGTTATTAGCTTCTCAACCAGGACAAGTAGAGGAATTGAGTTTATTCGGACGTCGGCGTAGTTCTATAAGAAGGTCTGCAAGGACAGGCCCTATAAAAGGTCCAGTGGATCCCAAAGGTAAGATTTTAAGTGACACTCTGATTGAAAAGTCGCGCGAATTACGAGCCAGAAACGTTCTACGAGGTTTTAAATTGACTTTTGACCTAGTGGAAATGTCCAAATGTCACCTTTATTCTCGCATAAAGGTTGATGGGGTTGTTTAGCCTCCTTCGCAACATCTAAGGTCATACGGCGAAGGGGACTTAACAGCTTTACGTGGAATCCGAACCACGGGTCCCCCATCCAACTACTTTCCAGACCCATTGTAGCTTAATTTTACTGATCGACGGGAAACGGTGTTACGGCATTATCCACGTCGTAGCCCTATTCTCGCGTGAAAGCATTTATATATTTGAAATTAATTTTATGAATAGTTATAAATAATTATAATTAAAATACAAATTCTCGTTATAAATTAAATAAATGATAGCAGAACAAATAAAAAACTTTTCAATAATTATTTTTTAAAAAATTAAAATTAATTTTTCAATTTTTTAGTACGGTTTGCAAACTACCGCGGAGCTCAAATAAGTCTTCGACCTCTGTTTTTCGAAGTTCCTCAACAAGATCCTGATCCATTATTCGTTGGAAGGTCTTGGCTCTTCAGGGAAATGGAATCCACTTTAGCCTCGGAATCACCAACAAACAGAGGCATTGTTCTCAGCGGAAACATTGGATCCGGTAAAACTGCAGTTGTACTACAAATGGTAGACTACAGCTGCTTCGGTCGGAAACGAGAAGAAGGAATTTATCAAGGTGAAATACTCGTATCATATTTAGTTTACTGTTTTGTAGCTATTTAGAACGAATGGTAATTAATTCCTGTTCATGAATAGCATCAGTTAAAACATAGTTACAGCAAAGACCTTTGTATCAATCGTTTGAGAATGTATATTTTGTACTTTTTATTTTTTTACAGATATGTACGCCAGGACAGGATCTGTTTATGGAAGAGTTAGCTTAATGCCTGAAGGAGTACGTGACTTGTCATCTAGACTTGTTGCTTACCATTTCTGTCAGTCGGACAATTCCGTGACTTGCCACGTACCAGATTTTGTCCATTCTATTGCTGCGCAGCTATGTCAAGCTCCTCAGCTACAATGTTACAGAGATTTCTTATTATCGGAGCCCCAGATTCAATCCATGTTGTCCTTACCTTCCTGTATATGCGACTCGTCGACGGCTTTCACGAAAGGCGTACTTGAACCTCTTCATAACTTGCGAAGAATGGGGAAGCTTTCTGGTGAAGCAATGGTTATAGTAATCGACGGGCTTTGTGAAGCTGAATATCATCGACCAGACAACGGAGATACTTTAGGAACATTCCTCGCAAGACATGCTGTAAAGATGCCAGGGTTTTTAAAATTAATCGTTACTGTTCGATCTCAACTTCAAGAAATTACGCGTCTTTTGCCCTTTCAGAGGTTGTCTTTAGATCCTGATACGGGTAACGCCGTTACTGATCCTGTTATTAGAGATCTCGCTGATTTTGTCACCTTCAGATGCGCCCATTCACCCACAATTAGAAACAACATTACCGTTCCTCAAGGAAAGTTAGATGGAGGGTCCTGCTTGCATCGATTCACGCAACATGTCATTGACCTCAGTAAAGGATCGATGCTGTTTCTGAAACTTTTACTCGACTTAGTTGAAAGAGGCCATCTAGTAATGAAGTCAGGATCATTTAAAGTTCTGCCGCAAACTTTGAGCGAAATATTCCTTCTACTGTTTAACCTGAAATTTCCAAGTGTCAGGAGCTTCGAGAAAGTTCAACCTATTCTCAACGTCTGTTTGGCTGCTTTGAATCCTATGACGTTATCAGAAATTTATCATTCGGTTAACAGCGGACTTCTTTATAAATTTCTCTCTTGGGACGAGTTCCTTACGCGTTTCAAAATTCTTAATTCGTTTTTAATAAAACGCATTGACGAAACTTACATGATTTTTCACCCCGCCTTGAGAGAGTGGTTATCGCGTAGGAACGAAGGAGAGACTATGAAGTTCCTCTGTGATCCCAGGCAAGGACATTCATGTTTAGCCCTTCGCATGTCTCGGTTGGAGTGGCCGCTAGATCCCGAAGGTTCTCTAGAACTCGGACATCACATATTGAAAGCTCACGTTTATAAAAACATCGGACGATCGCTTCCTGTGTCGTCCAGAGATTTACAAGCTCTTTGGGTTGCTCAGTCATGTCACAATGTATCGGAAACACTGACTCATATAAGAAATTTGTACAGTCCAAACACAAAGGTAAAGTTATTTACACCTGTCATCATGTTTTAGTTCAGTTTCAGTAAAATTATTTGTAATTTGTAATTTTATATATAATTTTGCTTGTAGGTATCGAGGCTGTTACTTTTAGCTGGTGCATCGCCCGATTATCCAACTGAACAGCTGCACAGCGCGCCAATTTTAGGCGTTTGTGCTCATCAAGGTCAAACAGAAATGGTGGGTCTTCTTGTTGAATTTGGAGCCGAAGTTAATCTTACAAATTCTGAGGGGGTTTACCCTCTGTCAATGGCAGCACTACAAGGACATTGTGATATTGTTCGCCTCCTTGTGCAAGCTGGAGCTGATATTGCTATGAAGGATTGCCGTAAAGAAGGAGCTCTAGTAGCAGCATCTAAATCTGGCCATTTAAATGTTGTTGCTTATCTTTTGTCTTGTGACTGGCCACACCCACAAGACATTTTGATAGAGCAAGCGAACCAAGCACTCGTTGCAGCTTCTGGTCATGGTCATTTGAACGTAAGTACTTCTGAATAGTTCTTCTCCGGTCTCTCGCAAGTACGAAAAGACCAGAGAGTTCATATTTCTGACCATTTTATAATCTATTACTGTTGTTAAAACTGTTGTTTGCTTTAAGTCATGAACAAAGAATCTTGAAGGTTTTAAGTGATTTATCGTTTCTCTTATTATATTTAAGTTTTCCATAAAAATATATAATTTTTTCCTGCTCCATTAAATGTGGCTTTCATTTCAGATTTTGGAGTTCCTGCTCGATATGGCTGAAATAAATGTGGATACTGAAGATAGCATAACAGGAGAAACCGCTTTGACTATTGCGGCATCTGCAGGCCAGACTGAAATAGTTTCGTTTCTTATACAGTTCGGAGCAACAGTAACCAAATCTAACTCACGAGGGTGTTCACCCATCACTTGTGCCGTCCGACAAGGTCATTATGAAGTGACGAAACTATTGCTGGGGCAAGGTGTAAGTTCAGAAACTCCAGATGCTGCCGGCAGAACTCCTCTGATGATTGCTGCAGCAGAGGGACACTTGGGAGTGATGGAACTTGTTTACTCGAGAGGAGCTTCTCTAACAAAAACTGATAGAGAAGGACTAACTGCTATCGGATGGGCTTGCCTTCGAGGACACATACACGCAGTTCAGTATCTCGCAGATTGTGGGGCAGATCTAAATCACGCTGACAAGTCTGGAAGAACGCCTCTCGATCTTGCTGCGTACCAAGGGGACCCAATTGTCGTCCAGTTCCTGCTAGATCGAGGAGCCATTATTGAACACGTCGACATAAATGGCATGCGCCCTTTAGATAGGGCTATAAGCGCGCGTAACGCATCAGCTGTTCAGTGTTTCTTAAGACGAGGTGCCAAACTTGGACCAGCCACATGGGCGATGGCTGCCGGAAAATCAAATATCATGTACGTGTTTTAAATTAAATGTAGTGAAGTATAAATGATGTCTGAAAACAGGTTATCGATGAAAAAAGTATGCAAAATTTTCGTCATATAGGGCTTAGTCTTAATTATGCTTTGGTAAATTTGAAACCTTTGATTTTTGAACGTGTTTTGAATAAAGCATTAAACTGCTAAACGATGTCGTGAAACGAAAATATCAAACTTACTAACAAACTTGATGACGTAGTACGTTAAGAGACGCTTATAATAAACTGTTAAGAATTGAGGGTTCCCTCGACGTAGTAGTTTGATGAATTGAGAATTTACATCTCTCTAAATTTGTTTCAGGGTGATGCTCTTAAATAAACTTCAAGAGGATGGCGTGACTCTGTGTCGAAAAGGGCGGTTAAAAGAAGCTGCTCATAGATTCAGTTACGCATTGCGCAAACTGCCGTCATCAGACCAAGGAGAACATGCTCCGACGTTTGAACAACTCAAACTTCATTTGATTCTCAATTTATCAAGATGTAAAAGGAAAATGAATGTGAGAATTGGTTTAGCATAGTTTTTTTTTAATTATTGTTAAGTAGAGGACTGCTCTTCATTGCAAATCACTTAAAAGTGCAGTAAACAATACATCTTTTCGACAAGAAATTCATGATGCAAGCTATAAAAGCTTCTTGTGGCGGAAGTAACCATTTGGATTTTCGAACGTTTTTAATAAATTTTTTTTTTAAAGGAAATTAACGAAGCCATAGAATTGGCTGATAAGGCAATCGAGCTGAAGAGTGATTCGTATGAAGCTTATTACGCTAGAGCAAGAGCGAAGCGAGAAGCAAAGTAAGTCAACAGATGAAATAAATTTATACAAAGAATTTGAAACTTGACAGTTGACATTTACGTATCAACTTCAACCGTATACAGTATATGACAACCTTATCGTCTCCTTATTTCAGATAAGGCCTTATAGTTCTTACATTGATTCTGGCGATTGAGTAATAGAATAAATATGAATTTTCTTGAATATGTGGCTGGTTTCACTGTAATGCAGGGTTGTCGGGGACCATCTTTCTGTGCACGATTGTACGAATATAGATAATGGACCAGGAAAGCTGGAAATAAGAAAGGCTTTATTTGTACTGTATATGTATTTTTTTATTTTTGCAATGTATAAAGGATAATTTAAGAAGCATGATTGGTGTAAAACGGATTGACTGTATGAGAAATGAGGACGTTCGGTTAAGATGTACAGCAAAAGAGTCGTCATTGGAGGTAAGAATGGAGAATATTTTGATTTGTTGGTGTATGAAGAGAATGATGTGGTAGAAATGTTAAAGGTGTATAATAGTGAGTACTTAGGTGTAAGAAGTAGAGGAAGACTGCGTAAAAGAGTAATAAATGTGAATAAAGTTGGTAAAAATAGGGCAAAAATGTTAACGAGAAACAGAGAGGAGAATGGAAGCGGTTTGTGAGGTGTGCAAAGGAAGACATTGATCTCTCTAGACGCACCACTAAGCCAGTGTTTCCTAACCGGGACACCGCCAAATTCCTCCCAAAACACAAAGTTAGCTAATTCAAAACACTCAACAATGTAAATTTCAAATCAGACCAAAACATTCGGAATTTATTGTCCATAAGAAAACTGTGGAGGTTCAGTTTCAAGTTACGTGGTGCTTAGGAGGGAACTCGATGTTGAACAGTTGCAGATGCAAAATCTTAGGTGGGGTCGCGAAAGAAGACACAAAATCCTCAGAGATGCTGCGTAAAAAATAGATGGCAGTGGGATGCCATGAACCATAAAAGGTCTGGAACCACTTTACCAACACTTCAGGACTTGTCTTGAAGGTGAAAATTGGATCTCTAAGGTTGGAGTGGTACTTTATTTATGGTGGTGAACCCTTTGTATCTTTGTGTGTGTAATTGATTTGAATGTTTTCCGTCCCGAATTGAAGCGTTAAGGTGTGTGTGTGTGTGTGTGTGTGTGTGTGTGTGTGTGTGTGTGTGTGTGTGTGTGGTAAAAAAGTCACCGAATGATAAAGTTCACTAAATACTAAAATGGTAACACCGACTAAATAGACATCGACAAGCAGCCCGTTTTGTTCATAGGCTATCAAAAGCAGCATGCATACCTATATCCTATTAAATCAGACTCGTGATTCTATTTTGTGCCTAAATTAAGATGACGAGGTAGTAACTAAAGCTGTAGGTATGAGCGTAATCGATTACTTCGATTACTTTAAAAAATTCCCCACTAATCGATTACTTTCGGCACTAATCGCTTAGTCAACCGATTACTCCTAGATAGCAGTCGCTGAGTAGTGCAACAGTATTGTCCCTCTTGAAAATGGAAAATGAGTTAAATTCCAAACATTTATAAAAAAACATACTTAATGTTTTTTTATAAATGTTTAAAATTTAACTCATTTTCCATTTTTAAGAGAGGCAACACTGTTGCACTGCTCAGCGACTGCTATTTTTGTTCCATGATCTAGGAGTAATCGGTTGACTAATCGATTAGTGACGAAAGTAATCGATTTGTGGGGAATTTTTTAAGTAATCGACTACGCCCATCCCTACTAATTATTATGTCAGTTAGGAGTAAATGTCGGTAGCTTATTAATAAGTAAAGTAGGGCTGTGTTGGTCGATGTTTTGTTGCCGCCGGCACTAATGGCCACCGAAAGAATAAAATATAGGCCCCCCCCGCAAGAAAACCTGAAGCAAAGTACCTGCAAGCACGCGCGATACAGGGCGGGGGCGCGCGGGGATTTAGAATTTGTCATGCCGGTGTCACGTAAATATTACCAGCCCAATATTATATAATATACAGTATTGAAAAATATTAATTATTATAATACGAGATGTCATTCAGGTTAAAGCTAGAGAAGTTAAGCCCCCGCACCCCAATCCTGTATCCGCGCCTGATAAGTGTTATTTATGCCTAACTTCTAACCTAAACGTAAGGGGGTCTAACACCCCCACGTTATTACAAGCGTCGTGCTCACTATAGAGAATGGGAAAGGGGTTCACATTACACACACACACACACTGTATAGTTGAAGGTTATTAGATTACTTGGAAATAATTACTATTCGTTCAAAATTAGAGTACATTGGTTGAATGTTATAATAAAATTGGTTCATTCCTAGTTTGGAGGCGTCCTCTTAATACGCAACGCATATGTATACTAATAATAATAATGCTTGTTTAGCCTCCTTTGCAACATCTAATGTCATATGACGGAGGGGACCTACAGCTTTACGTTGGATCCGAACCACGGGTCGCTACATAATCTGGACACAGAGGACGGTCTCCCATCCAACTACTACTCAGACCCAATGTCGCTTAACTTCGCTGATCAACGGGAAGCGGTGTTACGATATTGGATACGACGTGTATGTATAAGTATTATATCATTGGATAGGCAATAGTTTGTTTATGAATAGTGCCGGGTGGAAACTTTATAATTTTGCGTATTTTATAAATAAAAGTATATTTTATGATATTTTTGACCCATCGTCAGTATCAGGAGCAAATCTAAGCTTTTAGGTTTCTGTTTCCGAATTATCAATAATTAATGTGACATTTCATTCTTCGTGCTAAAATTAATCACATTTTCGACATTGTAAGGCAAAGGTGTGTCTTTGTGTTTTAAAAAGTTTAAAATATGGAGTTTGACAACATTAAATTTAAGAATTTCTTGGAGTTTTCTATTGCGCATAAATTAATTTTGATCGAATAAGGGCCGGGTTAGGTCGACTGATGCCCGAGTAGGGTTTGGTTCTTTTTCCACCTTACAACGTTCATAAATAAATTATTTCCAGTCCAATGGTGTAACTTTTATGCACGTGCAATAAAAATTTGAAGGACGCCTCTAAACTAGGACTTGACCATAAAATTAGTTAATATTTAGGAGTTTTGATTTTAAAATGTTAAAAGGTCAATTAATTAACAAAGCGAAGAACTCTTTAACTTGGTTTAATTAAATATAATTTGTGAAGTGGCTGCGCATGGAAGGTGGGAAAAAAATGTTCATTTCGATTGACTGTTTGCAGGCGTCTGGAGGAAGCTGTTGCGGACGTAACAGAGGCAGTTCGATTACTGACTCCTCAGAACTCGTCCAACAAGGACGTTCGTCGTGTCCTGTTCAAAATCAGAGATGAGCTTTTGACCGAATTGGAAACTTCAGACCTCGATAAAACGGGACCCTCAGAGTCCCGAAGCCTCGCAGCCGCAAAGACGGATTTGGAACAACTTAAACAACTCGCCGCTTCTGTTGATACGTTATCCGAGACCGATTTGCCAATGACATCCAGCATACTGTCAGAATCCGGCTATTCATCCAATATTTAGGTTTATCTTGTCAACGTTCTACTCGAGGTTTTGTCACTAAATTTTGGTAAAATACTGGTTTTGAGATTCGAGTCCGTTATTACTGTCCTTAGCGAATGTTTGGTGTCGACAAGAGTAATTACAGGACTGAAACTTTTTATATAATATTTTACAGTTTAGGGACAAAATTAATTTTGTGCAAATATAAATTAAGGTACTTTGCAATATTTAGGAAATGCTAAAATTATAATGCAATTCATTTTTAGTATTTTAAGTGTGTATATATATATATATATATATATATATATATATATATATATATATAAAATGAAAAATTATTAGTTCATAAGACCAAATTCTATTAACTTAAACTGTTTTCAAGCACATATAATCTAATATTGTATAGATTTTTTTTAATTCAGTTAACTTATGAAAGTAGATTCAGAGAGACTTTAATTTTGAGCCGACCTCATACGAAAATTTTCATATGATGAACTGCGTTAGAAAAAATACCACGACTTACAATAATAATCAGAAAACGACATTTTCATAAAATTTTGTCACATAAAAGGACTTCATTTTTCTTCTCTATTTTTATACCCGATTTTGCTGGTGGCAAATGGAGGCTTTTAATCGTAAGTGACTCTTCAGGAACGCGAGAAGTCAGTGAACGAATAATTCCATGCGAGAATTCCAAGCGTAATAGGACTCTTCTTTCCCAACTCCTCAAATTAGATATAACAAATTTACGCCCCAAAAACGTTTGTGGCTTCCTTTTCGTCCGTTACTTTAGGCTCGTTTAACTATATTTCCATTATCTGTAATAGTAAAAACATTCCTTACTGGGGCTTAACTTTTAGTCAGGTTTCCCAACATACGTCAGTGTCAAATCACTTTGCGAGGGCTTTACGCAGGGCCAATCGCGTTAAAGTTGTTTTTGGTTGTGAAAAAGGTAAAATTATCGTGAAAAGCGTTTTCAGCTAAATATAACCGACAGTTACGACATTCAGGTTCATTTTTTAGAAAAAAACAAAAACAAAAAAATATGAAAAAAAGTAATTTTTGTAGTTGTGAATGTAATTTTTCTTTCCTTTAAAAGCGTTGTTACTATTCCTAAAATTTTGATAACATCCATTTTCTAAAATAGGATTTCCTCGTAATTATTATTATACTAAACTGTTAGTTACTAATTTTGTTTAGCTATTACGTATAAAACTTTAAATTAATATAGATGTAGATTTGAGTGTCTTGGTTACGCAAAATTAAGATTAAATATAGTGCGTATGGTATTTAGTCGTATAACCGTGTTTGGTGATAGATTTACGTATGTACTTTTTCACAACTTTAAGACTAAAGATTTTGCGTAGCATCGGGCCTTACGCCCTAGGTTGTTTTAAATGATTGTTCTCCAGTGCAGTGAATAACCCTGAAAATATTGTTTTTGTAAATATTGTTATAGTAGAATATTTATTTAATTTTTTTTTTTAACTTCGCTAATCATTTGCGTATGTTTAGATTTTTCCAGAGGAGATTGGTAGATTTGAGAATACGCATTCCTACCAATTTCTTCTCGGTTTCTCGAGGTTAGGAACAAACGTGAAAATGGTCTTTAAGTATGGAAAATAAATCATTTGACTTAGACTTAAAAGTAAAATAATTCGAGAATCGTGTTTATAAAGGAAATATTGTCAATTTCCCGTTTGTTCCTCGTCTTCATTTCAAAGCCCGGAATGTTTCATTATCCCCAAATTATTCCTTTCAGTTTTGTTCAAAATCATCATTTTCAATTGGTTCCCAAAAAAAAGAAGGATACGAAAGGGGTTAAGAACTAAACACGTAGCTTCGTACAATTGGAATTCAGCAGCAGCAGCAGTACATAATTCTACTTTGCTTCTTTTCATCCCATAATTATGTCGAACCAGTTAATACGAATATGTTTAGCGTTCTTTAGTTTTAGTTAAGTATCGAAGGGATCAATCGTTGTCGATAATCAACAACAATAACAACGACGTTCTCGTCACGAAGCGGTTGTTGTAGTTGTTGATACGAGAAAGATTTCGTTGTTATAGTTTCAGGTTTATATTCGAAGACTTTTATATCTTTGTGCATTGTCCCTGTACCTCCTATATCATGCTTTATAGGTGAAATTGAATTATAAAAATATAATGATCTTCCGTATATAACCCCTTCAACTTTGTCGAATAGAGGTCGCTTGCCAAATAGTTGCGATGCGTGATGGGCAGATTAATAATCATAAGGGAACGAAACATTGTTAGTTTGAACTATACCTCAAATTAACTCCATGAAGGACGTAACTAAGTACGTCTCGTAGGCGTCCCACTAGTCATTTGTTAGGTGTAACGAACGCGGCTTGTTTTTATTCTCAATTCGTTTAAGAATTATATAATAATTAGTTATGGAATTTTATTCGATGCGCTTTCCGTATTTACAGCCTAACATCGTAATTTTTTATCACAAACTTCTAAAAACAAGATCTTAACATTAGCAACGTATAAAATGCAATATTTCGTAAGGCATATCCAGTTTAAGTAATTACATAATAGATAATTGCAAATGCTCATTAAATATTGTACTTAATAGATCTCCGTTATTACTGTGCTTATAATACATTGTAACTGCTTTAGTAAACAATTTATAAAGTTTAAAAACATTAATGCCTTCAGACGTTGTTGTATTGTAAATTATAAAATAAAAGCAAAAATAAAATTTATTATTTCCTTATTAAAAACATTCTTGATTTCTCCCTAAATTAGTCTCGAGGTTTAAAAACTTTTGCATAAAGTTGACCAACCAACTACATTGGAGAGATCAGGACCTATGAACTACAAGCAGCGTAATTTTAGTAGTTACAGCCAACTCGATATTGCATTGTATTCAAAGAAATTGGCTCCAAATGCCAAATTTAAATTCAATTTTTCAGTGTGTACTTTGGAAATTAGGTTTGTCATAATTATTTCTATTTTCTTCGAGTAGTCAATTCTCAATATCTAACTAGATTCATAGTAGTCTGGGTTAGTCTCAATGTGTAACTTTTTCATTACCTCTGCCGGTCTCAGACGAAGAATTTGACTGGTAAACAAACTACAGAGTGGCCATTAAGTCCCTTTGCACAACAAATTATTCTATGAAAATTAGCTCTCTGAAGTAAACTTGAAAGCAAAAGAGTTGGTCATCAGTCATCAATACATTTCTATCTGGTCTCGTAGCGGCAGTTTACCCAACTTCGTAAAAGAAAATGTCGGGCCGAGATGTTGGAATGGTGCAAGTACTGTACAAATAAAAAAAAAACACTGAACCAACCAACCTTATTTATGGATGGTGAAAAACAGTAACTTCGACTTAAACACAAATTTCATAAATTTCTTTTTATAAAAAGTTTAATAATTAGTATTCGTTCAATTGTTAAGAATTCGTACTACCTAATTGTAATTAAGATGGTAGAATTAAGTACAACGCGTGAACTCAAAGTATTTCCTTCGTACCATAGTAATAAATGTCTTCATGAAGCCTTTCGAAAGTGTAACAACTCTTCAGTTTATGAAATTCATTACTTTGAACTTGTTTCGTTTAACCTATCCTGGTAGAAGTTATTCGAATCATTTCTTTTTAAATTCCAGAGCATCACACTCCTTATTTTGTCCTTCCGGCGCCATCCTCTGAACGCACAAACATCCCACAGTTATTTCTATAACAGATTTGTAATACCTCGGATCATCGGGTTCCGTAATCAATAGGTAACTAGTTGCTTCGCGGCAGTGCATGTAGCGATCCCTGCCAAACACTTGTCTCCCTCACAAAGGCATTGTAATTCGAATACCATTGAGGTATAGTTCCTGCGGGCAATTTCCTACGAGTCAATTCTGAGGGGCAAATGCCAAGCACTCTCACACCTTTGAAGAAGTGAGACTTGTTGGGGTTCATTACATACTTTGGATAAATGACTCGAATTCTTGGGAGACGGATTAAGCTGTAGGAATGTTGCTGGGTTTACGCGTTCTTGTTCGGGAATCCATCCTGGCGGAGGAGTTTCTTGAGCAGTGTTGGAAAAGAGCTCGTACCATTCAAGCACACATTTTCTCTCTCGCTGTGGCTCGATTTCTGGTAAAGAATCCTGTAAAATTCTTTTCCACTGATCCTTTGGTAAATTAGGTGCCGACAAATAAAAACCTTGAATAATTCCGCATAAAAAACTTATCGTGATGAAAATCATGAATTTTCGACAGAGTAAAATTCTCGATACCATCATTCTGTACTTGAACACGGACTAGATAGCTACTGTTCGGAGCACCTCTATTTTCGGATGTCTTCCAAAAACTGATATTTCTCCCGTTCGCATCATTTCATATATATATAAGGAATCAATATACAAAAATAAACCACGTAAGATATCAAGGTTGTAATTTACTTCATATAATTATAACTCACCGGGAATTGATTGCAAATAAATTAATTCATTGGAATATGTCATTAAATTTTAATTCCAATGGGGACAGCTAGTCTATTATTATTATTATTTTTGAGATATGAATAATATCAAACAATAGGTTAGTTAGTTAATTAATAATTTCGGGGTGCGTGTGTACGTACACGCACACGCTCTTTCGAATGGAAATACTAACATGCTAGAAAGTATAAAAGTATAAACACAAACTTACAAAATATTTTAAAAAAATTACTTTGAACTAAAAGGTTATCCTTAATATTTTCTGAACCAACTTTAAATGAACCTTTCCTAAATTGGAGTAAGAAAAATTAGTAGTAAAAAAATGTTCCATTCTCCGAATCAGAAACAGAAGAGAGCAGAAGAATAATCGTTACGAATGAAGCTGTCTACGGTTTCCGCCAAAATGCAGCACAACTCTCTACGTTGATTCGAATTCTGTCAAAATTAACACAATCTATCAATCGTTTATTTATAAACTAAATAAATAAATAAATTTCTGCCGTTACAACAATAATACAATAGAACACTGTCAAATGGATTAGTTTATTTATTATGTCGTCCCTCAGGACTAAAGGCTTTATTGGGCTCTCAGATCAATTAGAATATAATATAATATCCAAGTCACGATTGAATTAGGATTAAATACATAAGTATTAATTATTTTAGAATTCACAAACGAAGTAATAGTTGAAAATATACAGTATATATATATATATATATATATATATTAGGAGAAATCCAATGACAAGGAGAAATGTAAATGCCATGAAAAGTCTTCTTTAATGCGCAACGTTTCGAGCAATACGCTCATCTTCAGGCTGTTTAATAACAATGTGAAATTAAAATCAATATTGAATGAAAAACAAGACAGAAAATTTCTATAACCTATTCATAAAGGCAAATTTTACAAGACTGAGAAAAGAGGGTTAAATTCTAAGTTATACAGATT
The DNA here is from genome assembly GCA_023014485.1 of Bathynomus jamesi. Taxonomy (NCBI): domain Eukaryota; kingdom Metazoa; phylum Arthropoda; class Malacostraca; order Isopoda; family Cirolanidae; genus Bathynomus; species Bathynomus jamesi. The sequence goes on from JAJOZX010002281.1 coordinate 483,820, forward strand.
TACATATAAAAATTAAGCTATTTTTAAATACATATAGTAAATGTGAAATTAATACACTGGAAAAATTAACAATAGTACACTGGAATAATGAAACTAACTAACCTTTCACTGCAATTTCCGAGGCTAACTGATTTAAGCAGAGGCAATACGGGAAAATAAGAGATGGCGAGGGCGATTGGGGAAGGGGGGATTATAAGGAATTGGGGAAGGAGGAGAGATTATAGCAAATTTAGGGGGACAGCTGATGAGTCAACATTTAGATTAGGGGACAATGTTTTAATGAAAAGCGATTCCAAAATTCTTAGTGAGTTGGGACAAGTATTACAACCAAGAATTTTAAAATTGTCTAAAGTGACATCAGTTTTACATTGTATACTGTGTTCCCGAATCCTCGAAACTTCCTTAGTTTTTAAAATTTTACCTGTTCGGCCACTTATTCCCATATGCGAATAAAATCTAGCCCTGAGAGAGCGAACAGTGCATGAATTTTTTTAGTTTTACTGATTTCAACTATAAGATGTCTTGTATTAAAACTCTCCTGTTCAGAGGATATAATTTGACCTCTAGTTTTACCTTACTTAATGATGAATTTAATAATCTAAGATCATACTTTACTAATAATAGTTTTCCTGTTCAATATGTAGACAAACTAATTAGATCCTTCTTAAATAATGTTTATAGCCCTCAACTTCCATGTATTACAGTGCCGAAGGATATAAAATATTTCTTGGTACCTGAAATGGGTCCTTTGAATAAGGAATTTAAGCTTAAATTTACAAAGTTGTTAAAGAAATTTTTTTATCATACTGATTTCCGCATCATATTTATTAATAAAACGTCTTTAGGTAGCTTTTTCTCAGCGAAGGATCGAACCCCTGACTCGTTGCGTAGCGGTGTTGTATATTTATTTACCTGCCCTAGGTGTCTCCTTGGGAATTACATTGGCAGCACTGTTCGCTCTCTCAGGCTAGATTTTATTCGCATATGGGAATAAGTGGCCGAACAGGTAAAATTTTAAAAACTAAGGAAGTTTCGAGGATTCGGGAACACAGTATACAATGTAAAACTGATGTCACTTTAGACAATTTTAAAATTCTTGGTTGTAATACTTGTCCCAACTCACTAAGAATTTTGGAATCGCTTTTCATTAAAACATTGTCCCCTAATCTAAATGTTGACTCATCAGCTGTCCCCCTAAATTTGCTATAATCTCTCCTCCTTCCCCAATTCCTTATAATCCCCCCTTCCCCAATCGCCCTCGCCATCTCTTATTTTCCCGTATTGCCTCTGCTTAAATCAGTTAGCCTCGGAAATTGCAGTGAAAGGTAGTTAGTTTCATTATTCCAGTGTACTATTGTTAATTTTTCCAGTGTATTAATTTCACATTTACTATATGTATTTAAAAATAGCTTCTTAATTTTTATATGTAAATCTGTATAACTTAGAATTTAACCCTCTTTTCTCAGTCTTGTAAAATTTGCCTTTATGAATAGGTTATAGAAATTTTCTGTCTTGTTTTTCATTCAATATTGATTTTAATTTCACATTGTTATTAAACAGCCTGAAGATGAGCGTATTGCTCGAAACGTTGCGCATTAAAGAAGACTTTTCATGGCATTTACATTTCTCCTTGTCATTGGATTTCTCCTAAATATTAAATTGAAGCTCTGTAGAAGCAACCCGCATGATAATATTAATATTATATATATATATATATATATATATATATATATATAGTTATTATTATGGATGGGCGCCCAGTAGCTCAGCCAGTAGCTCAATGGTTACGGTGGCGGACTCTGAGCTTTGTCTCGCTGGTTCGCTCCCAGCCGTTGCCATCGAGTGAAGTCGAGTCGGCCGCTCACTTCGTTTCTGCTCTGGCTAATGTGGCTCTTGGGGCCACACTTTCTCCAAAGTAGTGGGGACATGAGCTTCTTGGATGTTTACCTTTTTACCATTATTACAGATATGAAACATACAGACAGTCATTACTGTAAATACGATAACAACACAGTACAAAGCATTCAGTGTTAGACAATTTGCAAAAATTGTCAAATACCATCGTTTAAATGGCTCTATGTTTATCGATATGAATCACTGTAATAGTTTTAGTTTCTGTAATTCTCTCCTTTGGGATGAGAGACCGCCAAGAGTTACAGCTGCAGTGGTTCAACACTTAAGTTGTAACATGGAACTTATTAATACAAAACAGTTATATGCATTTATGATGCTGTCTCAATACAAAACATTCTTCGTTTCTAAATATTATTTCTCTGTGACTATTACAATATCAGTGTTACTGATCTAGAAATAGCATTTGCTCCGGATATAACAATGCCATACCAGTAGTAATCATTCAGCTGTCGTCCATTTGCCAATTGGAAGATATTCTAAGCAGTGACGTATGAAACCTACAGATACCCATCAATCTGGTAATGTTATAATGTTATTAAAATTTAATATGCATCAAACTTTTTTTCATTCATAAACTGCCTATATATGTATTTATATACAGGGTGTCCCAGAATTAACTTTCAATGAAATCGGACAAATTTAAAAAAAAAACACTTATTTATGTTTATCATATTTAATATGTGTTAAAAATGTATAAATTTCTAAATTTTTTTCATAATTTTATTTTCATAATTTTTTCATTATTTGGTCCAATGAAAGACCGTCTGAAGTCATAGAATGGCAGAGAGACTCCCAAAAGTTAACGTGTGGCTTGGAATGACCAAATCCAAAATTTATGGCCCATTCTTCTTTGCGGAAGCAACTGTAACAGGTACCGTCTACCTTGATATGCTTCAGCAGTTTCTCGAACCACAGCTTCTTGATGATGGCATTCTTGATAATGTTGTGTTTCAACAAGATGGAGCACCATAAATTTTGGATTTGGTCATTCCAAGCCACACGTTAACTTTTGGAGTCTCTTTGCCATTCTATGACTTCAGACGGTCTTTCATTGGACCAGATAATGAAAAAATTATGAAAATAAAATTATGAAAAAAATTTAGAAATTTATACATTTTTAACACATATTAAACATGATAAACAAATAAAAGTGTGTTTTTAAAAAATTTGTCCGATTTCATTGAAATAGATAGTTAATTCTGGGACACCCTGTATATACTGTATATCAGGATTTTGCTGTCTTTGTTATAACAAAATAATATCTATATTCAATATTAAATGTAAATAAATAAAATACAGGAGGGGGATGGGTGGTGCAAGTCGTGCAATTTGCTCAGGTCGCAATAATGCCTACCAACGGCAGGTGTCGCTATCTGTTCTCAAGTGTGTCCTAAGAATGAGCGCAACTGTACATTTAATCCTAAATTTTACTAGTATTCCATTATTGAGAGATTTCAAACTTTTAAACAAATTTGCATTTATAACACTATGTCAAGATCTAAATCATTCCATAGTTTCAGTCCAACAAAAAAGGAGACTTTTGGGATGAAGACGATCCAAAGTGAGTAATAACCTGCTTTGATCTTTTTTCAGTCTGGTACGAGTGAATCCCTCCAGTTAAATACTGTACTTATTTATCCACTAAATTGATAAAAATGTATGAACAAAATCATTAACATAACTACATTAAAATGAACGCATAATTCAGCATATAAACTTGCAACATGGGCTCCACATCAACGATCAACATTAATGTATGAATTCGCAATCTATTAGCTTGTACATATCGAGGATATAAAATCATTAACGCTTTTCTCTGCGGCGCAACTAAATCTCGTCTGCCCGAAATACAATGTATGCCATACGTCATTATTGTCTCGAATGGGTTAAAATATTTCTTAAAAAACAATCTAACAACGACTATGTTAGAACGACATCAGTGTCTTGTACATTTGTGATCTTAACTTTTGGTGCAAACTCCTGATTCTTAGTCAAAACACCACATCTTGTTTACGTGTGTGAAGTTTGATCAATAAAGTTATGATATAGACCTCCATTTTTAACAATATTTAATGGAGGGACCAGATTCTTGTTCACGAGACTTTCAATGATTGTCGTGAAAACGTGTTTCAACCCTATCTAGGCCAGACATTTTAGGGTCTAACCCGGACAAAATTAGTGTCAAATGAAATTTTGGGGGACAACTTCAGTTTGTTATACTGAACAAACTACCAAAAGTCCGTGTCCTGGGTGCGGAACATGGGTAAAATGGCTGGTTGGCCTAGCAACCATCTCCGGGACAGACATTCGTTGTTGTTCCCGTGTAATGGGACGCCACACGTGCTATTGATACAGCTTGCCTTATTTGTTATCTGCCTTTCTAACATCTATTGCTCACCATAATATAGTCAGTCGGGCCACCCAAACCTTTCCCAGACAACGTATATTGTTTATTAGATGCAAAATATCTGAAACAGCCTTTTGTTTCAAGTAAAAATTGGATATCTGCATAATCTGTGGTAATTCATTGCAAGCTTCCAACGTCGTGGTCGTGACCAGAGGACTTGGGACTCTCGTGGAAGCTAGTTTGTCACGTAAAGATGGCCTTCCTGCAAAGATGGAAGGAGTCTCATCAATGCGGCTACACACGAAATGTCGTAAAGCCTACACGCGCCCTAGCAGCATCAAAGCACATGCAAGCACACATTCTGGTGACACGCCTTCTCAGGCAACTCCCGAGGTACAAACTCCACGATTACACTCTTCTCCGAGTGCCTTTGACTTCAAACAAGACTGCCTGTTCTGTGGTACAAAAGCAAGAAGTGCAAGTATAGGAGAAAGATTTCCTTCAGTGATAGCATTCGACACCGTGCCACAGAACGTAATGATGACTGGGGTAACATTGTTCTGGTTCAAATTAATAGTGCTATTGATCTTGTGGCAGCTGAAACGAAGAAGCATCACAATAAATGTAGTTTGGAGTTCTATTGTAAACCTGCAAATGTAGAAGCAGTCTGCTCGTGGACCAACGAACCAAATCAAAAAGATTTTGTGGAACTATGTACCAGCCATTTTACCCATGTTCCGCACCCAGGAGACACCGAGACTTTTGACATGTTCAGAATAACAATCTCAAGGTGTCCCATAAATTTAATCTTTACACTAATTTTGTCCGGGTTTCAGATAAACATGGTCTAAAATGCCCGGACTAATATGGACAGAATATTCTGTAGGGGATATAAATGCTATATATGAAAGGTTAGAAATTTGTAACAGTTAATTTTTTATTTACTCTACTCCGTTATTTATATTCACTCTTAATACTTACTTTATAATGATTTCTGTATTCTATAAACGGGTAGCGCGGCCGGTTCTCAACTGAAACGGAAGCCTGCGGCAAAACATTTTTTTGAACAAAGCGAGTGAGTGGGGAATGACGACTATTATCACTATTTAGTAGTTTATTTAATTAGGACAATAATAATAAGGGGAGAAAGCGAGAGCGAATTCATAATTTAACAATGGATCGTGGAAGAAACCAAGTAAATAAATTTTAAATCGCGAATTGCACTTCTTTAGCACCAAAAAGCGACCTTGTCTCAAGGACCTTAGAAACGAGATTGGGTATGCCTCCGGCCTCAGCGCATTTTCAAATATCTTTCCAGGATGTCAACTAGTATTTTATATTTCAAGTAATTACATTTTATACGTTAATTTTATACAGTTAAATCATCAGTTTACTGCACTAAAAAACACGCATTAAATTTCCTATTTAAAAACCAATACACGATACGTGCGCGGGTGTGTTTCATAAATTTATGTTGAGTGGTAAAGAAGTTACAGCGAGGATATAAAAGTATAATAAACAGACGGACGAGCAAACAACTGCAATCCAGTACGGTCCCTCCAAATTTATTTGGTCAGGATCATCATAATTTCGTCTGATTCATCATAAGCACAACTAGATAATGAGGAATGTGGATTGGGTTGAGGAAAGCGTAGAAACAATGACCATCTTTATACTGTGATAGTGGATTACAAAATGAAAAGGGAGGATTACCTTCCAAAGCCATCCTAAGCGTCCTCCAACGATATTCCTCAGTGCTTGGTCGAAAACCAAGTTACTTTAACCCCAGAATTTTAAATATACTAGGAGTGGTGCTTTTAGTAATCAGAGGGAGGAAATTTGTACATTCATAAATTCAGTAAGTTTTGTAAGCGTGAAAAAATGTCTTAAAACTGTTGCGTGAAAACTCGTGCACTCTTTGTTAAGCCAATCATTAAATAGCGAGTATCAACACTAGCAGCATAGACTACATTCGACTTCTATTGTGATTTTATTAAACTTAGTTGTGTTTAAGCGTCAATGTTTTAGTCATATTTATCTATATTTAATAAAATCAAAAGTACAGATTGACTAGGGTAGCTTTTGGCTTCACGTCCCAGCTTTGCAACCTGCTTCAAACGAACCCCAGTGGCGGAACCTGAGCGGCTTGCGGACGCGGGGAAACCCCTAAAGTGCCCAGGCCGAGGGGAATCAACGGATTACCCCCGAAGATGTATCTGAGGCAGGAAGCCGGCGGGATGATGCCGTGGAAGTATTGTGGCGAAGGGAAACCCATCGAAAGGAGGGAGGGATCTCAGCGAGTCTACGTCGGGTGGTTTCGACCTCTACGGAGGCAACCTGCGACCGACACTCAAGTATCAGGTTAGGGTGCCAAAGTGTGACGCGGGATCGTAGATAAGGTATCAATTGTAATGGCTATTACTCCGTCATTCCCATCCTGAAACAAGCCAGAGAACAGACTAAACTCCAGCCCATCGCCGGAGCCTCGGCCGACGATTCCTGAGGGGACCCTAAAACTCACCCGCCGCTCAGTCTCCCTGCGGGTTCATCATCTTGGCACGGTGGGCCAATGGAGATGCGGTGTCTGTCCCGCCGAAGAGGGTAGCGCTCAAGCTATCTCCACACACATTAAAAAGAAACACCCAGGATCTATCGTGATTTTCGTCTGTCCAAATTGCGCTATTGAGTGCGATAACTCAAGATCCATGAAGACTATAGAACACCTAATACAGAAACCCCCTTCCAACCGATGGAGGGGTTGAGCAAGACCCCGATTTGTACCGTGATCTGTGCCGGCTCAGTTTTGCGACTGCGAACTGGGTCCGAATGCACAAGGCTAGGAAACATTACGAGTTGATCAAGGAACAACCGAGATCAAAATGTTCCCGAAAGTAGTCTCCCTTGGAAATGGAAGATTGATCAGAGGAATACGAGCAAGAGAAGCAGGAGTTCGCTTCATAAATCAACATTTTCAACAAGTATTTCACACTAGAACTCTGGCTGCAATTGAATCTACAAGGAGAAAAGTTGAACACAAACGGTGTGTGGAAGAGCTACTAGTCCAGCAAGCCGAGGATCGGAATAATGGGGGTGAGGGGAGCGGGATTGCCCAGGCCAACACCACCTTCGCTCCCGTCCCCAGGAAGGAGACCGGTCAGAATTATCTCGGAGTCAGATAACGCCTTATGAAGACACGATAGCGTTTCCTGCAAGTTTTCACCGACATTACCACCTCCCTGCAACAATATTTTATCGGAGATGCTGACCATGATTTTAACTAGTTAGCGTTTGACACCCATACTAAAAACACCTTCCTATCAGAACCACCAAGGTAAGGACAGTAACCAGAAGACGCCCGTTTGTTAGACGACAACCTGGTAAGGACAGTCAGGTAGCAAGGTGGTGCATCCGATTCCGCAAGACTGAATGACTTGCGAAAGTGGACCTCCCCTACATACAATGCGGTATCGAAAGGAACGCTAGATCAACCACAACCACAACCCGACTGTAATAACGTCGGGTGTTAGGCCCCGTTAAATTTAGGTTAGAAGTTAGGCATAAATAATACAGGTGCTTTGCTTCAGGTTTTCTTGGGGTCTATCATTTGTTCTTTTGGTGGCCATTAGTGGCAGCGGTAACGAAACCTCTACCAACCCAGTCCTACTTTACCTATTTATAAGCTATCGACATTACCCCTAACCGACATAATAATTAGACAACTTTACTTAACCACCACCTCGTCATCTTAGATTAGACAAAATAGAATTACGAGTCACCGATTAACACACAAAACTGTATGCTACTTATGCCAGCCCATGAACAAAACAGACAGCTTCTAAGTGTTTATCTTTGTGTTACCATTTAGCGACTTTACTATATACATATATATATATTGTATACACACACACACACACACACACACACACACACACACACATATCACCGACTTTCCTGATATTCAAGACATTGAAAAATTTTACAAAACACGTTCAGAGCAGCCTTTCAGCGATTTGAAGTTCCCCGTAAAGCCACAACCACTTACGACGCCCCGAGTGGCGGGCTTGAAATCTTCACTGCCGCCGAAATAAGCGCTGTGCTGAAAACTAAGTTTAACAGCACCAAGACCTGATTGAGGTGGTGCAGAACAATTTTAATCTACAGGGTGGGCCGTAAGTTTCCATACATAGGAAAAATAAACATTTTTTTATGGACAACCATTTTTATTTATATAATATGCTCTACATGGTTGCCATTGTTTTGAAAACACATTTCAATACGTGTTCCCCACTGTTGATGAACACGCATTAGCACAGTTGACGTTATGCTTGTAATGGCGTTGGTGATACGTTCCTTTAGATGATTTATGTCTCGTATCTTTTCCTGATACACCATGGCCTTCAAGTGCCCCCAAAGATAGAAATCAAGGGGGTGAGATCTGGGGATCTGGGAGGCCACTCCACAGGACCACGCCGACCAATCCAAGCATCCGGAAACTGCTGCTGCTGATCCAAATACCGACGCACGTGAAGACCATAATGAGGTGGAGCTCCATCTTGCTGGAAGTAAACTGGGAAGTTACCTTCCTCGTTTAGCAGGATGGGAAAATCTCTTCTTGCAACATGTTAAGATACCTTTCGGCATTAAGATTTCCACTGACAAAAATTGGTCCAATAATTTCTGTCACCCCATATCCCGCCCACACCATCACTTTACCGGCACCTTGTATCTTCGTCGGACTCAGCCAGTTAGGGTTAGCATTACTCCAATAACGTATGTTTTGCCGATTAACCTCTCCATTGACGTAAAAATTTGCTTCATCAGTAAACAAGATCTTACGTCAAACGCATATTCTTAGGGTATCTGAAACATAAAAACAAACGTTTAATTTTTCCTATGTATGGAAACTTACGGCCCACCCTGTACAAGAAGGGTGACCCAAAGGTAATATACAACAATCAGTTCATTATGGAACCACCTCTATGGCAAAGTATTGGGCATCCGAATAAGCAGTTACATCACCCTAAACCAGGGTTGGCCCGATTGGACCTGACCCAGTTGTCCCAAGTGGGTTTTTTCAGAGAAAATCCACCTGAAAATAACCTACATGAAACCCACGCAACTGTTTTTTTTTTTTTTTTTTTTTTTTCCAAAAATAAATCAACGAGTCACTAATAAAATAAATGTATGATTAATTCTTGCACGGTACTCATTACCGAAATATGGATCAACAAAAGACCACATTCACACAACTTCGAGATATTAAACAATTATTTGAGCATTTTATTTTCAATCAAAACATATACCTAACTGCCCAATGAAAATATAACTCGTGATAAATAGTTACTTTTGTAATAAGCTCTCATTTATTTAGCTCTATTCTTATACTACCAGGTCATCCTATAAGTAATGTTTTTTAGATCGGAATTTGAAGGACAAAAAAAAACTCAAATGAAACTTTTTAATCTAGTATATATTTTCCATCGGAATCAATGACACACTGCCAACGTCCTACAAGCTTTTCAATGCCATGTTTATAAATTCAGGCGGTTTTTTGAGGCAAAAAAGGTACAGAAACTGGTGAGCAGGTCATTAAAGTAGTATACTGTTTCTCGTCAAGATAGTTTTGCAGACTCCTGAAGAGATGATAATCTGAAGGCGCAAGGTCTGGAGGATGTGGAAGCTTTTCCCACCCAAGCTCCTCAATTTTTGCAGAAGTGATCCGAGCGGTATGAGGACGCGCGTTGTCGTGGTGGAACAAGATTCCTTTCCGATTAACCAAAGGTCTCTTCTTTTAGAGCAGTGTTCAATCGATTCAGTTGTTGACAGTAGATTTGAGCGGTGATTGTTTGGTTGTGTGGTAAGGTTTCAAAGTGTATTACACCACCTTTATCCCCCCAAACACTAAGCAACATCTTCCGAGGGTGAAGATTTGGTTTTGGCTGTGGTGTCGCTGGTTCTCCGGCACAAACCCACTATCGACGGCGCTTAACATTCTGGTACAGTATCCACTTTTCATCACCAGTCACTAAACGGTGCAAAAACGGATCTTAGAGTTCACGGGAATGAAGAGCTATGCTAATGTTTACCCGCACCCTCAGATTGTCGACCGACAATTCATGCGGCACCCATTTTCTAACTTAGGCACTTTCCCGAGTTGTTGCAAATGTCGATGGATTGACGTGGATGAATTGAGTTTCTGGGCCAATTCTTCGACAGTTGTTGAACAGTCTTCTTCAAGTGCGGCTAACAGCAGATCATCATCAAACTCAGCAGGGCGTCCAGAGCGTGCTGCATCTGTCAAACAGCAGTCACCATTCCTAAACTTTTGAAATCATCTTTGACATTTCCTTACATGCATAATATCGTTGCCATAAACGTCCTGAATGTTTCGCGTTGCTTCAGTAGCACTATTCCCATTTTTGAACTCGTAAAGCATTATATGCCTGATATGCTCTTCTGATATCGTCATGTTTATGAGGGGTTCACATAAAGCAAATCTTCACTGGTCAAGGTCTGTAAAGTATGTAGCGAAACACGATAGATCTCCTCTTAGATATAACCTTCGGAAAACTTATGCTTAAACCGAGTAGGACTAGTTTAAACTTAATCTATCGTAAAAAACGACATTACTTATGGGATGACCTGATATTTTGGCCATTGAAAATGTGAGAGTCCGATAAAACTCGAAAAAAGCAGATAAAACCCAGGTGGGTTGGTTTTCCTGCTACTAAACCCACGCCAAGAAACTTTCATACCAAGGACATGTGCTGGGAAAAACTAAAAAATCTTACAATGAGCAGTACAAAAGAACCTACACATCGTTCTGAATGACCTTGCGAAAGCATTCGATATCAAGTCATGATTCCGTCAACCGAGCCTTAAAAAGAAAATTGGTCCCTGAGTAATTAAAGAGCTTTACTCTCAGCCAACAAGTACCATCCATACTCTCAATGATTCGAAAGTAGCTATGACCATCAGGCAACGAATTAGCAAGGCTGCCCTCTCTCACCACTTCTATTCAATCTCGTTTTGGACGAATTATTAGACCTGATCCAAAAACTTGAATCAATGATGCCAATATAAACAATAGCATTTGCCGATAACACTGTCCTCCCAACTAATAACTATGGAGACATGAATATCCTGATCGGAAAGGTCACCAGCTTTTACTCGAAGAGAGGCCTTGTTGTGAACGTGACAGTGTCAGTCCCGCGTTACCGAGCATGTAAAGGACAGGAAGCTACCCAAAGTCCACACACAAATTTATCGGCACTGGGAGGCGTAGGCAATCCCCTGCATGACGTTGGATACTGCAGCAAGATACCTAGGACTTTACTATTTGCTGGGTGGAGAGGTCAAACTTCCGCTTCAACGGTGGGAAAAATAACTACCGTATTTTACGCCTCATAAGACGCTACTTTTTTCCTGAAAATAGTCTCCAAAAATCACTTCAGGGCTCATATGTTATTGTTTTGTTTAATGTTCTTTAATAAAGTTATGGGAATATATTTTTTGTCAGGCTGATAAATCTTCGAAATATTTTTTCCTTAATATTCTTTGCTAAATATAGGGTGCGTCTTACCACTTGTAGAGTCTTATGAGGCGTAAAATACGGTAATAAATATCGCCACTTCCCCGCTCCGACCACATCAGAAGGTGACGGCGATAAGGACTTACCATGTCCAAAGAATGATTTACGTTCAAGCTGGCGTCCGTCGGATTAAGCAAATTAAGAAACACCGATCGCCTGATCCGCAAATATGTTAAAAAGATCCTCCATCTCCCAGAATGGGCTAGCACCCCCTGGTTACATCATCCTCAAGGTGGAAATATTCCATCTATTGAATTCCAGATATTGGCGGGAAGAATGGAGAAGTCAGACGATCCCGAGCCTCTGGATAGCCGCCAAACATGCGCGTATGCCAGCCTGAGAAAGCTTGGCTTTGATCCAACCTCACCCAAGCAATGAAAGAAATTGTCGATTAAAAAGCTAGATAGATCATCAGCTAAGTCAAAGTATTTTGGGAACATGTTTAACATGTCCCAAAACGGGGATTATTTATGTAAGGGGTGGATACGAGAGGGAAGATTCATCAGCAGCCTTAAACTCCTCTCCGGAAAGCTGCCAAACAAGATTAATCTGTTTAGAGGCCGTCCAGCACAAGATAAAATGTGCAGGAGGTGCCTCAAGACACCAGAAACAGTACACACTACACATTCTGAACTATTCCGAATGTAATAAAGAGCGATTTCAAAAACGGAACAACAATATACTACGGAAATTAGGCAAAGACCTGCGGAAGAAAGATTATGAAGTTTGGATCGAAAGGGGATGGGTGGTGGAGAACGTCAATTATAAACCCGACAACAGCGGTCAGAAAAGAGAGATTACACATTATAGACATTACTGTCCCCTTTGAGAAGGATCCTTCCATTCCCAATCAAGACAACAGAAAAATTATAAAGCAATCAATTTGGATTCTCTCTCATTGACCTTTCGACAGGATCACGGAATTTTTCAGGTGAAACACAATGGAACTGCAATAGGTTCTTGCTAGCCATCAAATGCAAGACTGGAGAGGACACACAGAGAATTAGATTTATCATTTATGAAAATTATTGGCCTTGTAACCCTTTCCGAATCTGCCTGGATTACATATCACCGTGTTGGGGGGAGAGGGGGATCCTTCAAAAATAAATGTAAATATGTATTGATGTTAGGTACCTAACTCTCTAATTGGTACAGGAGCTGTATAACTTAGTTATTGGTGTTGCTAGAGAATTAAAAAAAACACGCCTAATTCAACAACTTTTTTTCCCTCCTCTTCTCCATTTCTGATAAAGCTGAACTTTTCGCTTAGACTTTCGCCTCCAACTAAATTAAATCCTGGACGATTCCGATGCTGTTCCTCCATCTCTTCTCCCTCCCCCCCGACAATAATATGTCAGAAATTAGAATATCTTTTAAAGAGATGTTTATAATGCTCCATCTGGGTTCAACTCTAGGAAAGTGTACTGTCCTGATGGTGTTTCTTCTATTCTCAAGAACTGTGCTGACACCCTGCCCAGGCAAACTCGTGTTTCTCTTTCACCTGGTACTATTCCTTCCTACTTGGACGTTTGCTTTCATTCAGCCTGTCTCAAAGAAGGGTGACTGCTCTCAACCTCCAATTATCGTCAAAGTGCTTTGATTTCTTGTCTTTCTAAAGTTTTTGAATCTATCCTTACTTAAGATTTAAACACCACCTCTCACAATCTTCTTTCAGATGGTCAGTATGGGTTCCGCAAGGGATACTCTACTGGCGATTTCTTGCATATCTAACTCTTGGTCGTCCTCCCTTCGGGATTTCGTGTAACCTTTGCTATTGCTCTAGACATATCAAAAGCTTTTGATGGAGTCTGGCAGGAATCTTCCATTTCCAAACTGCCCTCCTTAGGTTTCTATCCTTCTATCTGTGCCTTCATCTTTGATTTCCTACCTGGCCAATCTATAGCTGCGGTTATAGATGGCCACTATTCTTCTAAATCTATTAATAGTAGTGCTCCTCAGTGCTCTGTCCTGTCACTCACTCACTCACTCTCTTCTTCCTTCCTTTCATTTATCAATAATCTTTGAAGTCTCGCTTCCTGTCCTATCCACTCCTTTGCCGATGATTCCACTCTTCACTTTTCCATCCGCCGCTTCACAAAGCGTCCCTCTTAACAGTCACTCCATGCTTCGCGTAGGACAGTTATGGTACACCTGACCTCTGATCTTTCTGCCATCTCTGATTGGGGGAAAGAAAACCTTTTGACTTTCAATGTCAATAATCTTCCATACGACCATCACCTTACCTTACCTTCAACACACAACTCAATCTTTCGTCTCTAACATTCTTGGTGTTTCCTTTTTCCAGTTATCTTTTCTGGAAAGATCACGTATATTCTTTTTAAAACATCTAAGAGGTTAGGTGTACTGTACCGACTCCAGTGTTTCTTCACCCCAACTCGGGTGAAGTCTCTGTACAGGGGTGTTGCCCGCCCCTATATGGAGTACGCTTCGTGCGTGTGGGGTGCTTCAACCTTCACACCTCTACTTGATCAGGTGTAATCAAAGCTTTTCGTCTCAGCAATTCCCCGCCTCTTACCAACTATCTTCAATCCCTCTCTCTTCGCCGCACTGTTGCCTCATTTTCTCTTTCCATTCGTTGTTATAACAAACACGCTCTTCTGAACACTAACTGCGTGCCTCCTTGAAGGAGAGCACGCAGTACCAGACTTTCGACATTCTCATTCTTTTTCTGTCCAACTCTCTAATACAAGGTTTAATTGGTATTTTCAATCTTTCATCTACTCATCGGAGAACCCTGGAACAATTTTCATCAGTATCTTCCTCCCGTTTATGCCCTTCAACCTTTCAAACACAGTGTCTACAGGCATCTCGAAAACCTTGGACTTTGATTTTGGCTCACCTCTTCCTCTACTTGTGGGAGGGAGGAGGCAGCGTTTTTTGTGGGCGTTCGCCCTTGGCCACCTCCTTTCTGCATAAAAAAATCTTAGCAATGGTTCTCTGAACATGTCAATGAGATTATGAATGAGTGACGAAAGCTACAGAAATTCCGATTTGATTGTTTAATTTGTGTCGAGTCAAATGTATTTCACGGATAAAATATATTTTAAACTATACACGACAAAGTATAATTAAGAGTTGACAGATACATAAAATATGCTCCCCTTTTCATCTGGTATAAGTTCGGTCAGTTACCACACCACTTCTACTCGCTGAAAGTTTTTCTGCGTGCTGTTATAAATACAGTACATCGCATCTCAATCTTCAAATACTAAGTACTAAATGTACTGACGTCTAAATTGAGACACTTCATGGCAAGCAAGAAATATACTCTTAGTATCTTAGGTCCGCCAACTGAACGACTATTAGTTTTAAGTTAACAGTGATGACGTTATAATTTGTAATCAAACGCGTCATCAGCAGTTAACTCTTCAGTTTTTAATTTCACTTATTAAGAGCCGACAGTGGTTTATTACGTATAAAAATATTCTTAAAAGGAACAGAAAATATCCTTACCCTTATGTAAAGATTTTGGTTGGTAATGAAGAATCCATCGAGAGGACCGCTTCTCAAATCTCCCAATATTGCTTGAAATATTATCTGCATCCCTTCGTCTGTGAACAAAAATTATAGTATTGGGTAAAACATTCCAAGCGGGTGCACCTCAAAAAAATCCAAACGGGCGCATTCGAAGTAAACAATTTATAAACTTATAAACTTATAAACTTTCATAAGGCTATTTAAAACTAACTATACACGTGAAATGAGGGGTCCCGCGTCTTAGGGTACCTAAGCGCCAAAATTAAAATTCGCCACAAATCGCCTCCAAAGTTCAGCAATATTCTGGAAATAGTATCTCCGTTATTAATTGAGCTAGAACGTTCATTTTTGGCTAAATTAGAGTTCTAAGTATACTAAATGAAGATGAGTTTTTGAAATAGATTTTCATATTTTATACATATTTTTAAATTTTTTTATTTTCTTATTATGCCGAACTTTGGGTGCGATTTCTGGCACAGAATGAAGTGAAAAAAGTAGTTCGCTTCATAAGGTTTTCAACCATACTTCGTGTCTAAGGTCATTATAACCCAAACCACGCGATAGAGGAAGGGTGAAAATAGTGATATCCATCAAAAACACGTTTTCGCCTGTGGTGGCGCTTAGGTACCGTAAGACGTGCGACCCCTCAAATGTTAATAATGTCACTGCAGTAGCCATAAAAAAAGTTAATAAATTTGCCATCTCGAGAACTCTAGTTCTGATACTGAGAACCATCAACAAAATTAAAAATGTTTACCACAAATCTTAAATACTAAACAATAACTGAATTTAAAATTTTAGTACATTATTCTTAATTCTTTTATTAATGTGTCAACAAGTCTATCTTACAAGGGTCGGAATCCAGAAGACTATAAATAAAAGCGATGGCCATCCTCTTAATATGGTAATGGTGAAGCCCACATTTCTTCATTCCCGTCTTCATGGAGATCGCTTTGCAGAGTCGAATTGTATTCCTCACATTCTCTATTATTAAAAATATATATTTAAATTAAATGAACGCGTGTACAAGACGTAAATTCAAAGACGAAGTACCATACAATAAATACGTACAGCCGTGATACATTTAGCTCGAAAACTTCGACATGTATATCGTATAGGATGCTAATACTCTTTTGTAACAAAGTACATTTTCAGTGGGGTTTCACAATGAAAACTAACTGGAATTTAAAGATTAATCTTTTTTTTCTTTCGAAAACTCTTTTCAAAATAATTCCTTCTCATTTAAGCCCCCTATCGGCTATAGGTAATCCTCGAGTCATTAAACATTAATATACATTTTTTATTTGAAAGTAAATTACAATTTGGCGGACCAAGACTCAAATTTGTTCACGCTTATAATTACAAGAAAGCAGAGAACCCACAGAATTCTAATCATGACCAATCCATGAACGACTAAATATAGAAGGTCCCCCGGCCACGGAGGATTTACATTGTAAAACTTAAAGATAAAATTACCTGAGTACTGTATGGTACTAAATTCTAAAAGTCCAAAGTTAATTTGCAGTAACAGATGCTTCATAGGAGACTTCTGAAGATGAGTAGGAAAAGCAAGAACGTAAAAGGCGCTGTAGTCGTAAGTTTCAATGTAGGAATGTAAAACATCTGGAAAGGTGTTCAAATTGCATCCGGGTATGGAATGGCGTTGAAGGTCAACTGGAATAAGAGACTTTCTGCGCTAGCAATATGATAATGAAATACGAGGTTCAACACGGATTTAATTACCACAAATTATATTAGATAATCAACAGGCTCGCGTGAAATAACGATCTCTACAGCGATAGCTATTTAACGTTGTTTAGGGTAAACTAAATAAACGACCTCTGCCAAAACAGAACTAGAAGGTCGTAAAATACAAGTTCATCGACCGAACCCGAACTGAATTACTTTATGCCGCAAAAGTGGCCCTCCCCCGCCCCGTAACAGAAGACAGAGAATCAAGATCCAGGGTTTTGGAGATGCCTGGACGCTACGCTTTTCAAAGATTGAAGTCATAGATGGGAAAAGTGGATCGAGGAAGATTGTTCCAGAGTTCACCGGCTGAGTAGATGAAAGATTGAAAATACCGATTAACCCTTACGTTACGGTTGGACAGAAAAGATACGAGCGTGTGTTAAAGTCTGGTGATGCGTGCTCTCCTTAAAGGAGCGGCAAACAGTTAGTGTGTTCAGAAGAGCAATGTCCGTTATAATAACTATAGTAAAGAGAGGGATTGAAGACACTCATTAAGAGGCAGGGAATAGACGAGACGAGACGCCTTTGATTCCACCCGGTCAAGTAGGGCTGTATGGGTTGAGTTACCAGACACACGAGAATCGTACTCCATACAGGGGCGCACAACACCCCTGTACAGAGAGAACCGAGTGGGAATGAAGAAACTGCAGACACGGTACAGCACACCTAACCTTTTAGAAGCTGTTCTGGAAAGAGGGTATAGGTGATCTTTCCAGGAAAGATGACGCGAAAAGGAAATGGCAAGAATGTTAAGAGAAGAGGAAGGATTGATTTGTGTATTAATGAAGGTAAGGGGATAGTCGTGTAAAAGATTGAGAGGAGTAGACAGATGAAGGAACTAAGTTTCTGAGGCATTGAAAGTAAAGGTTCTCTCTGTCCCAATCAGAGATGGCAGAAAGATCAGAGGTCAGGTGTACCATAACTGTCTTACGTGGAGAAGTGAACAGTGAATCATCAGCATGGAGTGGATAGGGCAGGAAATGCTATTTAATAGATCATTGATAAATAAAAGCTAAAAAGAGTGGGTGACAGGACAAAACTCCGAGAACACCACTGTTAATAGCTTTCGGAGAAGAACAGTGATCGTCTACAACCCCAGCTATTGATCGGCCAGAAAGGAAATCAGAGATGAAGACACAGACAGAAGGATAGGAGGATATAAACCAAAGGAGGATAGTTTGGAAATTAAAGATTTATGCCAGGCTCTATCACAAGCTTTTGATATGTCTAGTGCAATAGCAAAAGTTCCACTGAAATCCCGAAAGGAAAATGACCAAGAGTCAGAGAGATAGGCAAGAAGAGCGCCAGTAGAGCGTCCCTTGCAGAACCCATACATTTGCCTTTAGAAAGGCAAGAAATTAAAGCAACTGGTCGCTAGTTGGAGGGTTGAGAGTGGTCACCCTTCTTTGGGACAGGTTGAATGAAAGCAAACGTCCAGTAGGAAGGAACAGTACCAGATGAAAGACAAACACGAGTTTGCCTGGGCAGGGTGTCAGCACAGAAGCAGTTCGAGAACAACAGGAGGAAAACCATCAGAACCGTACGCCTTCCTGGAGTTGAGCCCAGAGAGGACAGAAAGAACATCTTTGGCAAAGATGCTTGTGTTAATAAAGCATTTAGAATACGTAATACAGTCCCTAAACTCAATGAGTAAAGAAAAAATAAATCAATTTACTAAAATTGCAAAAAAGCGTATCTTCAATTTTAATAAAAAATCTGTACAGTGACTACAAATTAGACTGGTACCTTTCCAGTGCAAGATCTTTTTCATTAAATTTACGACAACATCGATAATGACGAGAAAAATGTTATACGTTAGTTCGAACGAAAATCATACCTCCAATTTGTGGAATCACATCGATAATAAGACTGCGTCCCATTTCATTCCACAGAGTGATTTTGAAGTTTGAAAGCGATTCTTTGCACGAGAAATTCCAATTTGTCCACAGACTTTCCAGTATAGAAACGCAGTATTTTAAGCTGAAACTGGAAACTTATCAACAGCTCTCAAAATTTCAATGTTTTTGATAAATACTAAATTTAAATTAACAAAATCTTACGTTTATACTTTATATGTGCACATACATTACTGAATACGTACTTATTAAAAATATCTTTGCGAAGATTTTGCGCCTTTAACTTTCTGGGCATGCTACGCGTTAGATATCTATCACATTCTCCTAAAAATCCTTGCAGACCTTTTCTAAGCTTGAGTATGTACACACCAGGTTCGACTTCTAAGGCCTATAAAAATAAGAAAAATTATTTCACTGGAACAAGAAAGTCCAGCAACGACCAGCAGGCTCCCTGTTCGTACAGTACAACCCAACTTTTTACACTAAAGCCAATCCAAACATTCAGACGCTGCTTCCATTAACAAACTAGCCTACTTTGTGTTGATACTGCCCCCCAATTATTCTGTCAATTTGCTCTGTATTTTTTTTTATGTTCATTGCGATGTAGACTAGCGTGTCCTCATCATACATCTGAACTCAGACGAACTAAGTATACTGTTAGGAAAACCGAATTAAGACCTATTCCACCGAAAATATGAATTACTGTAGCGGTACAGTTATTTGAATGAAAATTATTATTGGCAGACTATAGTCCCTATGACAAATATTGATACAGGGTATCCCATAAGTCCGGCATCAAGGAGAAATTCATATTTTTCTATTTCTACAAACCATAATGTCTGAGCAAGGCAGAACGAATCCAGATAATTCTACTCATAGGAAATCTGAGTCAGAGAGAAGCCGCTGCTGAATTTAACAGACTGCATCCAGACCGCGAGCCAATAACACAGAGATGTGTTAACAGACTTGTTGCAAAGTTTAAGGAAACAGGATCCATAGAAGATAAACCACGCAGTGGACCTTCAAGGAGGTCCACTGACGATGATACAGCGACTGCTATCCTGGCTCATTTTAACAGAAGTCCCAATAAGTCTCTTCGGCGATTGTCCGCCGAGACAGGTGTGTCGAAAAGTAGCATCCATCGCATTCTTCAGGCTCACAAATGGCATCCATATAAACTTCAGATCCTACAGAAATTAAGCGATGATGATCCCACCGGCGGATGGAATTTTGTAAATGGGCTACGGAACAATATGCTCGGGATGCCAATTTCCCGTCCACCATTCTGTTCAGTGACGAGGCTGTTTTTTATGATAATGGTGAGGTAAATCGACAAAACACCCGCTACTGGTCTCAAAACAACCCTCACTGGTATACCTCTTCAAAGGAACAAGGTGCATCTCGGGTGATGGTATGGTGTGGCATTTGGAAGGATCGCATCATACGCCCCCCTTTTTCGATGAACATGTCACTGGAGGCACCTACCTACGTATGCTCAAGGAAGAAGCATTTCCCAGTGTCTTGAACGAAGAAGGAAATTTCCCAACATGGTTCCAGCAAGACGGCGCTCCTGCACATTACAACACCCAAGTAAGGGAATACCTGTACCAACAATTCCCTGGTCATTGGATAGGACATCGAGGGTCTGTGGAATGGCCAGCTAGAAGCCCGGATCTCACGCCACTAGATTTTTATCTCTGGGGCCACTTGAAAGCGCTGGTATACGCAGAGAAAATTAGGTGTGTTGAACATTTGCGGCAGCGCATTATTGGGGCATGTAACACCATTACTCCTGACATCATTCACCGTGTGCTTGCTGACTGGGTATCACGTCTGAATTTGTGTAATGAAAACAATGGTGGACATATTGAGCACGTTCTGTAAATAAAATCTTTTGTTTTGCCTTTTTTTATTATTTTTCCTATGATGCCGGACTTATGGGACACCCTGTACAATGAGTGTGCATATACTAAGGATAGAAATATATACAACTGATTAGAAATAATACTGCACTGTCGAAGTTAAGTGGAGCTACAGACAGACACGTTTTCGTACCAAGAAGTCCATAGCTTAGAGGATAAATGGCAGGACTCAGGGATAGCTTGGGTGATCGGGTTGGTTGATTTTTTTAATTCTTTGCATTAGACTGTGTTGAGCACGTCTTGTTACCTCCGGGAAGCTCGGGACATTGCGGGTAGCAAACATTTGCGAAGCTGAGCATCCCGGGGGTAATTTATGTAAGTCTAAAAGACCTGTTGTACAGCAAATTTAGGGTTCTGCCAGAACCTTTTTTATAATTCACCCAGAGTTGCTGTCCGTATATATTACTGCAGAAAGTACGAGTGTGTGTCTTTAGCTTCATTTGTACAGAATCGAAAGTTCCTTATGGCCATATTCGCTTTAGCACACAGGCTTCGAGTGTTTTCTTATATCCGAGTCATCACTCAAGGAGCTGGTAATAGTTTGACCCAAATACTTAAACTCTTGTACTTCCTCAATTACTTTACCACTCATTTTAAACCTTATATCAGCTGGCTGATTACAGCTTTTAGGATGGAATTGCATCACCTTAGTTTTTGTAACATTAAAAAGAATATGTTTCTGCGAATACACTTCGCAGACATTTAGTAGCCGATCCAGACCTTTGACAGAGAGACTTATTAACACCATATCATCGGCATAAACTAAGTTATTTATCCTTGTGTTATCTATACAACATCCCACTGTTGCCTCATTAAGGGAAGCAATTAATCCGTCAATATACACATTAAACAGCATAGGGGAGAGCAAGGAGCCTTGTCTCACCCCGCAAGAGGAGCCAAAACACACTGATAGTACATTGCTCCACCTAACAGTGAAAGATTGGTGGGAATACCAAAATTTCAATAAATTTAATATGTACATGGGAACCTTCCTGTCTTCTAGTTTTACAAATAAAATATTGTGGTTCACCCTATCATATGCCTTACTTATATCAAGGAAACAGCTATAAATACTTGAATTACTGTCAATGTACATAGATACACAGGTCAGTTGAGTGGGACCTTTTAAAGCCAAACTGATTAGATGTCCATAGGAAATCATTCAATCGGAGTAACGAGTTTTTCTAGTAGTTTCGAGAAGCAGGAAGCGACAGCAATAGGCCTGTAATTATTGCTGGACAGAATGTCTCCCTACTTATTTTTGACCAGGGGCAAGATATATACCCTCATGAACTCTGCAGGGATATAACTGAGCAAGCATGGCTGATAGGAGCAATGATATATGCAGACATACTACGTCATTTGCATATTTTAAGTGCTCTTTCGATAAGTCATCTACCCCTGACGCAGAACCAGTCTAACTCTTTAATTAACTTCTTTACTTCAGAAAATGATATCAAAGTATTTTCCCTTGTCCCTCCCACAATCGTTTCGCTGCAATCTATCTCAAGATTATCCCTACTCACACTTAAGAATGTTAGAGTAGTGGTTTTTCCACAGCTTTGCAATTTCATCCTCCCCCGACACCCCATCGATTGTCGGAGGGAGGACATTTTTGACACCCGTTTGATTCCTAACAAATTTCCAAAATTTATTATCATCGTTATTTATGCGAGCTTCACAGGCTTTTGATGCTCGAATAGACTCCTCTTCCTGTTTACATCGCCTTATGGCCGCCTTATACTGACCCCGACTCCTACAATATTCAGGTATACTGGTCCTAATCTGGGTCTACCATGAAAGCACCACAAATCATAGGCATCTTTCGATTCCCTCTTCAGGGGGGGCAATAAAATCATTCCATCCAGGAATAATCTTAGTATGATAGTTGTAAGATTTAAATAGGGGGCTTCCTGCTTCTCTTAACAGGGATATTATCTTACTATAATACCTATCTATGAGTTTACAATGAGAATCATTTGAGCAAGGATTATTACAGGCAAGGTGCAAAATTTCTAAATTATTATTAAAGAGGTGACTTGTTCTGTCTTTGTATTCTATTCTCTGCTGCATATTAAAATAATAGTTTGTCTCTGGAAAGTAACCACCCCTAAATCTTAGCATTACACATATTAAGCACTTAAGCCTACAAACTAATTTAGATGCAGTTTCGGAAAAATATTCATCCATAAATAAAATTTTCTTGAAATTTTGTTAAGAAATTTTTTTTTTTTTTTAGAATTTGTTTCTAAGCAAATTTTTCTCCAAACCCATATTTCTTGAAATGAATCTTCATCCGAGTTTGCATGCTCATTTTATTCTGACATATAGTGTCTAATTACGAAGTAGTACAAAATTGTCCCGTCATTTAATGGAGCTATTTTAATTAGTCGGATGATTTCCCTATCAAAATAAGCTTACTTCAAAGTTGCTCATCGTGAATGGCTGTGGCAAAACCATTATCAAATCGAAATCTGCTTCGTGAGAGACAACCGTTTTTTCTCGGTTGCTTCCATAACGAATGAAAAAACTTTCTTGGCAAAATGTGTCGCAATCATTTTCATAAAACAAATACTTTATTGTTCGGACGAATGCATTCACAGTCTGGAATGAGAGGACAAAATTTAATGAAGGATGGATGTTTCCCGTTCTATGGCCGCCAGTAAAATCAAATAATATTTAGTACATTTTAAGTGAGAAACATTTATTAAGATTAGTTGAAAAAGAAGTGGAAATGACCACCACCACAATAGTGGATTTTGGTTGTTACTCGAGGTAGGTTAGCGGACATTACATTATCAACTAACCTAACCTTAACTCGTGTGGAGGCAAAGACACGAAGGGGGAGAGACTTATTCAATGGAACATTACTCGAAATTTCCCTCCAAAAACCTAAAAAAAAGAAGTTACTAAATAGCCAAAATAGTTTGATTTTCTTAATGATGACTTTCTCCAACTTAAAACCTACTGAATTTTATTCAAAGGTACTTAGTTAATGAACATAAGGACGCGTATTAAATTTGAGTGGCGGCCACAACGGAAAAGACGCTTAATAAAAACCTAAGAACTATGTCGTAACGACATCAATGTCCCCTCCTATACTTGGGACCTTTATCTTTGCTCTTTGGTGAAAGAACATCATTCTTGCTCGCGACGTATCGTCTTGTGATACATACATACACCGTACACGTATAAAGTTCTATTAATATGTCGTGTAGCTAAAAAGCTCCAGCTCCATTTGTCCTTTGACCCCTATTTGTGACCTCGACTTCTGATGCAGAGATCCGATTCTTGCTCATAACATGTATTGTGAACAGCCGTGTCCGCGCGTGCGCGTGTGTTTTCACACATTTACATTGAGTGGTCGAAAAGTTATGGCGTGGACCTCCATTTGACATCTATTTGTGACCATGACCTTTAAAGAAGGGACTACTCACTAGAGGCTTGCTTAAAACGTAGTCTTACGATCATCATATAGGCCTATTCGCGAAATTTCATCAATTTATGTTTGGTTAAAAAAGTAGGGCGTGAACCTCTATTTGTGACCTTGATGGCAAGTAAATACAGGGTGTCCATAAATCTTCACAAATTCAATTCAAACAAGTTGCATTTGTAAATAATTTATGGACACGCTGTATTACATGGACTATATTACACAGGGCTCTGCCAGAATAAAGTAAAGACTAAGCAGTAGACCCTTATACAGTATTTTATACACACAGTTAATATAGAAAATAATTTTTACCTTTGGTTATCATAATCTTAAGAGAATATATACGAAAGGAAATAAAACAGACGTTTCGTTATAATCACTATAGCTTCTTACACTGTAGTTAGTAATTAGGCCTATAACTAAAGGTTGGTCTTTAATTCGTTTCATTTCCTTACGTCTTATAATATTCTCCTACAGTTAATATGCAGCCAAACAGGAAAACGTTAATTAATAGAGTGGCTTTTCCACGAGCAGCCTCAAGAAGGACTATCACAGGACTCTGAACTGATGCAGAGTTTTTGTATTATATAAAACTTGGTTCACAAAGTTTCCTCCTGAACGGCCATAGATTTAAGTTGTGGTTTTCTTTTCACAGCTAACCATCAAAACTGTAGTACCAGCACTCTCGGAAAAAGTTGCACTCGTTTTAGTCTTTTCCACTGACTGGTGGTGGCTGTGGAGGGGGTTCTGCTCGACAAAGGTGAATGGCCCTTCTTGGATACCGTCTCAGTCCTAGCAGCATCCAAGAAGGTTGTCCATAACATTATATTAAAACTATCGTGTCAACTGAACTCTGGGGTTGCAAAAAGATTCGTGAAATGCTTGATCGGACATTCTCCATACTCGTGCAGAACATCCATTCAATAGAAAATGAAATTGGTCAGAGAACAGAACGGAACTCTGGAGTGCCAAACTGATTCAGACATTTATTTCCCTGACTTATGTTATTCTTTACTTCGCATTTGAGACTATAAACAGGAGCTTGTGTCTTGAGGCACACGTCATTTAGTTTTATTCAGGATTTTTTTCTCAGAGCTGAACTGCGTGATGAACAAGAACTAACTGCATTTGTTTCGCAAGTACAAACGGCTCTCTCACTCGATTAACTACGGTACTAGTTAGTCCATAAAAAATTAGCAACATTTTAAACCAATGCCCTATTCACTTGGACCACGGTCCGAGTGTTCCAGCAGGCGACCAAGGGGAGTTACAGCGGCAAGAGTCAGCTTTCACAAACACTGTTTCGTTGCTCTACAATCTACAGCCAGGGGTCCCCAACCCTGTGCCCGCCGACCCTTTTGCGTGTGCCTGCCACTGACTGACTACGATTGATAAGTTTTTATTTAAAATTTTAATAAAATGTTAAGTATGTTACATATTTTAAATATTTAAAATATGTAACATACTTAACATTTTATTAAATTTTAGTAGTTAATTACGGAAACAGATGCTCATTTATTTGAAAATAATTATTTCTTTATAAATAAATTAAGTTATCGTTTTGATCATTTTTCTAAGATTCTTAGTTAGCCCATCCTTGTTTTTTTTGTGTATTATGTTCATTCATATATTTTACATAGGAATTAAATGTTTTTTTGTGTGTATTATGTTCATTATTTTACATAGGAATTAAATGTTTTTTTTGTGTATTATGTTCATTATTTTACATAGGAATTAAATGTTTTTTTTGTGTATTATGTTCATTATTTTACATAGGAATTAAATGTTTTTTTTGTGTATTATGTTCATTATTAAGTCCAACTATAAATTTCCCTTGAAAAAGTAAATGGTGCCCGCCGCACTACCGGTAGTCTTGAATGTGCTCTTCGGTACGAAAAGGTTGGGGACCCCTGAATTCTACACGTTCTCTTTGGAACCTAAAGATAGTCCGGAACGTAAATTTAGTTTCAATTTTTAGGGTGCTCAATTTATTCTGGTTGGTTTTATCTCTTTACATCCCTCTACATCTACACTATCATATCAGATAAGAAAAAAACCAACTAAAAGACAAATCACCTAACTTTCAATTATGTACGACATGCCAATACATATACAGTAGTAATAAAGCTCTAGTTATCGAACTTACCCTAATGTTTCTGTCAGCCAATTTTTGCATTCCATCGAAATGGAAGAGAGCTTCATTTACCAGTGGAAAATAGCTCATCTTTTTTTTCACTCTTACAGAAAAAGAACAGTGAAATAAGCTATAAATAAACAAGTTACAAAGTGATTAGTTTCACAAGGCATTCATTACTCAAATTATTAGTAGATACAGCGCTCAGGCCAGACGAATACTATCCATTGCACTAACTTCTATTATTATATTATTATTATTCAGCATCACAATGTCGAACCACAGATCACAGCGTCTTCACTTCGCTTATAAGGAAACTGTTACCCACTGAGCTGTGGCGTGGGCGAAGCTTTCGGAGAGAGATTTCTACAGTAAAATTTAAAACTATATAAAGCATTAACACGGACGAGAATAAATCTGGGATGAAACTACACTTGTTTCTGTGGGTTATTTTCAGCAATATTTTAAGCTATCAACGATATAATTAATCCATAACGAATAAGTAAAAAGGGAAAAAGGTAAAAGGAGAATCAGTAAAAGAATATAGCAAAGAACGAACATGAGGCCTACAGGCCTCCTCTTGTATTTTTTTTGTGATAACGTTATGAGCCCTGCAAGTAAACATTTGATCAGATAGGCTTTTCTCTTTGAAAAAATAGGCCCTAGTCCCTCGTTTCACGTAGACTCTAATCTAGTTGAACTGCCTTATGGTATATTTATTTATTCTTTACAAGACAAACACGCAAGATTTTTAGCAATTTTGAGTCATTTTGTCGAATAAAGTAAAGTGCTGAACTAAAATACTGCATAAAACAGTTTCTTACCTATTAAGCTTGCTTTGTATGTGATTATATATATATAGGCCTATAGGACCTTTTCCGTTCTATGGGCACCATTGAAATGAGAAATTAATTTTTTAAACTTATTTTAATTTTTTATTAATAATAATCAGTACATTTTGAATAGGAGAAATTTAATTTATTTAACAGCTATGAGCATAAATAGGTTTCGGATTTAATTTATTGACTGCCCGGTTAGGTCAAACTGTACGCCCTTGACGATCGGTTAAGTCGTGATATTTTCGTTTAAACAAAAAAATATCACGACTTAACCTAACCAGGCATTCAATTGACCTAACCGTGTAGAAAGTTAAAATAAGTTTTAAGAAATATTAATTTCTCTCTCTCTCATATATATATATAATATATACACACCTTTGTTTAGCTTCCGCCCGAATTGTTAATTCTGACGAAGGTCAAGCTTTTCACTCCACCTTAGACCTACAGTTTAACGTGGAATCCGAACCACGCCCCATCAGCAGCCCAGCGTCTTAACCACTAGGCCACCTAGGGTACCCATTTATCTACCAACCACTTTTTTTTTGTGTGGAAGGATGAACAGCTGGGTTTTGCTGCGCGCCGGCTGCCGTCGGGTCTCGAACCCGGGGCCGATGGATTCGTAGTCAGCGACGCTAACCACTACACCACCGAGGCGCATTATATATATATGAGACAGCACGACTGCGCGCACAACGAAAATGCAACAATTATAGTAACTTAACAAGGCATTAGATAATTTCATAATGAATTCTTGAATCCCATACCTGAATATATATACAAGCGTAGCCTATTATCACATTACTAGCAGAAGCCGTGGTAAAAATATCACGACAGCTTTTTTGCAATCTCGCCCATTTGTAATGTCAAATTATTCCAAAGTCATCATATTTCTTAGCAAAGATATCGCAGCTAACAAAGAAAGATAGGCAGACAGTTGCTGGTGTCATGGCAAATAATCACCTTGCAATAATATCCGTTATCAGTTTGAGAAGTCAACATCTAAATTATGAAAAAAAAAATATATTTTTAAAAATTCAAACTTTTGTCCGATATCAGTTTGTGAAGAGTCAACATCTGAAGTATGCAAAAATATTAAAATAAAATTTTAATTTTTGTCAGATTGAAAAAAAAAAATTTCTTGTAGTTTGGTTTAATTTGAAGGAACTTTTACTTAATTTTCTCTTTCCAAAAAGCCGTTTCCGTTTTAGGGACAGACAGACAAAACTTAGCCTACTATATATACGATAGATTAGGTACACCAATTAATTCTTAAACCATGAAGTAGTTAAACATTACCCAGGCTAAATTATATTTTAGACACCAATGGCACCATTTAAGAGACTATACTGGTTTCTATGATAAAAAGATGGAAACATCTACCGTAATTCCGGTTTTACAATACAGGGCCTACTTTAGAAACAATTACATTAACTTTATAAACTTAAGCTCTAATCTGCAATACTTTTGTTTAGTTGACTAAATTAAATTGTCTTTTTAAATTAACATTCCTTATGTTAGGACCTAGGCCAAAATAACGTCAATCTTAGTAGGCTACATACGGTACGAGTAAACTAGCGAGCCCAAATCCAACCACAGTTTTTTCATCAACATTTACCGATTTCGTACTGGTGCTGGGACAGTCTACAGACTAAAAACAAACCATCATAGGCCTATAGGTTACCCTATGTAAACTAACGGTATATAAACAGCAATAGGCCCGAACTAAAGATACCCAGAACTACCATTAAGCTTTAACAAAAAATGAAGCCTATGATAGGATAACAGACTAAGAAAACTGGTGCAGTTTCCTTTACTTTATTCAATATTTTATTCTCTTGTTAAAGATAGCCAACAAGGATATGCAGCCTACCATTTCCTACTTCAACGGAGATATTTATTACATAAAGCTTGGGTTAATATTGAAAAAACCTCAGGGGATTTTTTTTTTAATAAAAATAGGTTTTTGGTGTATTTTTGGGCGCTTTGTTCAAATATGACCGTTTCAGTTACAACTGATTCTAGGTTAGGTTTGGTTTCCTCATACTTTCCAGTGACAACATTTCTGACGAAAAATACATTGATATTGGAAAAGAACACTAAAAATTATGAAGAAACCTAACCTAGAATCACTGGTGATTGAAATGAAGGTCATATTTAAACAAAGCACTCCAAAATACACCAGAAAAACTTGTTAAAAAACCAAAAAACAGGCCACGTGTTCAGTACTTACCGGTTTGTTTTAATGAAACACCTGTTAAATGATTTGTATCCAGCTTCAATTGAAAAATAATAGTTTATAAAACTACACCAATTAGGTATCTATGCCCAAAATCTTGCTCAAACGAAGGCTAAAAGGCTCGAGTCTAAACACGTACCCAAAGCAGTAATTTAAGCTTCACGGTTTTTATTTGGGAG
Organism: Bathynomus jamesi; assembly: GCA_023014485.1. Lineage (NCBI taxonomy): Eukaryota > Metazoa > Arthropoda > Malacostraca > Isopoda > Cirolanidae > Bathynomus > Bathynomus jamesi. The sequence continues at coordinate 513,521 of JAJOZX010002281.1, forward strand.
GCGTACGCAAAGTGGATAGGGATGGGGGTGAGGATTAACGTGGCGTGAGCTCACTTGGCAAAGATTTGATACTTTGCACCCATTGCATCAAAATTTGATGGGAAATATACTTCTCGTGAGATATCGTTTAAAAGGAATTTTCAAAGGGTTTCTTACTTTGTGGGTAGATTACTCCCAGCACACCCTTGACGACCTTGGGATATTTCCCCTCCCCTTACTGGGAGAACCGCCCAAAAGGTTGAAAAAAAGCTTTCCTTAGAGAACTGATTATAAATGGTAGGCAAAATGTTCTGACGAGATAGTATTTGGGTATATACACACACACACACAAAGCACGTTAATTAAAAGCGAATTAAAACCAAAAGACACTGCTAAGCGAGTTTTATTCACCATTTGAAAATTCTGCAGTACAACAATCAGACTTAAATCTTGTTAGCAATGTTACAGCAACCAAAATAAAGTTATCCAAAAAGGTGTTCCTAAGAATAACTCCACATTTTTGGGAGCACCTTTTCTGGATTATTCTGTATTTTACATTTGTCTTTACACTTCATGAATTTAATTTGGGGATAATGTACTCCATTATCTGTGAGGATTAAGTATTAGGCGTAGTTATTAAGCATTTAACAAGATTAAATGCTAGATCGTCTACAAAATCTGAGGCATACGATATTCTGAAAGCATTTCTTGGCAGGAAGTACTATAAAATTCAAGCAATTTAGCGGCACTTAGTACAGTATATATTCGTATATACATAATTAGGGCGAAATTTCAAATGTCAGACGCGGTTCGTAGACAGTGCATAACAGTTTAATACTATAGGTTAGGTTAGTACTGTAATTAGGGCCCATGGACACACTGAACACTATTTGAGTAGCAAATTTTTACCAATTTGGTTGGGGTTAAATTAGGTTAAGCTATAGTAATTAGAGCCTATGGATTGTCTCTAAACTGCGTCTGGTATTTGGAATTTTACCATAATTAGATATTGGTATCGTACTGCGATAAACCTAGAGATTACCGAAATAGGAATCGCTAAACTTCGTTCAAATTCTCCCCAGTAGTTCAGTTTCGAAGTTACACAAGCCAATGCCATATTAAATCAATGATGGTAAATTCAAACCATACATTCATGTAGGCTTAAAAGGCCCCTAATATTTGAAACACCTCCACCTAAGATCCAACAAACTTTTTAAACTTTACTGTAGGTCTGACTTAAGTTTTCAAAGGAAAAAACTTGGCAAAACTACGAGTACCATGAGCGAGTCTATAAATGAATTACCCTCAAACATAAGTAGGCCTACGAGTCTCAGGGTCAAATTTCCTAAACGGAAATTTAAAACTTATCAAGTTAGGTCTACTTGGGATACACATGTTTGGATGCGAGTCCTCTAATATAGGCCTTGGGTTTCACTAGCTGGTAAGTCACGCGAGAGCATAGGCTTAACTTTTTAAATAAAATTTCACTGAACGTGTATAGGAATCAGGGTCTACAAAGTCCTTCAGCCAAATTGTCGATGTCAGCACAAAAAAGAAAGCAGGCCAAAGCTAATTAACATATTAACAAATCCAAGTCTCCAGCTTAAGGCAAACACGTGCATAATGTAACTACATGCTTGTTCTTAAAACAAAGCAAATAAATATGATTGATCAGAACGATGTTTCTACAAACGAAATGCTCCCAACTCGACTTCAATATCAGAACACAACGACCAAGCGACCACAAACGTGGTTGAACATAAACAACGCAGAGAGTACAGTCGTTCTTTCAGCACAGTACCCTTTCAGAAGGCGACGTTGCCATATTTGTTCATTTTGCCATACAATAATGATTGTTTCATTTTAACTCTTAACTTAATTATGCAAGAAAGATCTAAGAAAAATGTGGTATAAATAAAATTTATGTAATCTGAAACTTTGATTTGCAAGACGATAAAAATTAGTTGTTGGACTTAAACAGTACTAGGCCCAGAAAGTTATAAATATATATGCGGGTGTGCACGTGTACTTACCAAAATATAGGGTTGAAACTCTGTAAATAACGAATACTTTCGTCATATCTATGATATAACTTAAAAGAAAGTATAAATCCCAGGATGTCTTTTCAGCCAATGAATAATTTAAGCCTACTTTTTTTCTTGTTAATTATAGCTGATTCATGCTCTCTACACGTAGTTTCAAGAATGTTTAACAGTTTATGCATTATTACAAATAATGAACACCCAAAGAAACATTATACCTAATAATCAGATGATTTTCGTTCATGTATTATTACTGTGCCGCACATAAATATACTATGCATGAATTTTACTGAACTCTAAGGTTGATATTAATATTATGGGTTCTTTTAAACTATTTTCCCCCCAACATACTCTTTTCAACAATCACCACCCCAATGCTGATCTTTTCAACTATATCCCCCAAAGTTTAAACTGCAAATTAACCAAAATAAGATAAGAAAACAATAACAACAAATTTATTATTTATTGCAAACAAATAATAAATAGAGAACCATTCTTTACATAGGATAAAATATTTTAATATGCTCACATAAGTTATTAAAAGCATTTCGATTAAATTTATCGCGTCACATAAATTCTTACAGGTTCCAGTGTAAGAAATCGTGGTTGCATCCCATCATTTCTTTAATGCGTGGTTTATGCTTGTGCCAGTAAGACTATGTGCTGCGTATGTTATGTAATGTTACTTATGAACTCTTAATAAATAAATGAAATACATACAATTTGTTCAAAAAGTCGTCGTATAATTGCGTGGTTTTTACTGGTACATACACTGCAAATACACTTCCCAAAACCTGTTTTTGATTTTTCACGGTGTCAAACCGAAAACATACAATTCAATCCAATCTCCAATCCAGTATCTGCTACAAATTATTAGAACACCATTTATAATTTTTTCTTTGAAAACACACACACACACATTATATTTAACCCTTTACTGCCCAAAAGGACAAATTTCTAACTTTTCAAATACACGCATTCATAACCTAACCCGACAAAATATTTGGGCAGTAAAGCAGGGTTGGCAAAAAACCCAAAACCCAGCAAAAACCCAACTGTTTTTTGCTGGGTAGTTCGGTTTTTGCTGTTTTTTTTGGTTTTTGCCAACCCTGCAGTAAAGGGATATTCGCCAACATATACATATATATATACTGTGTGTGTGTGTGTATATATATATATATATATAACCTCGTTCAGGTTCCGTGTGTTGGTCTCTCTTCACACGAAGGTCAAGCTGGTGGCCCCGCCTCTAGGCCTGGCTTGGTGGAGGAGCGAGTTGCTTTCTTGCGCTCTCTACCGCACATAGCCAGGTACACCCAGCTCATCTGGTACCGTCCTGAGACAGGCATCTAGTCTTCTCAGTACTTGTAGGTTATCTCCCCCCCATGCTTGATTTGTCATCGTGGCATAGCACGCACGCACGCAGAACAATCAAACGAGCATTTCGTTCTAGAATGTTTGATGCACATTGGTTGTTGATTTGTTATACAACTTACATTAACTTTTGGTCACCTGAAGATCAGGGTCCCCAGCCTTCTTTAGTTAGCCTTATAACGCTAACTAACAAAAATACCACGACCTAACCTAACCAATCGTTAGGTCAACTGTACGCCCTTGATGATTGGTTAGGTTAGGTCGTGATATTTTCGTTAGTTAGCCTTATAAAGCTAACTAAAAAAGGCTGGGGGCCCTGATCTTCAGGTGATCCTTAACTTTATAATGGCGATCCTTCAGAATCCGGCCATAAATTAGTTTAAAAAATAAATCGTATCAATAATTATTACATGAGCCAAATTATATATTTAATAGTATCTATTTCAGTAGATATTACCAATCCTTTGCACAATTTAATTATTGCTTTTTCAGCCAGAATGAATTTACTGCGACTTCATGGTATTTGCCACGATGACAAATCAAGCGTGGGGGGGGGGGGGGGGGGGGGGGGGGGGGGGGGGGGGGGGAGGGGGAGATAACCTACAAGCACCGTCTTCTCTTGAAGACTTCAACTTTGACGCCTGTAACGTTTCTGAGGTCCTTTGGAAGCTGCTTTTATATATATATATATATACTAGGTGAGGTACTCGGCGTTGCCCGGGTTAATTGAATGCCCGGTTAGGTCCCTTGACGATTGGTTAAGTCGTGATATTTTCGTTAGCTTATAGCGTTCAACATCCACCCCGGCAACGGCGGGTCGTTCCGCTAACATACAAACAGACAGGCTGACCGACTCTGTGTTGACATTCTTCATCCCATAAGAGGTTCCCGTGCCAAATTTGGTAGCTCTAGGTCAAACGGTTTGCGTTTGCATAAAGGACAGACAAACAAACAGACAGGCGGAAATATATAATAGATAAAATATCCCCCCAAAACCCCTCACTCCCTTTTATGCAACTTGGGGCTAACCCCCTCCCCCATTACCCCCACCCTTCCCCATATATATATATATATATATATAAATTATTTCACGAAAGTAACACGTGAAAAATATTTATGATGAAAAAAACCACGAAGGAAAGGAAACAGAATGGTGCTCAAGCGCTTTCGTCTAATGACATCCTCAGGAACATTAGATGAAAGCGCTTGAGCACCATTCCGTGTTTCCTTTCCTTTGTTTTTTTATCATATATATATATATATATATATAACAAAATGAAGGATTGATTAGGAATCATGAGAATTAAAAACAAACCTTTTCAAATTGTACCGTAAGACATTTACCAAATCTTAAATTCTGGTACTTTTCTGTTATCCCGGACCCCAGACTTTTTGCCAGTTGCCAGACTTCAGCTTTGACAGAATATTTTCATTAAAACTAACGAAAATATCACGCCTTAACCTAACCCTACCAACCAATTAGGTTAATTGAATGCCCGGTTAGGTAAACTGTACAGTGTACACCCTTGATAATTGGTTAGGTTAAGTCGTGATATTTTCGTTAGTTTTAACGAAAATATTCTGTCAAAATTGAAGTCTGGCAACTGGCAAAAAGTCTGGGGTCCGGGATAACAGGAAAGTACCTAAATTCTTTATGTAAATGTAAGCGATTAGAAAAAGTAAGGAAAAATGCCTTTATTCACTAATATAAGGAGGTCGAGATATATTATAAACACGTTTCTGTGTAGTTTGGGCAAAAGTTTTTGATCTCTGTATTTCATGAAAATAGAATTTAACATCATTTTGAATAAATCTAAAATGCTAATAATTTCATGGCTGTCTATTTGTTAATTATTTATATACAATCTTTAATATATATATTTTAAACTGTTGAATAATGTAATTATTTCGTACGCAACATTTTATTATCAATATTTTCAGTAAGTTAATGAGTAGAATCTCAGAAAAGACGCCAAAGATGTCAACAGAAATTTGAGAACGTTTCATCTCATGTCATTACAACCGAAAATGAAAATACAAATTTAAAACAACCAAATAAGATGCTCATATTCTACATATGTTTATAAGCTGCTTTGTAAAGTGAAGTAAAGTAAAATATGTACAATTAAAGTCCAAACGCCATTCAAACGTTGGTACATTATTTTGTTATAAGAAGAAATTCTTAGTTAATCAGCTCGCTATATGTCGTAATATATCAAAGAAACTGATTTGAACTGATTATGAAAGTGATGTGAACTAAGCAGATTTCAATTAAGTGAATTAAGAAAATTCAACAAGAAACTACTAACGGAAAAAGACATGGATGAAATACAATAGTTGTATTATAGTTTCAATACCAATTGTTCTTTATTATTTTATCAGCAACCAACCTACAGGACTCCCGCACCAACATTAACTGTTTTAAAACTAACAAATTTAGTGCTGATAAAAAATGTGGTAACACTTTAAAACCCTAAATTCTGTATTTCGCTTCATTTACTAACCTAAGAAATAAAAATAATAATAAATTTTAATGTTTACCTCAAAGTTATAAATAGAGCATACATGAAAAAATAAGTAAGTTTATCATTAAATTCGTTTTCTCTGAAAAACTTAAATCAGAAAACGTGACGCCTTTGAAAAGGAAAAGGAAACTTATGTGATAATCCTCTCAAATCCTGTCGTAGTTCATATTTGCTAAAGTTCCGAAGACATTTAAAAACCGTCATAAGTATATATATATATATATATATAGTCATGCGGTTTGCTTCTACAAAGCTTCAATTTAATATTTAGGAGAAATCCAATGACAAGGAGGAATGTAATGCCATGAAAAGTCTTCTTTAATGCGCAACGTTTCGAGCAATACGCTCATCATCAGGCTAGATAATAACAATATGTCCATACCTTGAGTATATATAGTCATGCGGTTTGCTTCTACAAAGCTTCAATTTAATATTTAGGAGAAATCCAATGACAAGGAGGAATGTAAATGCCATGAAAAGTCTTCTTTAATGCGCAACGTTTCGAGCAATACGCTCATCATCAGGCTAGATAATAACAATATGTCCATACCTTGAGTATATATAGTCATGCGGTTTGCTTCTACAAAGCTTCAATTTAATATTTAGGAGAAATCCAATGACAAGGAGGAATGTAAATGCCATGAAAAGTCTTCTTTAATGCGCAATGACTATATATACTCAAGGTATGGACATATTGTTATTATCTAGCCTGATGATGAGCGTATTGCTCGAAACGTTGCGCATTAAAGAAGACTTTTCATGGCATTTACATTCCTCCTTGTCATTGGATTTCTCCTAAATATTAAATTGAAGCTTTGTAGAAGCAAACCGCATGACTATATATACTCAAGGTATGGACATATTGTTATTATCTAGCCTGATGATGAGCGTATTGCTCGAAACGTTGCGCATTAAAGAAGACTTTTCATGGCATTTACATTCCTCCTTGTCATTGGATTTCTCCTAAATATTAAATTGAAGCTTTGTAGAAGCAAACCGCATGACTATATATACTCAAGGTATGGACATATTGTTATTATCTAGCCTGATGATGAGCGTATTGCTCGAACGTTGCGCATTAAAGAAGACTTTTCATGGCATTTACATTCCTCCTTGTCATTGGATTTCTCCTAAATATTAAATTGAAGCTTTGTAGAAGCAAACCGCATGACTATATATACTCAAGGTATGGACATATTGTTATTATCTAGCCTGATGATGAGCGTATTGCTCGAACGTTGCGCATTAAAGAAGACTTTTCATGGCATTTACATTCCTCCTTGTCATTGGATTTCTCCTAAATATTAAATTGAAGCTTTGTAGAAGCAAACCGCATGACTATATATACTCAAGGTATGGACATATTGTTATTATCTAGCCTGATGATGGCGTATTGCTCGAAACGTTGCGCATTAAAGAAACTTTTCATGGCATTTACATTCCTCCTTGTCATTGGATTTCTCCTAAATATTAAATTGAAGCTTTGTAGAAGCAAACCGCATGACTATATATACTCAAGGTATGGACATATTGTTATTATCTAGCCTGATGATGAGCGTATTGCTCGAAACGTTGCGCATTAAAGAAGACTTTTCATGGCATTTACATTCCTCCTTGTCATTGGATTTCTCCTAAATATTAAATTGAAGCTTTGTAGAAGCAAACCGCATGACTATATATACTCAAGGTATGGACATATTGTTATTATCTAGCCTGATGATGAGCGTATTGCTCGAAACGTTGCGCATTAAAGAAGACTTTTCATGGCATTTACATTCCTCCTTGTCATTGGATTTCTCCTAAATATTAAATTGAAGCTTTGTAGAAGCAAACCGCATGACTATATATACTCAAGGTATGGACATATTGTTATTATCTAGCGTGATGATGAGCGTATTACTCGAAACGTTGCGCATTAAAGAAGACTTTTCATGGCATTTACATTCCTCCTTGTCATTGGATTTCTCCTAAATATTAAATTGAAGCTTGTAGAAGCAAACCGCATGACTATATATACTCAAGGTATGGACAATATTGTTATTATCTAGCATGATGATGAGCGTATTGCTCGAAACGTTGCGCATTAAGAAGACTTTCATGGCATTTACATTCTCCTTGTCATTGGATTTCTCCTAAATATTAAATTGAAGCTTTGTAGAAGCAAACCGCATGATATATACTCAAGGTATGGACATATTGTTATTATCTAGCCTGATGATGAGCGTATTGCTCGAAACGTTGCGCATTAAAGAAGACTTTTCATGGCATTTACATTCCTCCTTGTCATTGATTTCTCCTAAATATTAAATTGAAGCTTTGTAGAAGCAAACCGCATGACTATATATACTCAAGGTATGGACATATTGTTATTATCTAGCCTGATGATGAGCGTATTGCTCGAAACGTTGCGCATTAAAGAAGACTTTTCATGGCATTTACATTCCTCCTTGTCATTGGATTTCTCCTAAATATTAAATTGAAGCTTGTAGAAGCAAACCGCATGACTATATATACTCAAGGTATGGACATATTGTTATTATCTAGCCTGATGATGAGCGTATTGCTCGAAACGTTGCGCATTAAAGAAGACTTTTCATGGCATTTACATTCCTCCTTGTCATTGGATTTCTCCTAATATTAAATTGAAGCTTTGTAGAAGCAAACCGCATGACTATATATACTCAAGGTATGGACATATTGTTATTATCTAGCCTGATGATGAGCGTATTGCTCGAAACGTTGCGCATTAAAGAAGACTTTTCATGGCATTTACATTCCTCCTTGTCATTGGATTTCTCCTAAATATTAAATTGAAGCTTTGTAGAAGCAAACCGCATGACTATATATACTCAAGGTATGGACATATTGTTATTATCTAGCTGATGATGAGCGTATTGCTCGAAACGTTGCGCATTAAAGAAGACTTTTCATGGCATTTACATTCCTCCTTGTCATTGGATTTCTCCTAAATATTAAATTGAAGCTTTGTAGAAGCAAACCGCATGACTATATATACTCAGGTATGGACATATTGTTATTATCTAGCCTGATGATGAGCGTATTGCTCGAAATGTTGCGCATTAAAGAAGACTTTTCATGGCATTTACATTCCTCCTTGTCATTGGATTTCTCCTAAATATTAAATTGAAGCTTTGTAGAAGCAAACCGCATGACTATATATACTCAAGGTATGGACATATTGTTATTATCTAGCCTGATGATGAGCGTATTGCTCGAAACGTTGCGCATTAAAGAAGACTTTTCATGGCATTTACATTCCTCCTTGTCATTGGATTTCTCCTAAATATTAAATTGAAGCTTTGTAGAAGCAAACCCGCATGACTATATATACTCAAGGTATGGACATATTGTTATTATCTAGCCTGATGATGAGCGTATTGCTCGAAACGTTGCGCATTAAAGAAGACTTTTCATGGCATTTACATTCCTCCTTGTCATTGGATTTCTCCTAAATATTAAATTGAAGCTTTGTAGAAGCAAACCGCATGACTATATATACTCAAGGTATGGACATATTGTTATTATCTAGCCTGATGATGAGCGTATTGCTCGAAACGTTGCGCATTAAAGAAGACTTTTCATGGCATTTACATTCCTCCTTGTCATTGGATTTCTCCTAAATATTAAATTGAAGCTTTGTAGAAGCAAACCGCATGACTATATATACTCAAGGTATGGACATATTGTTATTATCTAGCCTGATGATGAGCGTATTGCTCGAAACGTTGCGCATTAAGAAGACTTTTCATGGCATTTACATTCCTCCTTGTCATTGGATTTCTCCTAAATATTAAATTGAAGCTTTGTAGAAGCAAACCGCATGACTATATATACTCAAGGTATGGACATATTGTTATTATCTAGCCTGATGATGAGCGTATTGCTCGAAACGTTGCGCATTAAAGAAGACTTTTCATGGCATTTACATTCCTCCTTGTCATTGGATTTCTCCTAAATATTAAATTGAAGCTTTGTAGAAGCAAACCGCATGACTATATATACTCAAGGTATGGACATATTGTTATTATCTAGCGTGATGATGAGCGTATTACTCGAAACGTTGCGCATTAAAGAAGACTTTTCATGCATTTTACATTCCTCCTTGTCATTGGATTTCTCCCTAAATATTAAATTGAAGCTTTGTAGAAGCAAACCGCATGACTATATATACTCAAGGTATGGACATATTGTTATTATCTAGCATGATGATGAGCGTATTGCTCGAAACGTTGCGCATTAAAGAAGACTTTTCATGGCATTTTACATTCCTCCTTGTCATTGGATTTCTCCTAAATATAAATTGAAGCTTTGTAGAAGCAAACCGCATGACTATATATACTCAAGGTATGGACATATTGTTATTATCTAGCTGATGATGAGCGTATTGCTCGAATGTTGCGCATTAAAGAAGACTTTTCATGGCATTTACATTCCTCCTTGTCATTGGATTTCTCCTAAATATTAAATTGAAGCTTTGTAGAAGCAAACCGCATGACTATATATACTCAAGGTATGGACATATTGTTATTATCTAGCCTGATGATGAGCGTATTGCTCGAAACGTTGCGCATTAAAGAAGACTTTTCATGGCATTTACATTCCTCCTTGTCATTGGATTTCTCCTAAATATTAAATTGAAGCTTTGTAGAAGCAAACCGCATGACTATATATACTCAAGGTATGGACATATTGTTATTATCTAGCCTGATGATGAGCGTATTGCTCGAAACGTTGCGCATTAAAGAAGACTTTTCATGGCATTTACATTCCTCCTTGTCATTGGATTTCTCCTAAATATTAAATTGAAGCTTTGTAGAAGCAAACCGCATGACTATATACTCAAGGTATGGACATATGTTATTATCTAGCGTGATGATGAGCGTATTACTCGAAACGTTGCGCATTAAAGAAGACTTTTCATGGCATTTACATTCCTCCTTGTCATTGGATTTCTCCTAAATATTAAATTGAAGCTTTGTAGAAGCAAACCGCATGACTATATATACTCAAGGTATGGACTATTGTTATTATCTAGCATGATGATGACGTATTGCTCGAAACGTTGCGCATTAAAGAAGACTTTCATGGCATTTACATTCCTCCTTGTCATTGGATTCTCCTAAATATTAAATTGAAGCTTTGTAGAAGCAAACCGCATGACTATATATACTCAAGGTATGGACATATTGTTATTATCTAGCCTGATGATGAGCGTATTGCTCGAAACGTTGCGCATTAAAGAAGACTTTTCATGGCATTTACATTCCTCCTTGTCATTGGATTTCTCCTAAATATTAAATTGAAGCTTTGTAGAAGCAAACCGCATGACTATATATACTCAAGGTATGGACATATTGTTATTATCTAGCGTGATGATGAGCGTATTGCTCGAAACGTTGCGCATTAAGAAGACTTTTCATGGCATTTACATTCCTCCTTGTCATTGGATTTCTCTCCTAAATATTAAATTGAAGCTTTGTAGAAGCAAACCGCATGACTATATATACTCAAGGTATGGACATATTGTTATTATCTAGCCTGATGATGAGCGTATTCTCGAAACGTTGCGCATTAAAGAAGACTTTTCATGGCATTTACATTCCTCCTTGTCATTGGATTTCTCCTAAATATTAAATTGAAGCTTTGTAGAAGCAAACCGCATGACTATATATACTCAAGTATGGACATATTGTTATTATCTAGCGTGATGAGGAGCGTATTGCTCGAAACGTTGCGCATTAAAGAAGACTTTTCATGGCATTTACATTCCTCCTTGTCATTGGATTTCTCCTAAATATTAAATTGAAGCTTTGTAGAAGCAAACCGCATGACTATATATACTCAAGGTATGGACATATTGTTATTATCTAGCCTGATGATGAGCGTATTGCTCGAAACGTTGCGCATTAAAGAAGACTTTTCATGGCATTTACATTCCTCCTTGTCATTGGATTTCTCCTAAATATTAAATTGAAGCTTTGTAGAAGCAAACCGCATGACTATATACTGTATACTCAAGGTATGGACATATTGTTATTATCTAGCCTGATGATGAGCGTATTGCTCGAAACGTTGCGCATTAAAGAAGACTTTCCATGGCATTTACATTCCTCCTTGTCATTGGATTTCTCCTAAATATTATATATATATATATAGTTACGATAGAAATGTTCTTCGGGAACCTTATCCTCAATAGGAATATGAAAACAAGAGATACGACTCTCAACATGGCCAAACGTTTCGGTCCACTCAGGGGCCATCTTCAGTGACTAAATAGAAGCATCTAAAAATAATCATAAACTAAAGTAATACAAATGTCAAATTGTACGATAATAAAATCTAACACAAAAAAATTAAAAAGTTGTTAAAAAACTATCTGGATTATAAACAAAATAAAAGTAAAATTAAAACAAACTAAAATTTCAAAAATTAAAAGTTTAAAAATGTTTAAGTTTAAATTTTAAAAATTTAAAAAGGACTAACCTGGATGGTAAAAGTTACAAATACAAGTGGAGAGAAAGGAAAAAACAACTTAAGTTAGTGCGTTGGTTGCGTTTAAAAGGTGTTTGGTTGGTTAGGAAGTATGTAATTTTATCGAGGAAAGGCTATCGTTTAGTTCAGGATTTAATTTCTTGATAAAAAGGGATTCTAAAATTTTAAGATCATGTGAATTAGGAGCAGACGACAAAATCGCAAAGGAGTCCTGGGGGCACGGGTGGTCATGGGTCTCTGAATGATGCCGAATAGCAGAGGATTCAGGAGTGGAAAGAGGGCGAGTTCGATAAGAAAAACCCAAATGCTTCGAAATCCTAAGTTTTAACTGTAGGGCAGTCTGCCCCACATAACGACTTTGGCAGGTCGCACATGTATATAAATAAATAACAAAGGATCTCAAAAGCACGGGGAGGTGATCTTTATGGCGAAAAAAGGATTGCAGAGAATTAGAATTAGAATTAATGATTATAAAGTCGCATTGAGGGAAGTGTCTGTCCAAAATAGAGTGGACATCTTTATTAAGTTGAAAGTTAGTTGGTCTAAAAATGGAAGCTTAAGATAAACCTTCTGTTTCGGAACCGTGGAGTGAATTATTTTAGGTGAATATAGGTTATTTAAAAATTTAGAAATTAAAGCCTCAAAGTCAAAGTACAATAAAAATTATAGTTGAAAAATCTCTTAAGATACTGAATTTGTAAGTCAAATAAAGACCAACTTGAACAAAGGTGATAGGCTCTAAAAATACGACTTTTAATACTAGCCAGCTTAAAACTAAGTGGAATATTGCTGAAAAAATGAGTACCGAGTTGGGTAGTAGTAGTTGGTTTTCTGTATACTTGTGTTGAGAAGCCTATACTGTGTTTATTTATGGTAACATCAATAAACGAAATTTTATTGTGTTGTTCTACTTCCATAGAGAATTTAATATTAGGATGCTTAGTATTAATGTAATTTAAAAATAAAGGGGCATGATCTTTATGCTTAAAAATGACAAAACAATCATCTACATAACGTTTAAATAAAATAGGTTTAAAATCAAGCGGGCAATCCCTCAGCCACTTTTCCTCGTGAAAACAAAGAAAACTGTTAGCAAAGGACGGACCAAGGGGCGAACCCATTGCCATTCCCTCGTGCTGGTGGAAAAGTTCCTTATTAAAAAAGAATATAGTATCCTGGACTGATAACTTTAAAGTTTTGAAAACAATTGTCTGCTTAATCCCAAAATGTCATTAGTAGAACCAAACAAAGAATTTAATAATATCACAAGTTTCTAAAAGAGGTACATTGGTAAACAAAGACTGAACATCAAAGGAAGCCATGAAACAATCCTTAAACTTCAACTTTGGTGACACAATCAACAAATTCAAATGAATCTTGCAAAGTGAAATGAGAACGTGTGAGAGGGTCTATAATTGGGACAAAAAAAAAAAAAAAAAAAAAAAAAAAAACTTTGCCATCAAATTAGTCTTTTTCCCGCTTTCCTTCAGCATTCTAGTCCAGTGGAGGATATTAAACTTTTGGCAAACAAGTTCTACTATAAGTTTGATGGGTTTAAGGTTTTTTGTCCTGTTTTTAGTTTTAGTGATTTTAAAGTTCTCACGAACTTGGGAGGGATAAGAATGTAATTATTTGTAAGCCTGATAAGGTAAAGGTGTTGTTGTCTTAGACAGACAGACTATTTAAATAAAATGTATAATTTACTTTCTGATTCTACTAAGTTTTTGAAACTGCAGACTGATCCATTTAAATATATTGTGAAACTGGAGGACAGAATCAACAACTTTTTGCGTTCTCTCAAAAGTCGTGGCTTTTGATTGACTATTACGATAAGCTTTTTGCTTCAGGTACTAGCCCAGGGGTTGTTTATGGCCTACCTAAGACCCATAAACCTGGAGTTCCGCTCCGTCCCATTTTAGCAGCCATAAACACACGAAGTTAACCTCGCAAAATTTTTGGTCCCAATTTTATAGACCCTCTCACACGTTTCATTTCACTTTGCAAGATTCATTTGAATTTGTTGATTGTGTCACCAAAGTTGAAGTTTAAGGATTGTTTCATGGCTTCCTTTGATGTTCAGTCTTTGTTTACCAATGTACCTCTTTTAGAAACTTGTGATATTATTATAAATTCTTTGTTTGGTTCTACTAATGACATTTTGGGATTAAGCAGACAATTGTTTTCAAAACTTTTAAAGTTATCAGTCCAGGATACTATATTCTTTTTAATAAGGAACTTTTCCACCAGCACGAGGGAATGGCAATGGGTTCGCCCCTTGGTCCGTCCTTTGCTAACAGTTTTCTTTGTTTTCACGAGGAAAAGTGGCTGAGGGATTGCCCGCTTGATTTTAAACCTATTTTATTTAAACGTTATGTAGATGATTGTTTTGTCATTTTTAAGCATAAAGATCATGCCCCTTTATTTTTAAATTACATTAATACTAAGCATCCTAATATTAAATTCTCTATGGAAGTAGAACAACACAATAAAATTTCGTTTCTTGATGTTACCATAAATAAACACAGTATAGGCTTCTCAACACAAGTATACAGAAAACCAACTACTACTACCCAACTCGGTACTCATTTTTTCAGCAATATTCCACTTAGTTTTAAGCTGGCTAGTATTAAAAGTCGTATTTTTAGAGCCTATCACCTTTGTTCAAGTTGGTCTTTATTTGACTTAGAAATTCAGTATCTTAAGAGATTTTTCAACTATAATTTTTATTGTACTTTGACTTTTGAGGCTTTAATTTCTAAATTTTTAAATAACCTATATTCACCTAAAATAATTCACTCCACGGTTCCGAAACAGAAGGTTTATCTTAAGCTTCCATTTTTAGACCAACTAACTTTTCAACTTAATAAAGATGTCCACTCTATTTTGGACAGACACTTCCCTCAATGCGACTTTATAATCATTAATTCTAATTCTAATTCTCTGCAATCCTTTTTTCGCCATAAAGATCACCTCCCCGTGCTTTTGAGATCCTTTGTTATTTATTTATATACATGTGCGACCTGCCAAAGTCGTTATGTGGGGCAGACTGCCCTACAGTTAAAACTTAGGATTTCGAAGCATTTGGGTTTTTCTTATCGAACTTCTCGCCCTCTTTCCACTCCTGAATCCTCTGCTATTCGGCATCATTCAGAGACCCATGACCACCCGTGCCCCCAGGACTCCTTTGCGATTTTGTCGTCTGCTCCTAATTCACTTGATCTTAAAATTTTAGAATCCCTTTTTATCAAGAAATTAAATCCTGAACTAAACGATAGCCTTTCCTCGATAAAATTACATACTTCCTAACCAACCAACACCTTTTAAACGCAACCAACGCACTAACTTAAGTTGTTTTTTCCTTTCTCTCCACTTGTTATTTGTAACTTTTACCATCCAGGTTAGTCCTTTTTAAATTTTTAAATTTAAACTTAACATTTTTAAACTTTTAATTTTTGAAATTTTAGTTTGTTTTAATTTTACTTTTATTTTGTTTTATAATCCAGATAGTTTTTTAACAACTTTTTAACTTTTTTTGTGTTAGATTTTATTATCGTACAGTTTGACATTTGTATTTACTTTAGTTTTATGATTATTTTTAGATGCTTCTATTTAGTCACTGAAGATGGCCCCTGAGTGGACCGAAACGTTTGGCCAATAAATGTTGAGAGTCGTATCTCTTGTTTTCATATTCCTATTATATATATATATATATATATATATATATATATATATAGTATGTACAATGTGTGTGTGTGTGTGTGGAAAATCTATTGTGTAATTAGGTTTATAATTTGAAATTGCAATTTAGCTTCTATTCTTTAGCAGTAAAGTAACGTAATATATATGTAGAAAAGGTAGATGTAAAATATGAGAAAAATGTAATAAACGAATGCAGTTTAAAATAATCATAATACCTCATCTAATTTTTAATTTAATTAAAAAAAGAAAAGGGTCCTATAATCACAGACTATAATTCAATGAGATTTTGTAAAAACGTAACGCAATTAAAGACAATCAAAACACAAAGTTTTGTTTTTACTTCTAATTAAAGATATTACAGAAAAATGTAATGATATATAATACTACGTAGGGTTGCCAGATTTTTCAAATGTCCATGCGGGACAAAATTTCTTCTGAGGTCTTTTTTTTAAAACGTTTTTGTTTTTTCGGAGTAGTCTCTGAACTAGCCATTTTGCTAAGGGAAAAATTGTAAATAATATTATTATTATTATTATTATTATTATTATTTTATAATAAGTAAAAAAACCATGACTGTAAATAACACCAGTACACATTTGAAAACTTGTCGATCGATTTTTACAAACTAGTTGGTGATTCTATATAATTTGAGTGCGCTGATCTCAAAAATATAGTTAGTTTTTCCCTATCACGTATGGTTTTCTTACTACAGGGTGTGTCATAAATCCCCCATTTATCCCCAAATGTGAACCATCTTATCGAGACCAACATTGGATTGCACATGCTAAACCATAAATTTTGTTGTTGTAGACTACAGTAACGCTTACATAATAATGTAGGGTAAATATATATAACAACCAGTCCCGTTCCCAGCAAAATACTCTCTCCCCTCCCATCAATGGGTGGTTAACATTTGGGGACAGATGAGGTATTACAACACCCCTTGTAGCACGAAATCTTTAGGTGATAGAGTAAAACCTAATTAAAGCAGAATTAAATAGCTCCTAGCTCTTGGACAAGCATATTGCTTGTTTATGAAAGAATAAAAAAATAACTGAAAGAAACAATATATATTTACCTTCTTTACTTGCAAACATTTCAGGACTTATTCCAAAGACTTAAGACTGCGAAGGTAGATCTGACTAATGACGACTAAACCGGTGCTTCTTTGATGTTTTCTTATGCTGTGCGTTAGGCTGATCTCGTTGCAGACACCAGCAGTAATCCGCCATCATATTTGTATGCCATCTTCCTTGATATCTTCTTTCCATGGTTTTGATGTCCTGGTGAAATCGTTCCCCTTGCTCCTCACTGACATCTCCGAGATTTTCAGGAAAACGGTCAAGATGCGAAAATAAGAAGTGAACTTTCAGGCTCATGTGGCAGCCTAAGGCGCAAAACTTTTTAAGCATATTTTCCACCAGTCTTTCATAATTTTGGCTTTTGTAGTTTCCCAAGAAGTTTTCAACATCTTTGAAACCAAGCCATGCTTCTTTTTCTTTACTGGTCATTGTGTTCAGGAAATGATCGTCTGTCAATAACTTTCTAATCTGAGGACCTATAAAAACACCTTCCTTTATTTTCTCGTAGCTAATCTTTGGATATTTTGAACAAATGTACTTGAAACACTCACCTTCTCTATTCAATGCTTTGACATACTGCTTCATCAAGCCTAACTTAATGTGCAAGGGTGGTAGGAGGATTTTATTTGGTTCAACTAGATGTTCATGTAAAATGTTCTTTGATCCTGGGGTAAGATTCTCTCTAGGAGGCCAAGTTTTCCTCTTCCAGTGCTGGTCACGTGCTCGACTATCCCATTCGCAGATGAAACATGGCATCTTAGTGTATCTTGATTGCTGCCCAAGTAACATGCAAAGGACTTTGAGATCCCCACACAATATCCATCTGTGATTTTGATACTGAATTTTTTCCAGAAGCAGTTTCATGTTATCATAGGTCTCTTTAAATGAGTAGAATGGGCCACTGGGATTGATGCATATTTGTTACCGTTGTGCAGTAACACTCCTTTTAGACTGGTTTTAGAGGAATCTATAAACAACCTCCAGTCACTGGTTTGGTATTCGATGCCTAGCTTGCACACTAATCCTGTGATGTCCTTGCAAAATACCAAGGGACCATCTTCTTCGAAAAAAGGCACGAAGTCTTTCTCACGATTTCTGTACCAAGCGAAGTATGTGTCGGATGCCAATAAATTGTTCTCCTGCAATCTAGACCCCAAAAGTTCTGCAGAGTCCTTAGGCAGATTCAAATCCCTGACTAAGTCAATTAGTTCGGCTTGGGTTAATGGTTTAGGATCTCGGTCAGCTGTTGGCTGTTCATAAACATCATCATTGTCTGGATTTGGAGCTGAATCAGAGTCTGAATTGTATTGATCCAGACTCTCGGGTGGGCGGGGAATAGGAACTTCTGGACCATGGGGTACCGGCCTTATTGCAGATGGAAGACTTGGGTATTGAAGGCTCTCTTTATTCTTTGCATTATAACCTTTAACATTGCAAGAACAGAAGTAGCAGTCGTCGGTATGGTTTCTAGGCACCATAGGGATCCCAAATGGCAAACTTTTCTTTTTATCTTTGCTCCAATTCCTTAGTGCCGCAACACACGTAAGACAAACCTTGTGCGGAGCCCAACTTTTGTCTTGATCTCCTAATTTAATTCCAAAATAAGCATGATAAGCTCTCTTAATGAAGGTCGTTACATTTGTCCTTTGTTTTACAACAACATACCACCACAAATATAACAAAATATGTCTGGACTATGGGTACATCCTCTAGAAGCCATTATTAAAATTTTAAAGACGTAATGTTAGAATTATCTATCTGAAAAATATGAAAAAACGAAATTAATTCAAGATAAAAAAGGTAAAAAATTACAAAACGCCCCAAAATTGTTTTGCTAATAACTTTAAAACTGTGGGTGATAGAAAAAAACTGGTAGCATTTTTTAATTCAGCGCAGCGAACTGCTTCAGAATCACAACTCAAAATAAAGAAATCGATTTTCATGCAGACCGGTGTAATTAATTCAAAAAAATATTCTAAATCTTATAAATAAAATCAAGTGTGTGTGTGTGTGTGTGTGTGTGTTCCTCTTTCAAAAAACTTTCAAGCAAATGCAGCAATTTACACCTGAACGATTTCTTATAAAAAGTGGACATACAGATTTTATTTGAATTACACAATCTCAAGTTGTATGGTCAAGCAATCGCAGGATTCACACTAATTCAAAGCTTACAATATAACTACAGCCGAAAAACTGCCAACTCGTGGCCAAACACAACATTTTATAAGCGTTATGTAATTTCTAGGATGTTCTAGAACATTCAACATTACTCTACAGAATTCTACAGGATCCTACATAATTCTAGAAAATTCTAAATCAATTCATCCCGAAAAAATTTGCTGAAAAAATATTTTTTGCGGGACATTTTGAATACAAAGCGGGACGCGATATTTTTGGATCAAATGCGAGACTGTTCCGCAGAATGCAACCCTGGCAACCCTAGCGCCAAGCCCAGTTTGCCCATGCGTTAATCCGATACTGCGTCAATGCACGTTTCTTCAGTTGAACTGCAAAGGAAATTTGTTCGAGTAGCCTGAAGGGAGTAAATTCAAATTAGGTTGAACACCATTAATGAAACATAGAGGGTGTGTATAAAGTAACGCGAGTGAAGAGACAAATCCGATTTGAACTGGTTTAAACAAGTTTCAACTTGTTTTTTAACTCGTAAAAACATTTTCAACACTTCTCGTAAACCTTACCATCGAATATACAGTTGCTATAAAGTACGTGTAATAAATATTTCTTGTTCATTTTAGATTTTTTTTTAGTTCATGATTTGGATAACCTCGATAGACCTTGGTGGCTTCATGTTTTCCAAATGAAATGTAATAAAATGTTCACTCGCGTGAATATAATTCAAATCGGATTTGTCTCTTCACTTCGTTACTTTATACACACCCGGTATAACGCCTAAGCCATTAAAGTATCCTATATGTAATTTAGGGTTGCCAGATTTCCAGTGAGAGCTGACCGGACATTTGGGGGGGGAGTTTGGAGCTGGCGGGTATGAGGACCCTTTTCCCCTCTCCTTTGAAAGACTGACATTTGTAGGGCTTATTTAGTGCATTTCATCGAGTTTATTTAATAAAGTAGATAGCTTTGTAACTTTGTATATGTTAAATAATTTCAGATAATGATACATTTAGCGCGTTACCGTTTCAGTAAATAATTATGTTAGCTATATTCCTGTCCTCTATTCTTTTGCTAAAAACATACTATTTTAAGATATGATTCGGGAGTGGGAGTTTTCTCATAGGCAAATTGAGTGTTTTTACCCTTAACTTGCCGTAGGTCCGTAACTAATTCACAATTGGAACTAATACTCTGAAATGCATTTGCGAACATACCTATAGAATTATAGAAAGGCAAATAAAACATCTATCTTTAAGATTCTGCCAAATTTATGCCAATAATACTGAATAGTCACACACTCACAGGTGACGAAACTACTCACTGCTATAATAGCATATCTATAATCCATTACAAATTACAGTATGAGCGTGTTGCAAGTATAGGCTATAAGGTTGTGTTCCTGAAAACAAATGTCCACATTCTAAAAACTCAAAGGCATTTATCCGCGATTTATATGACAATAATATATTCAGTATATTGATATGACAAATAACAATAATATTCAAACTTTCCTCTCCCTTTATACAGTACTTCCCCAGATGAGCATCATGAGCCCTCAAAAATTCCCTTTTTGTCACGAAATTTTCCTATGTGCCTGTAATACTACATTTTTACTTTAAGTTAAATTATTTTTTGATGTGAATGAATGTGTTTAAGTTTAAAGTTACAATATATTTATAACTGATTCAAGAATTTTTGCGGTGCTACTATAGCGTGATTCCTACCTCGATTCGGCGGTCTACCTTTTAATTATAGCTTCTTACCTTGTTTACTAATTGCTTGTTTACATTCCAATGTCCATCGCCCTTGACGATTGGTTAGGTTTAGTCATGATATTTTCGTTAGTTTTAACGAAAATATCGTGACTAAACCTAACCAATCGTAGGTAGACCACATACTATAGTAGCACCGAAACTATTTTTTAAATAAATAAAATTGAATAATAAATAGCATTTTATATTTATTATATTTTCATTTATACCTTGGATAGGAATCACACTCTACAGTACTGTAGTTTCGAAACAAAACGGGTAGGAATCACCCTATCTAAGTATCGAAGTCACCGGTAGGAATCACGCTAGTAGCACCATTTTTGCTATGACCGGTCATCTGGCAACCCTATATAATGTGATATGAAATGTTATTATGAGGCCTACTTTTACTGATTAGGTGTTCGTAGTTCTCTGAGTTTCATTTGGTGTTTGATGTTTGGCGTATGCATGCAAACTTGAACCTTCGGACGAATAAAGACTCTCGCATGGTGCAAATTCCTTTGACATCTGGGCAGACTAATTCCATTTCTCTTAATATTCCAGAGTAACTATCAGTGGCGTATCCTGATCAGCTGCTTTGGTTTATCGTACTTATTCACATATATATATTATATATATATGTAAATAAGTACGATAAACCATGCAGGCTGCAAATTGCAATACTTACAGAATTTAGCTACCGAAGCCAACATAGATATCATATGCCTAACGGAAACACACTTGTATAAAT
Organism: Bathynomus jamesi; assembly: GCA_023014485.1. Classification (NCBI taxonomy): domain Eukaryota; kingdom Metazoa; phylum Arthropoda; class Malacostraca; order Isopoda; family Cirolanidae; genus Bathynomus; species Bathynomus jamesi. The sequence continues at coordinate 535,370 of JAJOZX010002281.1, forward strand.
GCGAAAAAGGCTGTGAAAACTGCATCGAGGATACTGAAATAGCATTGCTGGACTACAGCATACACAGAGCAGATAGAGTGGCTAGACGAGGGGGAGGGTGTTGCATCTACGTGAAAAACACATACACATGTGAAGTGAAGGTAAACAAATCAAAGAACACAGTCGAAGTTATTATATTAGAAGTGAAAAAACTGAACCTAACCATTATGAACATCTACAGACCACCAAACACCACAAAAAGTGAATTCCAATTTGCTACAAATGAAATAGAAAACATATTAAAATTACTTGAAACTCCAGCAACAAATATTCTTATTTTCGGAGATTTTAATTTTTCAGTCATAACATGGAAGAAAAATGAAGTTATATATGTCGAGAAGTTTCATGGCAACATTACAAAAGATGATCGAATCCAAGCAACAATGCTATTAGATATTATGGAACATTACGCCCTTACCCAGGAAATCTGTGAAGCCAAAAGAAAAGAGAACGTTTTGGATTTAAGCTTGACAAATAACAACGAGATAATAATAAATAAAAAAGTAACACTCACAAAGTTTCCAATCATAACCTCATCGATATACAATTGAAGTTAGCACCTAGCGGTCCGAAAACGCATCCTAGAGTCAGAAGGAATATTTGAAAGCTTGAACATAAATTCAAAAACAGTAAATTGTGTAAACGTAAATAAAAATTTAAAGGAAATAAAATGGGAATTGATACTTCACGAGAAGACTCCACAAGAAATACGATGTATAATAGAGATTGAAACCAGTCCTGTGATACTGAAACATATTCCAGAGAGGCAGAAAAGAAAACGTAGTAAGCTCGAGAGGAAAATCAGGATACTATTCAGGCAACGAGGACAAACCGTAAAACATCTCCACAGATGCAGAACTGATGCAAAGAGACTCAAACTAGAGAGGAAACTTGGCGAAATAGAAATGGACCTAAAGCAAACATTCATACATAAGACAAACGAGGAGGAAAACAAGGTAGCAGAAAACATGAAAAATAACCCAAAATACTTCTACACGTTTGCGAAAAGGAAAATGCAGTGTAAGGAGAGTATTGGCCCGTTGATAGACGGGGAGGCCAAATACACAAATGACCCGAAAAAAATAAGTGAACTACTTACGGAACAACTTAACTCTGTGTTTAGCACTCCTAAGTCCAAGATGGAAGTGGAAAACCCAGACGAATTTTTCGACATAGATACAGATCAACCAAAAACAAATTCCGGCACAAACCTATTAATGGACTTCGAGTTCACGGAAGGAGATGTAATCAAGGCTTTATTACAGATGCGAGACAATTCGGCGCCAGGGCCAGACACATGGAGTGCCACGTTTCTGAAGAAATGTAAAACCGCCATACTTACTACGGAGGAAATCACTCGACACAGGACAAATTCCAAGCCCCTTAAAGAACGTTAACATTGCCCCCCTCCCTATTTAAAGGTGGTAACAGAGCAATGCACAAGAATTATCGGCCAGTGGCTCTCACCTCACACCTTATAAAGTGCTTTGAACGTATAATTAGAAGGAAAACTACCTACTACCTACAAGAAAAAGACTTATACAAACCAAATCAACATGGCTTCAGGGCTGGAAGATCATGCCTATCACAGCTACTAGACCATCAGGAGAAAATATTTGAAACATTGTGTCGATGACAAAACATAGATGTAATATATATGGACTTTGCTAAAGCCTTCGATAAATGTGACCATGGAATCATAGCACACAACCTTAAGAATACAGGAATTACTGGAAAGCTAGGAAGGTGGATATTTAATTTCTCGACGCAAAAAACACAGAGTGGTGGTAAACGGAGTTAAATCGGGTCTCGGAAGTCGTGAGCTCTGTCCCACAAGGGACAGTATTAGCTCCCTTGCTGTTCATAATAATGATTGCAGATATTGATGCAGATATTAAGGACAGTATTGTATCATGCTTCGCAGATGACACAAAGATATTTAAGGAAATATTAAACGAAGGTGACATAAGAAAATTACAAAAAAACATTGAAACATTATTCCAGTGGGCAGAAGACAACAATATGAAGTTCAACGAAGAAAAATTCCAACTTCTAAGATATGGTAATAACAAGGAGCTACAGAAAAAAGGGTACACAACTATGCAAGCCAAACAGATAACACCAAAGCCACAAGCCAGGGATCTTGGAGTAATAATGTCGTCGGATGCAGAATTCAGAGAGCACTACAACATCAAAATTACAACGGCTAGAAAAATAACACTGGTATGCATCAATTTTGCTGTCAAGGGTTTTGTAAGTGATTCTTATAGAGTTTTTCCTGCTGATTTCGAATCTGCAATCCGTTTTTCTCAATCAGCTCAGGTTATCCAGCTATGGTCTCATAAGTAAAATAGAATTTTTCGTGATTTTGTCAAAGCGGAATTGGAACAGTAACATCTATCATCACTTGTTTCACTTGTATAATATCTTTTTTTACTTTTCAGGCATATAGATAAAATATTTCATAATGAATAGAGCGTGTAAAAATGATCCCAAATAGATTCTGCTACATATGTGGGACGGTTACCATGCCAAATAACCAGTCCCAAATCACTAAATTTGTGAAGACAATGTACCGTATGCTCTATACTATAGAGCATACTTTGGAATTAAGCTAGGGGACCAGGACAAAAATTTCGCCCCTCATATGTGCTGCAAGACGTGCATTGAATTTGAGAAGATGGAGCAAAGGCAGAGCGAAATCTTTGCCTTTTGGAATTCCCATGATTTGGAGAGAAGGAAAAGATCACGTGACAGATTGCTATTTCTGCATGACAAACCTCCAAGGTAGGCTTATAAATTTATTTTTCTTAAATATTTTGAAATCCTCGTATGAAACTTGACATAATATTCACCATAATGTAATATTCACCATATATAGCATAATATTCACCATAATGTAATATTCACCATATATAGCATAATATTCACCATAATGGTAATCATACATTTACATATACATATTGTTATAGAAAATACATTTACACATACATATTGTTATACAAGTTACATTTACATATACGTACAATGATTGTAATTTTCTTTCTTTTTCATTCATATTGTCCCCGAAGGGACAATATGAATGAAAAAGAAAAAAAATATACAGACTCCATCAACCTATTTCATATCTTACAGACCGCAGCCTTCCCTCACGAGCCGCCACTGTCTGAATGCTTCTTCTATTTCATATGCAAGTTTTATATCCATGTTTCTGTGTTTCTATTTTCAGGAGTTAACAAGAAGAATAAACACATTGTTGTATACCCTGACATTCCTTCTGCTATGAGACCTGTACCCCATGGTCCTGGAATTCCAATACCTGACCCACCTCAAACCCTGGACTTCGATGATTCTGATGATGAATCAATGACCAATACCAATGACCAGTCCCAGTCGTATATACCTCAAAATACCGCTTCAAATGAGCCGAGGCCTCTCAACCAGGCCAAACTTAATGATCTTACCAGGGATTTAGGACTTTCCAAATTAGCTGCCGAGATCTTGGGCTCACGACTTCGAGAAGACAACTTGCTGGCTCCGGGAACAACATTCTCCTGGTATAGGAAACGAGAGGAAGAATTCCGCAAGTTTTTTGCAGTGCACGAAAATACCTCTTCCTCAGTGTACTGCTGCAATGTTGAGGGCTAATCGAATCCTTGGGCCTGCCATATAACGCATCAGAATGGAGGCTATTTATAGACTCGTCTAAACGAAGTTTGAAAGCAGTACTTCTCAACATTGGGAATAGGGTTGCATCAATCCCTGTAGCACATTCCGTACAACTTACTGAGAGCTACGATAACATGAAAATTTTACTGGATGCTCTCGTATACGACCAACATAACTGGAGGATCTGTGGAGATTTGAAGGTAATACTAATATCATAAGTAAACTATTGCTATTGACTATGTTGTTTTTCCAAAGGTTATTTGAGAGCGTATAAGAACACTTAACTTCCCCACAGAAGTGATACAGTCCAATGCATAGATTTTTTATCTGATAGAACAAATTCTCTAAATTCTTTAAATATTTTCATTTTTTTCCAGATTGTGGCATTTGTATTGGGAATGCAAGGGGGATACACGAAATACCCATGTTTTCTCTGCAAATGGGATAGCCGAGCGGATGAGAAGCACTATGCACAGCGTGAATGGGCATCCAGAGAGAATTTTGAACCTGGGTCGCATAATGTCGTTTCAGTGCCCCTTGTACCACCAACAAAAATTTTGCTCCCACCACTTCATATTAAGCTGGGCTTGATGAAAAATTTCATCAAATCAATGAATAAGGAGGGTTCAGCATTCCGATATATCGAGAGTAAATTTCCTCATATATCTGATGCTAAACTAAATGCTGGGGTTTTTGATGGTCCTCAAATTCGAACTTTGATCAAGGATACTCAGTTCGAAAACGCAATGACTCCAACTGAGAAGAATGCCTGGCAGGCATTCAAATCAGTTGTCACTGATTTTCTTGGCAAGCGTAGAAGTCCAGAATACGAGTCCGTTGTCGAAAACTTGATGGGAGCTTCAAAGCTCATGGGTCGCGCATGTCCATAAAAATGCACTTTTTGGTCCCACTTGGACTATTTTCCTGAAAATTGCGGGGATTATAGTGAGGAACAGGGTGAACGATTTCACCAAGATATCAAAATAATGGAAGAGAGGTACCAGGGAAACTGGGATATCAATATGCTGGCGGACTATTGCTGGTGTTTGAAGCGAGACGTGCCCGAAGAAAAACACGGACGGAAAGCCAAAAAAATTCCATTCCTTCCTCAATAAACTTTTTTCCATATTCATTGTATGAATAAAAGTATTTATTCACACAATGCTTTCATTTTTCACGAGTGTTCTTATAATATTACTCGTATCTACAGTGTTTAAGCTAAAAAAATCAATAAATTTGGGGATAAAATTGGACTTATAATAAATGGCCAATAGAGAAAAAACCTGACCTGATTGAGGAAAACCAATGTCATTTTCGAATTCAGCATGGTCGAATTATATAATATGAGTTGAAAAAACCCTCACAGCAGACAAAAAATTTCATATGCATACCAGTGTAATGGGAATCATCTGGAGGAGCTTCCGCAGCAGAAAAGCAAACATCATGCTCAAATTATGGAAGAGCCTAGTCCTACCAATAATTGAATATTGCTCAGTACTCACAAGCCCATACAGAAAACGAGACATTGCGAACATTGAAGATTACAAAGGACTTTTACGTCTAAGGTAGAGGAAGCGGAAGGTGAAGACTACTGGTCTCGACTACAATCCCTGGAACTCTACTCTCTCGAAAGAAGGCGAGAGCAGTACAAAAAAAAAGCTTTTGCAGCAATGCAGGTACATAATTTTTTTCTACTCACATTTCGTGAGTATTCGTGTCCATTGTATCAATCTGATCAGGTTCACAAATGTTAGTCACTTCCTGCGTCGAAAGTAAATCTCCTCGGTCAACTACGTAGGAAAGTCATAGCGTAGCCTCCGCACTATGGAACAACAGGATAAAATCACACCACCGTATATATAAATATAATATATACTCATTTCACTTCGGGAATGTGACTTCCGTAATGTCCTCAACTTCCTATACGCTAGGTTTCGAAAAGATTTCTGCTTGGCAATCTGTATTCATGGTGACTAGCAATGCGTGGTTATTCAGTGGAAAATATCAGCTAATATGGCGTCGAGCTGAGAATGGATCCTTTTTATATGGGGGCTGATAACCCATTACGAGTGACGAAGATTTAAACTCGAAAGACCAATCACAAGCTTACGGACTTTCTGATTGGACACTGCTACCTTTGGGCGTGTCTTTATCAATATCAGCTTAAACAGTCCGCAGATTTTTTAAAATTAATAAGTTACGTTCAACATTTCACATGCAGACGTTTCCACCTTCGTAAAAGTTCATATATATATATATATACACGCAAGAATCACTTTTAATAAAATAATTAATTTGTTCAACATAATTAAAATAAATTTTTATCTTTATTTAAATTTGTATTATTATTATTATTACGCATGCCTAATCAGAACTTTGTAGGAGATGACTTCTTACTAATAACTGATTTATATAGTTCAACTACGCACAAGTAGCCTTTTAAATAATTTAACAAACAGCTAAATTAACAACATCAGAAATATAGTTTTTATCCCCAATCAAGCTAAAGGTACTGATTTCCTTCTGAATCCCTTTTCTTTTAAGGGCCCTTAGCTTATCCAAGTTAATTGTAGGCCTATCAGTCAAAATTATGAAAAAGGAAATTAGGAGGGAAAATGTTGAATGCAAAAGTGTAAGAGCAACTTTAAATACTGAAAGTTGTTACCCCCGCCTCATTCGGGTAATTTGATGTAAGAAAAAGCGCCCTTCTAATATATATATATATTGGTTTCTGCCCTATGTAGGAGAATTACAACTTCTGACTATCGTGGCTCCGTAGTGTAGTGGTTAGCACGTCTGACCGGCAATCGGAAGATCCTGGGTTCGATGCCCGGGCGGGTGCCTTATTTTTCATTTGTTTGTTATTTCTCTTCCTCGTGTGCAGAACACTCCTCTATACTTACGTCGTTTCTATATATATATATATATATATAAAGAACAAGAGCATGATAAACCCAATAAAACCTGATTAGGGACCACATTTCTAAGTTTAAAACATTATAGCAGCTGCCCTTGAGATCTTTTTCACATTTTTATTTACATGATCAAGCCATTGCAAATTCTTAGCTAGCATTAACCAAGAAATTTTGTTACAATACGCGCCTTTATAGCAATTTCATTAACATTAAGTTCATCAAGATATACATTTCTTTTATTAGTAAAAATCCTGAAATCTGTTTTACCGGTATTTGGGAAGGGTTTATTGGTGGTCAACCATTTCATTACACTGACGAGAGAGAGAGAGAGAGAGAGAGAGAGAGAGATGTTTCAGAAATAGATTTTGCATTTAATGCACATGGTTTCGGATTAAAATCTCGGCAAAGGGCATTAGCGGTCGGGAGAATCGAAATTTTACCTGTCGCCTATGCATTGCAGGTGGTTAATGGAGTAAAACCCACCTGCATCATGAAATAATTGTGAGGTGTTCGGGCGTCCGTCTGTCGCAAACGCAGTCTAAAATTTCACCGCTAAAACAGTTGTTTCAAATAGGCTATTCCGATAAAAAATTTTAGAAATATATTTTGAAAAACCTGAATAGCAATTAAGTTTAATGATATGCGCTTTAAAAGATTATATATATATATAATATATATATATATAATATATATATATAATCTTTTAAAGCGCATATCATTAAACTTATTGCTATTCAGGTTTTTCAAATATGAGCCTTAATATTGAATTTACAGGTTATAATTGGAGAATATATATATATATATGTTATATATATATATATATATATATATATATATATATATATATATATATATATATTTATATTATGGTTTCTCCTTATATGCAGCTTTCTTCATCCCGGGAAATCCCGGGAATTCCCGGAAAAATGAAGCCAATTCCCGGGATCCCGGGAAATCCAGGAAATGGTTGTATATTCAAGAGAACGGTAATTTGTTGTTATTGTTCAGTGCTAAATACCCTTTTAGAATTGGGATAACCAATTACTTATGCCTAGATGACCACTTTGCATTGTAATGCTTGAATTGAGTTTACCAATCAGTGGTAGCTATTTATTATTTATTAAACATAATATTTATCATGCGTACTCAGGAAATAAGAGTGGTTTCATGTTATTATGATTTAGTGAGTGACATTAGTATGCTTTTTTATTTTTGATGTAGAAACAATACTGAAAATTATATCTTTCTCCACAATTTTTTTAAAACTAATTTTTCTCTTTTTGATTCAGAGTTTATTATAAAAGTAGCTAAACTGACTAAAATGAAGAAAATGAGCATTTTTATGTATTTTCTTCCCTAAAAATAGCCCATAAATGAAAATAATTATTGAGCATATTTTTAGCATAAAATGGAAACAGGTTTAGCATAATTTTAGGCGATTTAGCATAATTTAGCATCAGGTTTAACATAATTTGGCTAAAAATTTCTGGAAACATTGCAAGAAAGTTGCCAGAACTATTTGACAAAAAGTAGCCCAGCTTTGTAAAAAAAAAGTAGTAAAATTGAAATTCATTATCACAATTCAAAACAAATAATATTCAATTCAAAACATCGTACGAAAGTCAAAATTATCGTATTTATGCGATAATTATCGTACGTCTGGCAACGCTGTCTGTGGGTCAGTAAGAAGTTGCATGCAAGATGAGTTGCCTGCGATCGCTAGATAATGTACTGAGACTCGGTTCCTTGTATTATACGCAGCGCTAGCGACATTCCCTCGGCCAGTTTTTAGCATACGGGCCCACTTTTAGATTGCTCTAAGTTGCTAATGCTAGTAGGTGTTCATTTAAGAAAGCAGAAAAGTAGAATAAAATGTGGTAAATATTATGCAGTTTTCTTTAATTCTACCCAAGAGCCTTCTAATAACAAAAAAAAAACAAATAAATCAATAAAAAATAAATTAAGTCATTTTAAAATTCCGGGATTTCCCGGGATATTTGTCCAATTCCCGGGATTTTCAAATCAAATAAAAACAGCCGGGATCCCGAGAAAGAAACCTTAATATATATATATATATATATATATATATATACGCACACACACGCACACGAATAGATTTGAATGTCGTTGTGACAAGAAACGAGCTTTAGCATTAAGAAGTTTGTTAGATGCCTTGGGGTTCACGTGTATGCATAATTTTTTAAAAAATTTTGTGGGCCATCATATTGTTAATTTTGAGCATTATTTGAATTTGTTGTATTATTATTATTGCTAATAAGTATGGTATACTAAATAAAATTAAAAATTTTTGGCCAGATTAAAAATAAATAAGTAATGAGCATGAAAATTAATAAGAATTTACAGATCTCATTTGACTTTCCTATTTGAAACTGCACAAATATCGTCGTTAATAATTCAGTTTCAAATATATATATGTTTGTTAACCCATCCGTCTATGGCCTTGGTTGGTTCGAAGTCGACGGGGGTTCTGGTTAGGAGGCAGCAACAGATTTGTTACTCGCAGTAGTTTCTTCTATGCCACTCTCCGTGTTCTTCTATAGTGGTTCGGAGGATTCTTGGAGGCTTACTAAATTCTTTGAATGTTCCCCGATTCTTCTTATAACGTATCGTGAAATTATTTTTCTCTATTTTAATGACTAATTTCTCTGACGGGAGAAAGGCTCGAAGGAGAAGATAAAAAGAACTTTCTTTTATTGTAATTTTACTGCTAAAATGTACAGGTAATGCTCAGCCTCTAAGTTAGATCAAACTTTTACAGGGGAAGAGGTTCGATCTTTTTCGACCATGGCTCAGGCCGGAATTTAAAAGTGCGGAGGCCCTCGGCCTCCTTGAGGAGGGCTCCGGCCCCCTCGCTGAAGGGCTGCTAACACAGGAGTGATTGAATTTACAATACAAGAATTAAATAAGTCTAAATTTTGGGGGAGTGCAGTTGAGGGTTAAGTTCCCCCCTTTAACTGGAGATCTAAACAATTCTTGGACGTTAAGCATAATTTAAACTCATATCAGAATTTTGAAAGATTCTAAAATAAAATGAAAAAAATAATAATAATATTGCCGAGTATACATTCCTAAATGGCGACATAATGTCGGAGTTAGTACATTGAGTACAACCCAAGCACATTATTAAGTACATTGTAATTTTGGTTTATTACAACTATGATTATAATTACCAACTAATTCACCTTCGCTTATTATCGTTAATTAAAGTTCCATTAAAGTACATTAATTACATCATATTAAATTATTAGTTAATTACAATTAAACAGTTAACTATAGTTTTTTTACAGTGTTTCATATTTATAGACAATTAGGATGTTAGAAGTATAACATAAAGTACATGGGCATATACGGTGTGTATATATATATATATATATATATATATATATATATATATATATATACAGGGTGGGCCGTAAGTTTCCATACATAGGAAAATTTAAACGTTATGGTCTTCACGTGCGTCGGTATTTGGATCAGCAGTTTCCGGATGCTTGGATTGGTCGGCGTGGTCCTGTGGAGTGGCCTCCCAGATCCCCAGATCTCCCCCCCCTTGATTTCTATCTTTGGGGGCACTTGAAGGCCATGGTGTATCAGGAAAAGATACGAGACATAAATCATCTAAAGGAACGTATCACCAACGCCATTACAAGCATAACGTCAACTGTGCTAATGCGTGTTCATCAACAGTGGGGAACACGTATTGAAATGTGTTTTCAAAACAATGGCAACCATGTAGAGCATATTATATAAATAAAAATGGTTGTCCATAAAAAATGTTTATTTTTCCTATGTATGGAAACTTACGGCCCACCCTGTATATATATATATATATTATATATATATATATATATATATATATATATATAAACATAACACATAATGTTTTATAAATTAGAAGCAAGCAAGAAAGGAGATTTCGTATTCAGATGCCCGCTTTTGGCGTCATCATCGGAATTCGAGTACTTGTGTCAGCATGAACGAATATCTTGCAAAAAATTAAATAATTAAGAAAAAATAAAAAGTATGCATGTGAACATACTTACATGTAAGGTAACTACGTACGTAATCATGATCATTAGCAGACATGTATGAATGCATAAAGTTTTGTACACATATCGGTAGTCACACAATAGGTTGTGTGCGTAATAGAGACTGACACGAGTAAACATGGACTGATAGGTTGATAGGGCATAGGTAGACAATAAAATATAATGGAATAAAAATAATGGAAATAAAAGAAAATGGAAATAAAAGATAATGGAAATAAAAGATAATGGAAATAAAAGAAAATGGAAATAAAAGATAATGGAAACAAAAGATAATGGTGAAGAAAGGAAATGGACGTATGAATGAACAACATATAAATAATATTTATGTAAAAGAATTTACCATACATTGAATACTAAAGTTATGATCAGTATTCAAGGTATGGAAAATATGAAGGGAATTAAGCTACTTTATGGTCATAGTTATTCAAGTTATGCCATACGTCAATTCACAATTAATACGCCATAGTTATTTAATTCGTACGTACAGTACAAGTCATTACTGGGAGAAATTAGAGGAAACTAATTAGAGAGATACAGTAATGAAGAGTTGTTTATACTGTTATGTTATAATGTTTCAGACCAACAAAGACCCTAGGATCCACTCATGGCTGATCTACCTAACTGTGTTCGTAATTGTGTATTGTGCATGTCCTCCGTGGTGGCGGAGATGACCTACAATTTTACGTGGGTTCCGAACCACAAGGCCTTAATTTTACTACCTTAAATTATACCCAATCTATCAACATATCGTATAATCTATTTTTAAACATGTTTATAGATGTGCAACTAATTACTTCTACCAGCAAACTATTCCAGCTATTTACTATTCTATGCGTAAAAAAGTTTTTGGCAACTGCTGTCTCGAACCTTCTGCTTGTCAACTTACACCCGTTATTTCTAGTCCTATTATATTGAGATATTTCGAAAAAGCTATCTCTATCTACGTTATCGAACCCATTCATAATTTTAAAAACCTGGATTAGATCACCCCTTAGCCTCCTAGTCTCGAGTGTAGTCAATTTTAACTCCTTAAGCCTATTCTCGTACGACTTCGACCTAAGCGACTAAATCATCTTAGTTGCTCGTCTTTGAACTCTTTCGATTTTGTCTATATCTTTTTGCATATACGGATTCCAAAATTGGATCGCGTACTCCAAACTGGGTCTAACTAATGATTTATAAAGAGGAACAATAATATCGCGCGATTTGTACTCAAAATTCCGAGCTATAAAACCTAGCATTTTGTTCGCTTTACTGACCGCTGCTGTACTTTTTTTCGCTACTTTTAAATCACCAGTGACGATAACTCCTAAATCTTTTTCCTGCTCTACGCTTGCTAACTCCTTCCCTGACATACTATACGCAAAATTACCGCTACGCGAACCTATATGTAAAATTTTGCACTTATCGACGTTAAATCTCATTTGCCATGTGACTGACCAATCAACGATTTTATTCAGATCTTCCTGGATTTTACCTCTATCTTCGTCATTAATCGCCCTACTACCCAACTTCGTGTCATCCGCAAACTTTGAGACTGTACTGATTAGGCCGACATCTAAATCGTTAATATACTGTATATAAGAAAAAGCAAGGAGCCCAATACAGAACCATGAGGAACGCCGCTCGTTACATTAGCCCCAGACGACTCCGCTCCATCAACGACCACCCTCTGTTTCCTACGTCGCAACCACTCTTCTATCCAATTTATTACTACACCCCTGATTTCATGAGCCATAGTTTTTTCAATGAGTCTTTTGTGCGGTAGGGTGTCAAACACTTTTTGAAAATTTAAATACACTACATCAACCACCCGATGACTATCGTAAGGTTCAACTACGCTTTGAAAAAATTCTAAAAGATTAGTTAAGCAAGATTTTTTTTCGCCTAAAACCGTGCTGCGTATTTCTGACCAAGTTATGCAATTCTAAGTGTTCGACTATACGATCCCGAATTATTGATTCCAGTAGCTTACGTACAACAGAGATAAACTGATTGGAATATAATTTCCCGCCGCACCTTTATCGCCTTTCTTAAAGATAGGTGTTACATTTGCTAACTTGAAATTATCTGGTACGCACCCGTCAGAAATAGACGCATTAAAAATCTTTGTTAGCGGCACAACAATGCTTTCTTAATTCTTTTAGTTGTATGGAATATATGGAATCCGGGTCCGGTGATTTACGCATTTTCATTTTATCAATATAGCGCATTACCTCCCTTTCACTAACCACAACATTATCCAAAGTATTACCATTATCAAAAGGTATTATGTCTATGACCGTAGGGATATTCGTTACATCTTCTATAGTAAAAACTGACGGAAAAAAATTTGTTTAGCAAGGTAGCCATTTTCTTGTTTTCAGAAACTAGCTCTCCGTTAAAATTTTTCAACGGCCCCAAGACACTTTTTACTGGATTCCTATTGTTGACGTATTGAAAGAATCGCGTGGGGTTTTCTTTGCCGTCACAAGCTATGGAGATTGTTTCAAACGATTCCCACACTACTTTTGCGTTGGAGATCCCCATTACGTTTTCCTAATTGACGTGACAATTCATTTCGAAATTTACAAAAGTCTGCGTGCTGGAAGTTAGGAATTTTAGTTTACAGCCATTGTACAAGAGTTGGTGAAACTATAAATTAAATATATATACTTACACGAGTATACAGTAAATATTAAGGAATATTAAAAAAATTAAACAATTCACCAATTATTTGGCAAAATAGAAAGCAAATCAAAATTTTATCCAAACTCGCGTTAGGCGATTTTGGTCCCTATGTAAAATGAATATTTAAATATAAGATTATATAAATATAAGTACTGTATGAATATAATGAATATAAGGATTTATATAAAGATTATATAAATATACGAATTATATAAATGAATATAAGAATTATATAAATGAATATAAGAATCATACGAATGGATATAAAAATATATGAACATAGGAATTATTCATCGTTCATTTTTACAGGGCACTCCCCTTTAGAATGATATTAATACAATAAAATTAATACAATACAATACATTTAATACAATGCAATAATATAACATCCCAAGTAATTAAAACTAGATGATGACTGATGGTTTCTATAATTACAAATGTATATACAACACGTGAGTGAGTTGGGGTGGTTAAGTACAATGCACAGTAATCAAATCTAATTTTAGACAACTAATTAATTTAAACCAATGATATTGTTAAATTAAAAAACAAAAATATTTTCCTGTAGGAAAAAATACATACATAATGAAGAGTAGGTAAAAGGGAAATTTAAATTTTAAGGTTCAGGAATTTCCAAGTTACTATGATCGTACATTTAATAAACTAATTTTATGGACTAGTGTAGGTAAAAATCGTTTTTAGAGACCTTGTCGGCCTATTGCTGGCGGTGGTACTGCACTGGATTGCGAGGTAGTGCTGTGCTGGGTTGTAAGGTAGTCTAAGGATGGCTTTTGGTGGTTGTGCGGTAGTTATTCTAAGGAAATATGTATATATTTGCTATTGGGATAGAACAATTCTTTTTTACTTGCATCTGTTTATATACGAAGTGTGTGTATGTGTGTGTGTGTGGGTGTGTGCTTTTAATTTAATAATTTTTTTCTTTGTGGGATGAGCAGCTAATCCATTAATATATATATATATATAGAATGGAATGGATATATATATATATATATATATATATTTCCATTCCATTCTAACCAAGCCAATTACGCCTTCTAAGCCAGATTAAGCCAACTGGCTGATTAAGACTTCTAAGCTAACTGAGGCTGTCAAGAGAACCAGTATGCGATGCGATATGCCTACAAGAACATCTCTCCTTCTCTCTTACCTTCCTAGGCTAGGTTTGGGGAGAGTAAAACCCCACTCCCCCCTTCATGCAGCTTGAGGCCTAAACCCCTCCCCCTTGCTTGCATACCCTCTCCATTTGGGGGGGTCATCTTTGCAACAATTGATCAACATTGCATTACAATTTGCACTCTCCTACTTTTCGGGCATACTACTAAGGTCAGCCAAACCAGAGCAGGAGTCAGATTCGAGGATTACTGATTCGTGGCAATAAAGGATACGTAGAAGAAGAAGAAGAAGAACAGAGCAAGTCCTTGAGAAGATAAATGATTAAAAAAACATACAGAATATGTTGAGAAATTATATTAAGTGAAGACTACCAGTGGCAGCGGAACGTCAGCGCGCAAGGGAGTGCCAAGTAGGATTGAGTAGCATACTACTAGACTACATTCACTAGATTGCGTGAATATGCTAAAGTGCTGCAGTTACGAACTTACGATTTACGAAATGTTACATAGCCCAAACACAAAATAAATGTTTACTTACTTTTTAATTTGAAAAACTTTTTTTTTTCAAAGTTTAAAATGTCAAAATATCTTCGATGACAAGGGGCCCCCTGTCAATTTAAGAGAGGGCCGCAGGCACCAGGGCTCCCTATTCCGCCGCCTATGAAGGCTACATCTGATGTATGTTAGTGCGTACGAAATAGAGTAGAGAGAAATTTAACGCATTTGTATTGAAGAAAGGAGAAAATGTAATGAGTTGTAAAAAGAATACAAAAATAATATTAAGCAAGTGGTAAAAAGTAAAAGCAGAAGAGATGAAGACCTGGTAAGAAAGATAAATGAGCGTTACCACCACTATTACCACATGGAGGCCTACCTAAGATACAACTGCAAGCTCATGTTCAAGGATGTCCCCTTTACCCATTTACAACACTACCGAGTAAGGAGGTTTGCAATATTGCAAGCCCCCTTCCCCTTTCCTCCTTGTATCATGTTCCTTCATGTCATGATGGTTGTCATAGCAACCAGAAGAAAGAAAGGGTATATATATATATATATATATATATATATATATATCATATATATATATCAGGTTGTAACATAAATTCTGCTCGATTAGAAACGGACGATAGATAATAGAATAACTTCAAGATAATGTGAAATAGTTTTAGAAATGTTGCAAAATACACGCGGCGACAGGTTCGCACAGGTTTTATCCCGATACAGAATGATACAGAATGACTTAGGTTAGAGTAGGTTTAGGCTAGTGTAGGATTAGGCTAATGAATATTTTCTCTGGTGTTTTTCATACAGTTACAACGCCACCCCTACGATATTACAGTAATTGAAAAAACATGGAGCCCACGAAAGAGCATATTCGACATGTGATGCTGTATGAGTTCCATAAAGGATCTAACGCGAGTGAATCCGCAAGAAACATTCAAAGAGTTTATGGAAATGATGTTGTGAGCGAATAGATGTGTAGGAGATGGTTTGAGAAGTTCAGAAATGGAGACTTCAGTCTGAAAGATTACACTGGGATGCATATGAAATTTTTTTGTCTGCTGTGAGGGTTTTTTCAACTCATATTATATAATTCGACCATGCTCAATTCGAAAATGACATTGGTTTTCCTCAATCAGGTCAGGTTTTTTCTCTATTGGCCATTTATTATAAGTCCAATTTTATCCCCAAATTTATTGATTTTTTTAGCTTAAACACTGTAGATACGAGTAATATTATAAGAACACTCGTGAAAAATGAAAACATTGTGTGAATAAATACTTTTATTCATACAATGAATATGGAAAAAAGTTTATTGAGGAAGGAATGAAGTTTTTTTGGCTTTCCGTCTGTGTTTTTCTTCGGGCACGTCTCGCTTCAAATACCAGCAATAGTCCGCCAGCATATTGATATCCCAGTTTCCCTGGTACCTCTCTTCCATTATTTTGATATCTTGGTGAAATCGTTCACCCTGTTCCTCACTATAATCCCCGCAATTTTCAGGAAAATAGTCCAAGTGGGACCACAAAAAGTGCATTTTTATGGACATGCGCGACCCATGAGCTTTGAAAGCTTCCATCAAGTTTTCAACAACGGACTCGTATTCTGGACTTCTACGCTTGCCAAGAAAATCAGTGACAACTGATTTGAATGCCTGCCAGGCATTCTTCTCAGTTGGAGTCATTGCGTTTTCGAACTGAGTATCCTTGATCAAAGTTTGAATTTGAGGACCATCAAAAACCCCAGCATTTAGTTTAGCATCAGATATATGAGGAAATTTACTCTCGAGATATCGGAATGCTGAACCCTCCTTATTCATTGATTTGATGAAATTTTTCATCAAGCCCAGCTTAATATGAAGTGGTGGGAGCAAAATTTTTGTTGGTGGTACAAGTGGCACTGAAACGACATTATGCGACCCAGGTTCAAAATTCTCTCTGGATGCCCATTCACGCTGTGCATAGTGCTTCTCATCCGCTCGGCTATCCCATTTGCAGAGGAAACATGGGTATTTCGTGTATCCCCCTTGCATTCCAATACAAATGCCACAATCTGAAAAAAAATGAAAATATTTAAAGAATTTAGAGAATTTGTTCTATCAGATAAAAAAATCTATGCATTGGACTGTGTCACTTCTGTGGGGAAGTTAAGTGTTCTTATACGCTCTCAAATAACCTTTGGAAAAACAACATAGTCAATAGCAATAGTTTACTTATGATATTAGTATTACCTTCAAATCTCCACAGATCCTCCAGTTATGTTGGTCGTATACGAGAGCATCCAGTAAAATTTTCATGTTATCGTAGCTCTCAGTAAGTTGTACGGAATGTGCTACAGGGACTGATGCAACCCTATTCCCAATGTTGAGAAGTACTGCTTTCAAACTTCGTTTAGACGAGTCTATAAATAGCCTCCATTCTGATGCGTTATATGGCAGGCCCAAGGATTCGATTAGCCCGTCAACATTGCAGCAGTACACTAAGGAAGAGGTATTTTCGTGCACTGCAAAAAACTTGCGGAATTCTTCCTCTCGTTTCCTATACCAGGAGAATGTTGTTCCCGGAGCCAGCAAGTTGTCCTCTCGAAGTCGTGAGCCCAAGATCTCGGCAGCTAATTTGGAAAGTCCTAAATCCCTGGTAAGATCATTAAGTTTGGCCTGGTTAGAGGCCCGGCTCATTTGAAGCGGTATTTTGAGGTATATACGACTGGGACTGGTCATTGGCATTGGTCATTGATTCATCATCAGAATCATCGAAGTCCAGGGTTTGAGTGGGTCGGGTATTGGAATTCCAGGACCATGGGGTACAGGTCTCATAGCAGAAGGAATGTCAGGATACAACAATGTGTTTATTCTTCTTGTTAACTCCTGAAAATAGAAACACAGAAACATGGATATAAAACTTGCATTTGAAATAGAAGAAGCATTCAGACAGTGGCGGCTCGTGAGGGAAGGCTGCGGTTTGTAAGATATGAAATAGGTCGATGGAGTCTGAAAAAGAAAGAAAATACATTCATATTGTCCCTTCGGGGACAATATGAATGAAAAAGAAAGAAAATATACAATCATTGTAAATGTAACTTGTATAACAATATGTATGTGTAAATGTATTTTCTATAACAATATGTATATGTAAATGTATGATTACCATTATGGTGAATATTATGCTATATATGGTGAATATTACATTATGGTGAATATTATGTCGTTTCATACGAGGATTTCAAAATATTTAAGAAAAATATATTTATAAGCCCACCTTGGAGGTTTGTCATGCAGAAATAGCAATCTGTCACGTGATCCTTTCCTTCTCTCCAAATCATGGGAATTCCAAAAGGCAAAGATTTCGCTCTGCCTTTGCTCCATCTTCTCAAATTTTCAATGCACGTCTTGCAGCACATATGAGGGGCGAAATTTTTGTCCTGGTCCCCTAGCTTAATTCCAAAGTATGCTCTATACATTGTCTTCACAAATTTAGTGATTTGGGACTGGTTATTTGGCATGGTAACCGTCCCACATATGTAGCAGAATCTATTGGGATCATTTTTACACGCTCTATTCATTATGAAATATTTTATCTATATGCCTGAAAAGTAAAAAAAGATATTATACAAGTGAAACAAGTGATGAAAGCAACAGCAGAGGAAAACCCAACGGTAACTGTAAGAGAACTTGGCCTGCAACTCGGCGTTAGCCATATAACCATTCATCGTCATTTGAAGCTGTTAGGAAAAGTAGTGAGGGTTGGAAAATGGGTTCCGCATGATTTGTCACAAGCGAATCTTCAACATCAAATCGATATTTGCACATCACTGCATTCTCGGCAACTGCAGGCACCGTTTTTGAATCGGATCGTCACTGGGGATGAAAAATGGGTCCTCTATAACAATATTAAGCGTCGACATCAGTGGCTTAGCCGTGAAACAAAGCCTGAACCTCAGCCAAGGAATGGACCCCATCCAAAGAAAATTTTGCTATGCGTTTGGTGGGATATGCAAGGAATTATTCATTTTGAGCTTCTGCCAGATAACCAAACAATTACAGATAAAGTCTACTGCCAATAACTCCAACGACTGAAGATGGCATTACAAGAAAAACGTTCTGCATTAATTAATCGCAGAGGTGTTCTATTCCACCAGGATAACGCGCGCCCTCACACTGCTCGAATCACCACTGCCTAATTGGAGGCATTTGGTTGGGAAAAAATGCCTCACCACCTTATTCTCCGGACATCGCATCTTCAGACTACCATTTATTCAGAAGTCTGCAACACCACCTAGATGGACAAAAGTTGCAATCCAGGGAAGCTATCGAAAACGAAGTGATCGCTTTTTTTTAACTCGAAACCAGGGGATTTCTTCGAACGTGGCATAAAAAAACTTTTCTACAGGTGGGAGGAGGTTACAGAAAAAGAAAGGAATTATATTGATTATTAATTTGTCCTTGTCATTTAATTTTTGTTCTGAATGGACTAAAAAATCGAGCAGAATATATGTTACAACCTTATATATATATATATATAATATATATAATATATATATATATATATATATATATATATATATATATATTATTTCACGAAAGTAACACGTGAATAATATTTATTATAAAATAACCACGAAGGAAAAAGGAAACAGAATGGTGCTGCGCTTTCGTCTAACGACATCCTCAGCATGAAAAAACTTCAGTGGACCATTCTGAGTTCAATCCCATATATATATATATATAATATATATATATATAATATATATATATATATATATATATATATATATATATGCAAACAATTCATAAACCACGAACCACGTGATCTTTTTAATAAGCAAGGAACCACAGGGAAAGGGAAAATAAAACGAGCGCTTTCGTGATATATTCACATCCTCAGGGATATCTTCCTTATCCCTGAAGATGTGAATATATCACGAAAGCGCTCGGAGTTCGTGTTTCATTTTTCCCCTGCGGTTCCTTGCTTATATATATATATATATATATATATATATATATATATATATATATATATGGATGGACATGGTGAATGAGTGCGTGAGGAAACGTAAACGTGGACTTGATCTGAGTGATGCACGAAAAGTGGCTGAAAATAGGTTTGAATGGAGGAGGTTTGTTAAAGGTATGTAAGTTTGGGATTTTATCTTTTATTTTTGACAAAGCTTGGAAGCAACACCACACATGGTGTATGATACCGCAAGTGTGGAATTCGGTCTTTTCGGTGTGGCGGACTGCTACAGATTTTTACGAAAAGCAAATAAATTATTTAAAAATTTTATCCTAAGGAAATGCAAGTTAGGTTAGGTTAGGTAGGTTAGGTTAGGTTAGGTTAGGTTAGCTTTAGTTACGTTAGGAATTAGACATTTCCTTAGGATAAAAATTTGTAAATAATTGATTTGCTAAGTTTCGTAAAAATCTGTAACAGTCCGGAACCGAAAAGATTTGCCTGTTCTCTTATTCTTACCTTTCCCCTTTATTTTATTTTTATATCCGAGCATGTTTGCCTCCTCACCCCAATTCACTTGGGAATGAGATTTTGATGATGCATGCAGAGAGAGAGAGAGAGAAGAGAGAGAGAGAGAGAGTTACAAGGAGGAGTTACAAGGAAAAGAAGTACCTCAAAAGGCCTTGCGGCCCATACCATACCAAGAAGGTACCAATGGCAACGGGTGCCAGGGAAAAATTCATACACCCTCAAATAGTGTGCAAGATTCGGTCTAACCTTTTCTTGACCAGATCCACAGAAGAAATGTTCACAACTTCTGAAAGTAGCCTGTTCCACGTGTCACAGATGTTATAGGTAAAGTAATTCCCACACACGCTAGTCCTAAACCGTTTCAAATCCAACTTCCAATCATTGTTGTGAGTTGGGTTATCATTTAAACTAAACATGGTTCTAAAATCGACATCGTTGAACCCGCGTAAGAACTTGAAAACTTCGATGAGTTGACCGCGCAGCCTCCGAATTTCCAGCGAAAACAAATTCAGGGCACGTAAGCGTCGATTGTAGCCTATATGCCTAACGGAAGGGATTAACTTTGTGGCTCTCGCCTGGACTCGCTCCAGCCTGTCAATATCTTTCCTGAGGGTTGGTGACCAGAACTGCACAGCATACTCCAGGTGCGGCTGAACCAGAGAATTGTACAGAGAGAGCACAATCTCCTTGTTCCGGAATCTAAATTGTCTCCTGATATAACCCAACAGCTTCTGGGCTTTCTTTTCCACCTCTACGCACTGTTTGGTAAACTTAAGGTCGCTGCTAATTAGCACACCCAAGTCCTTTTCCAAATCAGTGGCCTCGATATTACTCCCCAACATGGAGTAGTCCGACTTGGGATTGGCGTAGGCAATGTGCATCACCTTGCATTTACCCAAGTTAAACGGCATTTGCCAATATTCGGATCACTCTCCTATCCTACGTAGTCCGCACACAGTTGCTCGATCGCTTCGGACGTCCAACATTGGCCCCAAGCTTGGTGTCATCAGCGAATTTGGCGATCCTACTGACGATGCCAGCGTCGATATCATTTATGTAAATGATAAACAACAGTGGCCACAAAACGGAACCCTGAGGAATTCCGCTAGTGATCGAGGCCCAACCCGAGCTTGCCCCTTTAATTACATCCTTCTGCCGCCTATTCTTCAGCCAGTTTTCAATCCACCTACCTACTTCCCCACCGATTCCCAGCGCGCGCACTTTGGCCATTAGCCGGCGCTGAGGTACCTTATCAAAGGCTTTCTAAAAGTCGAGATAAAGTATATCAATCGCCCTACTCTTATCATACTCACTCAACATGACGTGGAAAAACTCGAGCAAGTTGGTGAGACACGACCTATGCCATCTAAACCTATGTTGGGAGTCCCCAAGCTTGTAGGAATCCAAATGGTCAACGATCCTATCCACTATTATCCCCTCTAATAATTTACCTACAACCGAAGTGAGACTAATGGGACGATAGTTCCCTGGACTTTCGTGATCCCCTTTCTTAAAGATAGGGGTCACATTGGCTTCCCTCCAGTCACCAGGCACTTAGCCCGTCTCCAACGCTTTGTTGAAGACTGTAGCCAGGTGGGGAGCCACCTGGTCGCGCACTTCCCGCAAGACTCTGGGGAGGAACTGGTCTGGCCCAGGAGCCTTAAACGCGCTCAATTTGTCTATTCTATCGGCAATGACTGTCGCTGTACACCGAACACTCTCCAGGCCAGCACCTTCGTGCCTGACGCCTGGCTTGGGGATGACGCGGCTGTCCTCCCTGGTGAACACTCCCGCAGAGTACTCATTCAACACATTAGCAATGTCCGCGTTGGAGGTCCGCAGCGCGCCGCTGGGGTCCTTTAACGAGCCTATCATGCTTTTAATGGGCTTTTTACTGTTAACATAACTGAAGAACTCCTTAGGGTTCCCCTTGCAGAGACTTGCCACCCGGAGTTCTTCGTCACGTTTGGCTAGTCTAACCTTCGCCTTCACTTCCCTGCACAGGCAGACATACGCCTCATTGTTCTCATGGGAACGATTGGCCTTCGCCCTCCTACGCGCAGCTTTCCTATTTCGGATAGCCGAGGCGATGTCACGACTGAACCACTCAGGCTGCGTTGAAGCAGGGGTGACCGGTTTTGTGGGTATGGCAGCAGACTGCAGCACTATAAACTGGTCCCGGAATGCACTCCACACTCCCTGAACATCGCCACCGACCTCTAACCCCCATCTCAAGTACACTATCCCGGAGGCCAACAAAGTCCGCCCGCCGTAGATCGAGCTTACTGCCTCTTGAGTTACTACGCTTCACCCGAGGGACACAGACACAGAACCTAATCAGACCGTGATCACTCCCGCCCAACGATTCGTCAACGATGAGGCCAGTGACGAGGTTCTCTTCTGTCGTGAATACTAAGTCTAGAACGCTTTCGCCTCGTGTAGGCCCATTAACCCACTGAGTCAGGAAGTTCTCATCAGCAAAGTCAACTAGCCTCCTCCCTTCAGCATCAACAGTCCTGTCTTCCCAGTTTATGCCGCGACAGTTGAAGTCCCCTAAAACTACACACACCCTGTCCTCTAGCAGGCTATAAAATTCGGTGTACAGGGCTGTATCCTCCTCGAGGAGGAGATGCGGAGGTCTGTACACCAAGATTAACATATAGTTCATCCCTACCAGGTTCAGATCGACGCCAAGCAGCTCCCATTCCAATCGGAACTGGTAGTCAACCAGACTCAACGTGTCCCTCAGGTATATTAGTACCCCTTCCCCCTCTCCACGGGTGCGGTCCTTGGGAAACATTCTA
Source organism: Bathynomus jamesi (assembly GCA_023014485.1). Classification (NCBI taxonomy): domain Eukaryota; kingdom Metazoa; phylum Arthropoda; class Malacostraca; order Isopoda; family Cirolanidae; genus Bathynomus; species Bathynomus jamesi. The sequence goes on from JAJOZX010002281.1 coordinate 558,651, forward strand.
TACCCGGGAATCTCGAACTCATCAACGTAGTCCCTACGATCAGTATGAATCCAGGACTCGGTGATAGCAACGATATCCTGGTATTCTGATGCTAAGAGCGCCCGTAGCTCGCAAAACTTATTCCTAATCGACCTAGCGAGAGAGAGAGAGAGAGAGAGAGAGAGAGAGAGAGAGAGAGAGAGAGAGAGAGATCTTTATTTCGTATTTAAAATACATACTGTAGGTTCCCAATTTTCAGAGTGAAAGAAACATTCACATAAAAAACTTTCATGATACAAAAGAAAACCAGAAAATAAATGTGTTGCAGCTCAACAATTGTCAAAATTAAATAAATAAAACAAGGAAAAGTCTCAGTTTTCTCTCTCTAGTCTGAACAAACATATTTCTTGCAAGAACTGAATCAACATCATTTTTTAAAATATGAGAAAAGATTCTATACACTTTATCTATAACATATGTATACAAATTGGCGAGTTCTCAAACGTGGTGATTACTTTTTCTATTGGATAGCCTCATTAACTTTTTAATTGCATTATGATTAGTGTGTGTGTGTGTGTGTGTGTAAGTAATTTGATGTAAAAACATTTAACATCAAAAATCCATTCACATTACCTGTTCATTCAATTCATATAATTTCCTCATTGCACAATTAATCAAGCATTTTACGTTATTTCACTCTGTGACATTTATCATTATTTGTTTTGATAAGTAAACTAAAAACCACGAAATTTATTAATCTCCTTTATTAATGACATTTATTTGTTTTGATCGAAAGATCACATGATGACCCCTCTCAATCAAAGCAAATAATCTTTAGTTATCTAATTGCATTAATTATAGGGCCTACAGTCAACAGACCACCATAGACTTTAAAAAGCACTCTTATTCCTATGAAGTATTTTCATGTGTATCATATTCAGACGCATAATAGAATTCTTTGTTTAGTGCATGCCTCTATTTGAATTCTTTACAAAACAGTTTTTCAACATATCTTTCTTTAAAGCATTTTTCTGTTACATCGGAAGTCAGTTCACTGAGTTCAGAAGCTGAAGCTTTAAAAGCAGCTTCAGTCAAGTAGTTTTTAGTTCCCCAAGGACTGTAGTGACAAAATTTTCCGTCTCCTTCAACGCTTACCATACTACTTTACTAGCCCCTAAGGGTTATTATTCGCGTTTTGACCCAGTCACACCCAGCTATAACAGCAATATATATTGAATAACCAATCAAAACTGAATAATATATATTTATATATCGACTATTTGGTGAATATTTCTTATTTTTGGTGATTCTGGCTACTTCTGCTAATTCAATTTGTCCTGTTTTACAAATAAATCATTTTTAGCAATTGTTCGTCTGTTCAGTTCAAATTTTTGTGACTAGAAGTATGACGTGTCAGTTATGCATATTTGATTTTGAAGACGTGATCCGCCATATTGCCCTCGATGAAGACAAGAGTTTAGACCTTTTTTCAATCACGGAATAATTAAGACATCCGTGACCTGCCCTAAATGTAATAGTGCTTGTATTTTAAGAAAAGACCAGAAGGTCTTTAGGTGCCGTAAAAAAAATACTAAAAATAAACGTGTGTCGTTTCAGTTTAAGGGCAGGCGAAATTGCGAAATTTAGCGGACTACCCATTAGGGCGGCTCGTTTTTACACTTTTTTCGATATTTGATTGGGGGTAGTGCGGAAAAGTTGCGATTTGGAGAGAAAATAAAGTGTGTAAATTTTTTTTGATCTACGTCAATACCTTCCGGTGGCGGCGAGTCCTTAAAAATCGAAAAATAGGCCTTAAAACATAAAATTTTTATATAATTTTATATAATTTTTTATATAATGTTCATTGTTCAATGACTGCTATTAATTTATTCAAGCCTATAATAGTGTTCTCAGGGTTGTTTGCACAGAAATATACCGGAATTAACATTTGTATAACATCTTGTTAAAACTTGCTTTAAATCAATATTTTGGATATTTTAACGGCTAAGACGCCACCGGAAGTTATTAACAGATTGTGCTGAAATTTTATTGTTTATTTTGTAAGTCTTTAAAACCATTTTCCAATCTACCCCGTTAGGCCTATTTTTCGATTTTTAAGGACTCGCCGCCACCGGAAGGTATTGACGTAGATCAAAAAAATTTTACACACTTTATTTTCTCTCTCAAATCGCAACTTTTCCGCACTACCCCCAATCAAATATCGAAAAAAGTGTAAAAACGAGCCGCCCTACTACCCATGCAAGGTTGGCACATGTTATTACATTATCATTTGTATAATTTAGGTCTCGGGGGTACGGGGCGGAGCCCCCGTAAAGATCACGCATCACAAATTGATCGGTCCTAATGTTTTGCGGACAGTTCAGTACGTGACACCGGTTAGGTCAAATGTACGCCCTTGATGATTGGTTAGGTTAAGTCATGATATTTTTGTTTAAATTCGTTAGTTTAAACGAAAATGACGAGTGCAAACTTTTCTAGTTAATTTTGAGGTGTTTTGTACGAAACTGCCATCCGTTTCCTGTGCAAATGCGTAGTTTTCAAGATGACGATATCGAAAACTACGCATTTGCACAGGAAACGGATGGCAGATTCGTGCAGAACACCTCAAAATTGACCCAGAAAAGTTTGCTCTCATTATAAAAAGAGACTGGGTCAAAAAACGAATAATTACCCCCTAAGTCTTATACAGAAACATATCCCTGAGCCTATATTCCTACTGTCACTTACAATGATTGCCTACACCAATTCTAGGTCTTGTTATAGGCCATACGCTATAATTAGCCCTACTATGTAGGGCTAATATGTTTCCATTATAGTTTCCTTTCTATGGAATGCATAGGCCTACTGGAATAACGTTTAATGAAGATAAACGAAGCCATGACTATACTACTGATACTACTTAAGCAATTGCTTTTTAATAATCATGTAGGTGGCGCTTTGAGCCTAATTATTTGAAAGTAAAGCTAGAATTAGGAACCTTTTTTTTCCTTTTACGATATAGGCACCCCCATTGGAAAACGAATCGGAACCACCTGTATGCGAAAAAGAAAGAGAAAAAATAAAAATCCTAGCCAACATACAGGGCCTCAAATCAAACCACTCCACAAACAAAGTTTTATACCTGAAAGGACTCATGCAAGAAGCCGGAGCAGACTTTACATGCCTCACGGAAACTCATCTAAAGGACTGCCAGGCGAACTGTGAAAATTGTGAGTCCTGTATTGACAAAAAAGAAATACAAATTGACAAATATAACATCCTCCGAGCCGACAGAACAGTGAGACGTAAAGGAGGATGTGCTATTTACACACACGAAAGGCACATAGCAGAAATGGCTATAAGTACCTCAAACAACTACGTAGAATGTGTGGCAGCAAAATTGAAAAATTAATATGGTACTAATTGTAATGTACAGACCCCCAAACACGCCAACCTCAAAATTTTCAGATTCCATTACAGAGGTAAGAAACTTGGTAAAAGATCTACATTCTCTAACCCCAAATATTTTTCTCTGTGGTGATTTTAATTTCCCATTCATGAAATATAAAAGGATAGGAAAAAATATATGTATACACCAGGACAAGGGGGGCACACGAGAAGACCAGGAGCAGGTAAAAATGCTACTAGCTTTAGCTGATGAATTTATGTTAACGCAAGAAATAACAGAAAACACAAGAAAAAACAACTGCCTAGATTTGGTATTCACAAACAACAGTAATCTAATTGATAATGTGGAAATATCCCCAACTAGGATATCAGACCACAACATCATTGAAATAACAACTAATATAAAGGCAACAGGAAAGGAAAGAACACGCACAACAGAAAGAAGCAAATTCGAAATTTTTAATTTTCACTCCAAAGCTATAAACTGGGAAGAGGTGACATCAAGCATGGAAGTAATAGATTGGAAAACCATTTTCGAGGCCAAGACAACGGAAGAGATGCTAATGACGTTAGAGGAGAAGACGTTAGAAATTGTGGAAAACCACGTCCCAAAGATACAACAAAGAGGAAAGAGAAGCAGGTTCGAAAGACAAAAGAGGGCATTGTCCGAAAGAGAAAAAGAGTGACTGCAAAATTAAGTAATTGTAAAGATAACATCAGAAAAATATTAAATGATAAACTGCAAAGTATCGATGTCGTCATACAGGAACTAATCGAGAAGCATACAGAAAAAGAAGAAGATGACGCTATAGAAGCGATAAAGCTACTCAAAGTACTTCTATAATTTCGCAAAAAGAAAGTCGAAAAACTATGCGACTATCGGGCCTCTAAAAAATGAGAACAGTGATTTATCGGATGATCTAACAGAAGTAGCTGAAATATTAAAAGCTCAGTATGAATCATCTTTCAGTATCCCAAAAACTGACAAACTGATATGCGATAGAAACGCGTTCTTTGAAGAAGAACCACAAGGGGAAAGTATAACGATTTCGACTTTACGACGGAGGATATTGCACAAGTCATAGGGAAACTAAAAACACACTCAGCGGCAGGACCGGATAAATGGAATGCCACACTGATCAAAAACTGCAAGAATGCAATCGCTGAGCCCCTATACTGGATATGGAGACGATCATTAAACACGGGAGAAATACCGGGCATCCTGAAGAGCGCGAACATAGTCCCAATATATAAAGGAGGAGATCGATCCGAGGCCAAAAACTATAGGCCAGTGTCGCTTACATCTCATCTCACCAAAATATTTGAAAGAATTGTTAACAGAAAATCTATGACTTTTTGGAAACTCAGAAAAAATTCAATGATAACCAACACGGGTTTCGGTCAGGCAGATCATGCCTGTCACAACTAATGGAACACTACAACAACATTATTGATTCACTTGAAAGTAATGAAAACTATGATGTACTATACACACTTTGCTAAAGCGTTCGACAAGTGTGACCATGGAATCATAATACATAAACTGAAATATATGGGAATAACAGGAAAAGTAGGGAAATGGATATATAATTTCCTTAGTGAGCGGAGGCAAGTCGTTACAGTACAAGGAGTATCTTCATCAGAATCAGAGGTCCTCAGCTCATCACCACAAGGAACGGTATTAGCTCCACTACTCTTCACAATCATGCTAACTGACATAGATGAGGACGTTACCAGAGACAGCACAGTAACATCCTTTGCAGATGACACAAAGATCAGTAGAAAAATACGAAAACCAGAAGACATAGATCTCTACAAACCGACATAAACAAAATTTACAAGTGGACGGAAGACAACAATATGAAGTTTAACACCGAGAAATTTCAGCTATTACGGTACGGAAAAAGAGAAGACCTAAAGTCCATGGAATATTATACCCCAAATGGACAGGAAGTCCAGAGAAATTCCAGAGCAAAAGATTTAGGGGTTGTAATGACAGATGATGCGAAATTTGAAACACAAAATAAGATAGCAGTAAACAGAGCAAAGAGAATAACGGGTCAGATATTGAGAACTTTTAAACGAAGGGATAGGAATGTAATGATCCCCCTACTGAAAACCCTGATAATACCCAAATGGAATACTGCTCGGTCCTAACATCCCCATATAAAAAAGAAGACATTAGACAGCTGGAGGGATTCAAAGAAGTTTCACAGCCAAGATCAATGGGTGCAAAGAACTAAATTACTGGGAAAGGTTACGAGAACTAGACCTATATTCACTGGAAAGGAGAAGAGAGATACACCATTATTTACACTTGGAAATAATGGAGAAACTAGTCCCTAATCTTACTCTGAATCCCATAACTCCCCAAACAACGGTGGAAGGTAGAAACGGTAGACTGTGTCGTATTCCCAAATTGAAGGCGAGACAGGGAACATCCTTAACCCTGAAAGAAAATAGTTTTGTAGTGAGAGGACCAAAACTATTTAATCAGCTGCCCAAAGACCTAAGAAACACGAAGGGAGTTGCAGTGGAAATCTTCAAAAGAAGACTTGACGCCTGGCTCAGAACAATCCCCGATGAGCCGGGCGTACCTGGCTATGTGAGGTGGAGAGCGCAAGAATCCAACTCACTACTTCACCAGGCCAACTCGAGAGGAGGGGCGACACGCTTGACCTTCGCGAAATGAGAAATCATCACGTGGAACCTTTGTAAGGTTGTAAGGTAAGGTAGGCCTGCAGAATCGTTAGAAGAATCTGCTTCTCAGTTTGACCACAGTCCGATTGTCCCGTTTGTCCACTCGCACGAGCACAGGAAAATAAATGATGATTATCACGTATATTGACTGTACGAGACCTTTAGACAATCAAGAGAATGTCCACAAACGAAAAACAGTAAAATCCTTTTTACTTATATATTTATTATTATTATTATTATTATTATTATTATTAGCATTATTATCATTTGTATGTGTGTGGTGCGTTCTGCAAAATTAATATCTAAAATAAATAATTAAACATCTTGGATTTTATTTCTCGTTAAATATTTCTACAAAAATTATGAAACATGGATGGAATATTGGTACATCCTTGCAGAATACCTATCTATTTTTCCACATAGTTCCCATAATAATCGTCCAAAGAGATTGTAGTGAGAAGGCCACAATCAAGGGTGTACGCGGATGGGGAAGTATAATCCATTCAAACTATGTAATTGCCTCAAAAGTGCGCACTGAGCAGGCTAATGTATGGCTTTGTGTTGTCATGCTGAATCAGTACCTCGGATATGTCCCAGAGAGGGCAGATTGCAACTCCAATCTCCCCGTAAGGGCGGGAAATACAACTGTGAGGGAAAACTGCTTTGCCTTTTTAAAGGAAGTACGTAAAGAGAGAAAATACTGTACTTTCGTACAGACCCTTCTGTCTTAATATTCAAGGAATAAATACCCATTTATGACTTAATTCAAATTACGTGCGTAAATCAAATGAATGACTAATACACACAGAAAATCATACCTCAGTTATTTGAAACAGGCATAAAAAACATCACTGTGATTATTGATAATTATATTACACTTGGTTTAAGTGCCACAAAAATGATCCATTCGTGTCTGAAATCGCTGATTTTTCTGCTGATCTTTGTATCGTCCGCAAGGATGTTACTATACTGTTGCTGTTTACTCCAGGAATAGGACCAGTACTGTACCTTGTGGCACTGAGCTGCGTACTTCTGACTCTGATAATGATACACCTTGAATTTTGACGACCTGTAGACGTTCTCTGAGGAAGTTGTAGATCCATTTTGCCTGTTATTCCCATATGTTTCATTTTATGTGCTATTATACTATGATCACATTTGTCGAAAGATTTAGCAAAATCCGTGTATATGACATCGTAGTTTTCATTGCCTTCAAGCGCATCTAGAATATTGTTATAGTGTTCTATAAGTTGTGATAGGCAAAATCTTCCTGATCGGAATCCGTGCTGATTTTCGTTGTCTTTCCAGTGTCTCAAATACTTCGGTTAGATGGGATGTCAAAGACACCGGTCTATAGTTCTTTGCTTGAGACCTGTCCCCTTCTTTATATATAGGTACAACAAGCGGTAGCTCGCTATCGCCATCCGAGCAGGTAGCAGTATATGTCACAGTATATGTAGCAGTATATGTCACAGCTAGCTGTATATCGGGACTACCAAACTATTATCGGGACTACCAAACTGCTCTCCCCCATTACCACCACCCCTCTCCCCCATTACTCCCCACCCTTCTCCCCCATTTACCCCCACCCTTCCCCCATTACCCCCAGGGGAGAAGGGGGCTGGCACCTTGCAACAATTGATCAACATTGCAATTGCATATATGCACTCGAACATTTTGTGGTCATACTACTAGCTTGGAAGATTGTGTAATTATACAGTGCTCTTCAACCTGGGTATCGTTTTCGAAGTACTTACATTCAATTGTAATAGACATTAAATAGCTCGTGCTCGGCCGCGGAGTGACCTAGGACCGGGGAACTTGACAGAGCACATCGGCACAGACACATTTTAGCTCAATAGTATATACGATATGAAAATTATTTCACGAAAGTAACACGTAAAAAATATCACAGTACGTATACGAGGGTAATTCAATAAGTATCCGCCCCCCCCCCCCACACACACACACAGCCACCACATTTTAGCTCAATAGTATATAGGATATGAAAATTATTTCACGAAAGTAACACGTAAAAATATCACATTATATATATGAGGGTAATTCAATAAGTATCCGCCTTGGAATCGCTGACCTCTCAAAGCGTCTTTTAGTGGTCCAAACAGGTAAAAATCCGAAGGTGCCAGGTCTGGACTGTAGACTGGATGGTCGAAAACTTCAAATTTAAGTTCCTGAAGGCATTTTCTAGTCTGTGCAGCGGTATGAGGGCGCGCATTGTCGTGTAACAGAATAACACCTTCCGACAATCCCTCTCCGTTTTGTGCGAATTGCTTGCTTTAACTCATTCCGAAGCATATCAGAATACGATGCACTTGTTTGTTACTGTAGTTCCACGCTCTAGATAATGTTCAAGGATAGGGCCTCGTGTATCCCAAAACAATGTTAGCATAACTTTACCCGCTGACGGCTGCGCTTTGAACTTCCTTGCAACGGGAGATGTTGGATGCTTCCATTGCATGCTCTGTCGTCTGCTTTCTGGTTCATAGTGATGGATCCAGATATGAACGTCTGTTCTCGTCTTTTGGCGCGGTATCATAATGAAGGTGAAGACTTTTTGGGGCGCATTATCACTGGAGATTCACTTTGCGATACTTAATTGGAATGCTGAAGTATGATCATTCAGACATAGTTTAAACTTATAGATTTACAGTGATTGCAGTCTTCTTAAATCATTTAAATCGTTCTTATTGTGTGAGAACATAATTTGAAACTAAAAGTGGTCGAATATAATATTAGTTAGTCCTCCGTGGTCCCTAATTTCATATTTGGAGGTTTGTTTATAGGAAAAATAGTTTTGTTTGAGATTCCTTCGTGTTCGTCCACTCCTAATTTGAGTTGGCGGGGTCTGTTGCCAACATAATTCCCATAATAACGAATACAACATCGACAAGGTTCCAAGGTCCATTTCATTGGGCCCCGTTTTCGCTCCCTATGCAATGTATACAGTAGGACTTAGTATATATGAGGAAATTGTGACTGGTCTTTCAAAGTTTAAGCCTAAATTTAAAGTAGAGAACAACATTAGGGCTTTTACGAGCCTCACCTCACCGGTTTTTTTCATAGCTCTAGATTATGAGTTTGAATCATTTTACATAATTTCTTCGAAATGAACAACTGAAGTGGCACTTTAACCCTTTCATACCTGATTTTCGTTTACTTTTCATGCCACAAAAAAACACTTGTGTTATATCTCGAGAATGACTAAAATGTCATAAAATTTGATGGTCTCATTTGCGCCCATACGGCATGAAAGGGTTAAATAGATAAACTGTAAAAATTCTAAAATGTTTAGTTTTTCACTTCATAAAGGTCAGAAATCGAAATGCTTAAATTTTAATCTAATTATGATGTATTTGAATCTGATCATATCCCATTTGTAGTACGGCTTGATTGTGTGGTAGCACCTGACTTAGACAATGACTGTGATAATGCTGATTACTATAAGGTTAATTGGTCAAATCTTAGTCACTCTGAGGTGGATTACTATACAATGCAGACGCACTACTAAGGCTTGTGAGGATTCCTGCAGAAGCTTTGGTTTTGTTATTTTATTTATTTGTTGGGTTCAAAATCCCAGCTGAGCCGTGAACGGCCAAATTCTAAAGGGCCAGTTCTACCTACAGCCCAAGTTAAGCTAAAATTAAAACTTACGGACTTGAGATTCTATTAGGTCCTACCTCAGGGTTGCTGACTCGATGTGGGCCTACCTTAGGCTTTAGTTGTTGAATTTAAGATAAAAACAAAAGGGGTACTATTTATGGTCTTCTTTCTCAACCTTGCAACAACACCGCAACCTGGACTATTGCACGATGCAACAATCTTGTATCTAAACAACCAAACTGAATTGCAAGAGAGCTCTCTATCAGACCACACCCTGTACGTACGACATCCCACAAACGAGTAGAAAGGACGCGCAGCGCCCCAAAATGATGCCACCTGAGAGCTCAAACAATGCTAGCTCTAAATTAAGTGATTTTTCACTAACCTTACAATTATGAGATGGATATATATACACCTTAACTTAATATATACAAGCAATGCTGCCTCAATCAGCTTAGTCATCATATCGCCTTGGGACAACAATGGTTCTTCCTCTTCTAGATTTTCTAACAGGTTTGTAGGAATCCCTCATGTGATGATGTAAACCATATAGATCTCTTAAATAAGTATTACGGTGAGCTTGAACATGCCGTTAAGGCTGCGAGTGGAAGTAGCTTCAAGAATAAAAAATGGGGAAAAGTAAATGTCAATCCAGGGTGGGCAGAATACTGTGCTGATTTGTATGATGTAGCAAAAAAATGCATTCGTGGGAAATCTAGGCAGGGGGATCTCTTCCAACTGAAAAATAGAACTCGTGCTAGGTTCAAGAGTGCTCTTAGATTTATAAGGAAAAATGAAGAGAATCTTCGAAGAGAATCTCTAGCCAGGAAATTAGGCAATAGCAATACTTCCAGTAGGGAATTCTGAAAGGAGGTTAATAAAATTAACAATAGTAATCTTACCTTGCCAAATGTAATAGAGGATGTACATAATGCAAAACACATTGCAGAACTGTGGAAAAATCATCATGAAACCCTATTTAATTGTTTCGGGGGGGGGGGGGGGGGGGGGATAGACTAAATATATGCCTAAATGTAGAACGCTCTGAGGAACTACTAATTAATGACTCAGAAATCTGGCAGGCTATTCGTAAGTTAGATGATAACAAAAGTTGTGGCCTAGATGGCATACAAGCAGAACATTTAAAATGTTGTAGCCCTCGTATAATACCTATGCTTGCAATGTGTTTCACAAGCTGTATGATACATGGGTACTTGCCACAGTCCATTTTGTCAGTTGTATTATTGCCAGTTGTTAAAAATAAGGATGCTAGTATCTGTGATAAGAATAATTTAAAGTGTTAGAATAGTCATTATAATAGGGTAAGTACTTACTTGCAGACTTATGACAATCAGTTTGGCTTTAGAGGAAACATGGTACTGACATGTGTATTTATATGGTAAAGGAAGCGTCCTAAAGTACAAGATGTCAAGTAGCAATATATAATTGTATATTCCTGTTTTTCGGATGCATCAAAAGCATTTGATAGTTAACCATCACAAACTTTTCAAGAAACTCTTGTGTCGAGGGGTACCTAAATATATACTAGGATACTTGCATTCTGGTATACAGAGCAGACCATGTTTGTAAGATGGAAAAAAACACTATCACCAGTTTTAAGGTAACTAATGGTGTTAGGCAAGGAAGTATATTATCACCCTATCTTTTCTGTATATACATGGATAACCTTACCAATGAACTAAAAACTGCACGTAATGGATGTGTCATTGGAAAGGAAAAAATTAATCATTTAATGTATGCTGATGACCTTGTTCTTCTGTCACCCCCTCCCCATGGGCTGAGAGTACTATTAGAGATATGTGAACAATATGGTATAGAAAATGACATCACCTATAATGGGGCAGAATTGTATTTTGATTTTTAGGTGTATTCTACTGAAATATGTATCATGTGGATCAATTGAAATGAATGGTCAGACTATACCTGTCAAAGACACATGTAAATACTTAGGTCATGTAATTACTCACGAGCTGCGAGATGAACTTGATATTGAGAGGCAACGTAAAAAGCTGTATGTACAGAGTAACATGCTCGTAAGGAAATTTGGTATGTGTTCAGAATCAGTTAAAATTTATCTGTTTAGAACTTACTGTACTGCACTGTATACATCCATCTGTAGTAGAACTATACAAAAACTGCTATGAATAAACTCTCTGTTGTTTATAATAATATTTTTTGTATGCTATGTAGGGAACCAAAATGGTGCAGTGCCAGTTTTATGTTTACTACGCGTAACCTACCTACCAGCCAAATGTTAATCCGGAAGAATATACAGGGTGTACATAAAGTCAGGATCTATTTTTGTGAAGCACTTGGAAAATTAATGAAATTCAATCATAAAATGATAAAGGTGAATATTTATAATATTAATTCTAATAAATAATTAAGAGTAGGATTCGACGTGACGCCCTCAGTATCCCAGCACAGCTCAAATCGTTCCGCAGCATTTCTAAACACATTCTGGAGCATTTGCGGGGTTATGTTATCTGCAGCAGTTCGTATACGTGTACGTAAGTTTTCAAGACTCGTAATCTTCGTCTGATAGACGTGCGACTCGATAAAGCCCCATGCAAAGAAATCTAAAGGGGTTAAATCTGGTCATCTCGCGACACAAGGTCTGTTGCTTCCGCGTCCGATCCAGCGATTTGGAAAACGTCCATTTAGATAATCCTGAACAATTTTGGCATAGTGACAAGGAGCACCATCATGTTGATTCTAAGGGGATAGGATTCGTGTCATAACATGACGTAATGAGAATCTATAAATAGATCCAGTAATTGTCTAAAAATACTTATGATGTTAATACTGATGGGTTTTATACCTTGTGTTTGGATCTTCTAAATAATGAGTCTAAATCTACCATTTTAAAATTTAATTATTATCAAGTAACAGGTGTATCATTTCATAGTATTCCAGAACTTAATATGTCTGGATATGTGATTAATTATGAAGATTCAATAGGTCGTAAGAAGGGGGGTAGGGAAAGATTGGAGGGACCTAATGTAGGGATATCGCCATCTCCATATTTAATTGTTCCACATTGTGTTTTGTTTGAACCTAATCTTGACTCCACTCATAGTGCAGAGCAAGTAATGAATCATCCAAGAACTAAATGGTTCTCACCTTTTAAAGAGTTTAGATTGTATCGTAGATTGAAACAGGTATGTGAGTTAGGTGACTCCGTAACTGCTCAATTCCCTAATACTTTAATTAAAATATCTACAAATGATTTAGCTAAACAATTAGGTCGTATTTATGTTGGTAAATATACCCCTTTAGGATCTAATAAAAATGAATATGCAGCTACATATGTTAATCGTATTGTATTTTATGTTAAGCTATACGGTATAAAACAATAAAGAAAAAAAAAAAATTTTTTTTTTGGACTACCCTGTATTTTTGGATTACCCTGTAACAACACTTGCAGTCCTTAGTATTACCTAGGACTGCATCTGTTGTAGTTTTAAAGGGCAGAGCAATTGACGTCATAAAGCGTGGATGACGTCATACATATCTAATCTATCTGTACATCCGGTTTACGTTTTATAATACCAATGATTTTGATAATAATAATGATGGTAATAATTAATTTGATTAGCTTAGTAAGAGAACGAACGTTGCGAGACGTGAAGTTGACCGCCCTTAACATTCATCGCGTAGCGCCCTCTGCAAGAGTTAGAGCCTCGCCAGAGGTAGATATATGTACGAAGTTTATTGGTGTTTGGCCAAACAATATTGGTTACAAAGATTTTTTAGGTTATATAGTTTAATAGTATTCATATGGGTAGAGTACCTAAGTTTTCAAGACTCGTAATCTTCGTCTGATAGACGTGCGACTCGATAAAGCCCCATGCAAAGAAATCTAAAGGGGTTAAATCTGGTCATCTCGCGACACAAGGTCTGTTGCTTCCGCGTCCGATCCAGCGATTTGGAAAACGTCCATTTAGATAATCCTGAACAATTTTGGCATAGTGACAAGGAGCACCATCATGTTGATAGACGACGGGGATAGGATTGTTAGTACCGTCGTCTATCAACATGATGGTGCTCCTTGTCACTATGCCAAAATTGTTCAGGATTATCTAAATGGACGTTTTCCAAATCGCTGGATCGGACGCGGAAGCAACAAAAGACCTTGGCCAGCGAGATCACCAGATTTAACCCCTTTAGATTTCTTTGTATGGGGCTTTATCAAATCGCACGTCTATCAGACGAAGATTACGAGTCTTGAAAACTTACGTACACGTATACGAACTGCTGCAGATAACATAACCCCGCAAATGCTCCAGAATGTGTTTAGAAATGCTGCGGAACGATTTGAGCTGTGCAGGGATACTGATGGGCGTCACGTCGAATCCTACTCTTAATTATTTAATAAATGTTACCACTTTATCATTTTATGATTGAATTTCATATAATTTCCAAGTGCTTCACAAAAATAGATCCTGACTTTATGTACACCCTTTATATAATTTCATTATTAGAGTCCAAAACAGCTCTAATGTGTTATTGTACAATGTCCTGTCTTCAGATACTGTGTACCTCTCACCTATATGGCAGTCTTGGTTCAGACAACTGCTGGTTTACAATACCTTATTTTTGTAATGTAGCAAAGATTATACAGTATATGCATATTAAGTTGTGTTATAATAAGTGTTATAGTAAGTGGCTATGTTATAATAAGTGTTATAAGTGCTATAAGATGTCTCATGTAATACGAATATACATAAAATCGTCAGATAATTAATCAAACAGTATGCCAGTATGCTAGGTTAAGTGGCTATGTTGGCCTTATTTTTGTATTAAGTTCAATGTATACCTAAGATTGTACTTGTATGTTAGGTTAAGTGGATATGGATTGTGAATGATCCGCAATAAAGATAGGATCACCTGAAGATCAGGGCCCCCAGCCTTCTTTAGTTAGCTTTATAAAGTTTAACGTAAATATAAGGACCTAACCGAACCAATCGTCAAGGGCGTACAGTTGACCTAACGATTGGTCAGGTTAGGTCGTGATATTTTCGTTAGTTAGCCTCATAAGGCTAACTAAAGAAGGCTGGGGGCCCTGATCTTCAGGTGATCCTAAAGATGTTTTGTTGTTTGTTTGTTTAATTACTCCCATTAAAATCGTAATTAATACTTAGATTGAGGAATTCAGTATCAGATGCAAGCAAGGAAATATCAGTAATTTTTAAAGCTACTTATCAGAAGTAATAAGGGATCCCTTTAACATATTGCTTCTCAGGAACCTCTCTTTAACATATTGCTTCCCAGTGTATATCACTTTAACATATTGCTTCTCAGGAACCTCTCTTCAACATATTGCTTCTCAGGAACCTCTCTTTAACATATTGCTTCCCAGTGTATATCACTTTAACATATTGCTTCCCAGTGTTAATCACTTTAACATATTGCTTCCCAATATTTAGGATAAGGAGTACGATGAAAAATGTTCGCTTTAATAAAGTAAAAGCATAAAAAGTAAATCATAACATGTTAAAACATTAGATTGAAAGTAAATTTATTAGAATTGTTGCGCTATATGGTCACAAAAAGTAAAAAATGGATTTCGGAAGAATCGGTCACGCCACATCATTTGCCACAAGTACGAGTTGAGTAGCTCCTTTTTGCATCCTTTCATTTTCTTTATATATTTAATGTAGGTTAACTGAATGCCCGGTTAGGTCAACTGTACGCCCTTGACAAGTGGTTAGGTTAAGTTGTGATATTTTCGTTAAAACTAACGAAAATATCACGACTTAACCTAACCAATCATCAAGGGCGTACAGTTGACCTAACCGGGCATTCAGTTGACCTAACCGGGCATTCAGTTAACCTACATTAAATATATAAAGAATGCCCGGTTAGGGCATTTATAGCTTTGTTTACGGTCGGTAGGTTATCTCCTAGATTACCAACCAACCTTTCTCTTTTTATCATATTGCTTCCCAGTGTTAATCACTTTAACATATTGCTTCCCAAGAGGGGTCACTTTAACATATTGCTTCCCGAATGCTTTGGGAAGCAATATGTTAAAGTGATCCGTAATAAGTGAATTAAGAACTTAGGTCACGTCTACCATAACAAATCCTAGTATAGATGATCCACGCCTAACGCATGCATACATACATACACACATACACGTGTATCCCAAATTGAAGGCGAGACAGGGAACATCCTTAACCCTGAAAGAAAATAGTTTTGTAGTGAGAGGACCAAAACTGTTTAATCAGTTGCCCAAAGACCTAAGAAACACGAAGGGAGTTGCAGTGGAAATCTTCAAAAAAGGACTAGACGACTGGCTCAGAACAATCCCCGATGAGCCGGGGGTACCTGGCTATGTGAGGTGGAGAGCGCAAGAATCCAACTCACTACTTCACCAGGCCAACTCGAGAGGAAGGGCGATAAGCTTGACCTTCGCGAAATGAGAAATCATCGCGTGAAACCTTTGTAAGGTAAGGTTGTAAGGTTGTATGTATGAGGATAATGAGGCTAAAATAAAAGAAAATACTTTGTTTGGTATTATAGGAACATTTAATTAAAATAGACTGTATTAACAAATAGACAATTTACCGAGTTTTTCCTTCATTCACGAAGTGAAGGATTTTGCATTATTTTCATATAAAAGCAATTAATGTAATTTCCTACAATTATGAATTATTTTTGCAATTGTAATTAATAATAATAATAATAGTTCGTCTTCTTCTTCTTCAATTCCATCACGGTACTCATTTCTCACTCGCAATACATACATACATACATACATACACGTACATACATTACATACACTACATTCAGACTTATACTCAGCGAGAATTATAATACTATAGTATTCATACTTAATTTAACCATCTAAATATGAATAACACACACACACACACACACACACACACACACACACACACATATATATATATATATATATATAATATATATATATTATATATATATATATATATATATATATATTGGAAAAGTTTCATAAAACAGGTAATTTAGGCCGAAAACAAAATTTGTATAAAATTGCAGAATTGAGTTGGTAATATTTAATTTAAAGTTTAGAAAATGTTTTTTGTTATATTTTGAAGCACCATTTATTAACAAATATAAAGTTCCATTTAAGTCTTAATAATTATATTACGAGTCCGTTATAGAATTTAAATTCAATCAAAGTCTTTACAAAATAGATTAATCTTAGAAACTATGTATAGCTAATTTCGTAATCAATGCCTTATAAAGTGTTATCACAAGATTAGTAAAATATACGCTATATTATAATACATAGCATCGCTATTTCCTTAAAGGACACTCACTATAGATACAAAACAGGGTTCAGAATACAATATATATAGAGGGTGTTTCAGGAGGAACGGTCAATACTTCTGGAGGTGATAATATTGGTCATTGAGAAAAAAAGTTCATATGAACATGTGTCTAATTCTGAATGGTTACGGAGATAGAGCTGTTTGAATCTACAAATACAAAAGCATTGTTAATGGTAATCAAAGAAGAGAAACCAATTACTGTTTCTAACATTTAATGTTTAAACATTGGCATTTTGAATGGTATCAGATACAGAAATGACAAATTTGTTACAGTTTACAATAAGTTTCGAAAATCCACCGTCAACCCAATGCACTTTGCAACTCATGTGCGAAGATCGCGTGTTGTTCGTCTGAGTTGATCTTGACGTTCCTGGGCAGTAGCATCCAAAATGCCGCGAGCAATTCGTCTCGTGTATCCACCTTTCTTTTGTAAACTTGACTTTTCATCCACCGCCACAAACAATAATCTAATGGAGAGAGGTCTGGAGACCTTGGTGGCCATTGAATGAATGGGACCACCGCGGAGGGAGGAAGAGCTGCGCGCGCATCATATTCAAACAGCTCTATCTCCGTAACCATTCAGAATTAGACACATGTTCATATGAACTTTTTTTCTCACAATGACCGATACTATCACCTCCCGAAGTATTGACCTTTCCTCCTGAAACACCCTGTATATATATATATTATATATATAAGCAAGAGCATAACTAAAAATATGTTGAGTTTTGGAAAAAATTGTTCGAAAAAATAAAATTGTACAGTATAGACCCCAAAAATTACTAATTATTAACTTTGGGCCTTTTTTAATTTCATTTTTCTCAGGCTTTTTCTCGTACAGAGAACATTTAAGGGGCAAGGGCTCAAGACTAAAAAAAGAGCACCTCTTTGGGGGTGCTGAAAAAAGGACACTTCTGAGTCATGGAGGGAAAAGGGCAGGGGCTCATGCTCCTATGGCCCCACCACCCATCTGCACGGCCCTGACATGAACTGTATTTAAAAGTGTGAATGAGTTCTGCTTTTAAACATCCTTCATAATAAGTTACTATCAATATTTCTGTAACATAAATGGAACTAATAAATGACACCCAAAATTATATACATTTGGGGTTAAATATTATATAAAAATTGTTAGCCATTAAGACATTGTCTGAATAGGAAGCTTTTCAAAAGTTCTAAACATAATTCTGATATCACATTATGTTACAAATTAAGCTTGTACGTAATAGCTTATCATTTGGTATCTAGGATTTACTTCTATAACATTCATCTATGATAATTCTAAATATGTACAAACATATGATGGTAATTATGTATTTTATCCCACTCAGTCATTTTACACACCAAAATACATTTTTCTAGTAGTATTTGATGTGATTTGTTCAAATATGACCTCCATTTCCGTCGGAAATGAGATCCAAGAAAGTTATAGTACTTTGAAATTTGGCTCATTTTCAAGGGAAATGGAAGTCAAAATGTAAGCAAAACACATCAAATATTACTATGAAATGTATTTTGGTATTAATTAACCTAACCTAACCTTACCTAACCTAACCTAACCCTGGCTAAACGAGCCTAACCCTGCTAAACGATCCTAACCCTGGCTAAACGAGCTCTCGTCTGTATCCACCACCTAATCCATAATAAGGTAATACTCTAGGCTCGTTTAGCCAGGGTTAGGCTCGTTTAGCCAGGGTTAGGCTCGTTTAGCCACGGTAAGGTTAGGTTAGGTTAGGTTAATTAATACCAAAATACATTTTTCTAGTAATATTTGATGTGTTTTGCTTAGATTTTGACTTCCATTTCCCTTGAAAATGAGCCAAACTTCAAAGTACTATAACTTTGTTGGATCTCATTTCCGACGGAAATGGAGGTCATATTTGAACAAATCACATCAAATACTACTAGAAAAATGTATTTTGGTGTGTAAAATGACTGAGTGTGATAAAATACATAATAACCCATATGATTTAACTTAAATATATTGTTAACAATACAATTTTTCTATAGTTTTAATTTAAGATCATGTATGAATTTTAATGTTTAATATTTTCTTTTACAACGTTTTACAAATGTTATCCCTTCGAAAGAGAGAAAATGTATTCAGTATTTGGAAGCACTGAGACTCTTATGATACACTTGCTTAAATATTAAGTCTGGATCCATATTACTGAAATGTACTTAAATTAATTTATATTTATAGAAACTGATTACATCATTTTTGGTGAATTTCGTGAAATACATCACTCTAGCTTTGCCATTCACTAATTTCTTTTTTACCATGATGTAATTCAAAGTAGTTTTATGGAATTCAGTATAGGATAATACACTTCCTGTTATTTACAGAACTAATGAATTGAGAGTTACGGGTAACAGTTATTTACAGGAATATTTACATTATAACTTAAAAATAAACTGTAAGATTTGGTACGTCCTGTTGATTTACAGTTTGAGGCATTGGCGTCACGCTCACCTCAGGATTCATTTCAGTCTGAAAGAAGAGAAGGTAATAAAAATACAAAGGAATAAGGATTGCATTGACCGTGATGAACATTATATGACTTTAATATAGTATCTATTGTTTCACATTTATTGGTAAAGAAATATTTCACATTATTTTATATAAAAAGGGTGTTATAATTATGTTATAACTTTTATTTTAAAATATATTCAATTTTAAATTACGACAGTAGAAGTGAACGAGGGTCAACCAAACTTTTAATCTGAAAGCATTGGTCAAAAACAGCGCGTGGTTTAGCTGACCTTTAGTTTAATTAACTGGACCAAAATGAGACAAACATAAAAAGTAAGCAATAGTTGCCTAACCTGACTATTAAGTTCATCTTCCCATGAAAGTTTCTTAACTTTCTTCGGTATAGACGAAGAGGGCCAACATATTTTCTTGCCTCCAGCAGTTCCCGTCGCGCATTGGGGCGTACCAAACTTCCTGTCGGAAGGGACACCGGACGATGTAGAAGGTCGTTCTAATGTACTTTTGGATGGGGTACTACTACTCGCAGTACTTCTAGAGAGTGTACTACTGTGGGGAACAGGGGGTGCGGCTGGGGCAGGAGGAATAAGTGCACTGCGGTTGTGGTTATTTGGCAGTCCTCCTGTGGCTCTGGCAGTACCATCGTAAGTGCTGTTGATTTAGTACGTTTGTCAAACATTGTCACTGTTGCTTTAATAACACTCTATACATTTATAATAAAAGCTAAGAAATAATAGTCAGGCATTTACAGTGAAAATGAAGCAAATGAAACACATTTGACGGTGCGTCAAAGAAGCGCTTGAACATCGTCATTCCTTGGGTACAGTTAAGTTTTTGCGCATATACTACTACTACTACTACTCTACATACTACTACTATCTGTATCTATCTATCTGCTATCTATCGATCCCTTTTCTTCTCCTCTCTCCTTCCCCTCAACCTTCACTTTCTCTCTCCTACCTCTTGAGGCTTAATTTACAAAGAAATCCATTTTTTCTACAAAGGAATTAAACATTTCACAGATCCGACTTGGGATTTCCATAAACTTCGAGTATTCATAATTTTTAAATACTTACTCATTATGGAAGTGTTTAACTTTAATATTTTCTTTTTATTAAAATAAAATACAAAATGAAATAAAAGAAAAATTAATTACAGAGCGCGGAAACTAATATTTTATTTTATTGAACGAAATTATAGTACATTTTTGCAGTGAAGATAAGTATTATTATTATTTAAGCTTATTATTATTTAATTAACATACTTAACAGTTAATTCTTACCAAAAAGATGAAACTGATCCATTTGCCGGTGCAACACTCGAAGATTTGCTCGCAAAAAATCGAGACATTGTGTTGGGTGTTGAAGCTCTGAATCAAAGCAAGGATTTAATTGTGTTTTATGATAAATTTTCACCTTGATTTACGATGTTGCGTCATTTCATATAAGAATTTCGCATTATTATTATTATTTGTGTTTTGGTAGAAGAAAAGATCTTCACCATTTGCTTTGAGCTTATATTTACTCAGCAAATACTAATTTTATTATCTCTTAAACTTTACTATTAGCAAAGTTTTTGAAACTTTATTTTTATTCTTAAAAAAAGGTGAAATGTTAAATTTTCTATAACATTTCATCTACAAAAAAGGCAAAAATTTTCTCACCCGCTACCATGATTCGGGGGAGATTCGCTCCCTGCGGTAGCAGTGGAAGCTGTGGTCGCATTCGACCCGTTCAGCGAGAGACTGTCACCACCGTCCGCGGTGGTTACGCCTCTACCTCCTAAAGAAGAACCGTTGGCCAGAGGGTTTCTGGAATAGCGTCTGCTGCCGTGGTTTGAAGCGGCACCACCGATGGAATTTTGTTCATTGGATCTTACTGAAACTGAATTAGAAGGACACCGAATTCAGGACATTTCGAGAGGAACAAAGCGTGAATTGAAAAGAAAACTCAATTGGCTTTCTTAATTACATTCTCCATCTTTACAATGCAACCTTTTTTTTAACATGAAAAGCCTCGTTTCGGAAGAAGTTTACCCAGTTTGGCGAAAAGAAAAAAACATCCCGACACTTACACAACAAACCTACCAAAACATCAGATTTTCAATCCAGTCGTTTGGTTATACCCAGTTAGGTTACACTAAGTCCGTTTAGTTTAAGTTAGATTAACACGAACTCAAACATTCAACGTTATCGAAACCTACACTTATGGATATATATATATACAGGGCGTCCCAAAAAAATGTATACACACTTTAAATACTTATAAAGGCAGTGTTTATTAAAATACATTTCATTTCAAAATGTAATAGAATCTACAGACATTATTTAATTGTTTTGTCAACGCCTGTTTTCAAACTAACGTCCGTTCTGGTCCAGGCACTGCTGATAACGCGAAGCAATGGAATCGCAAACATCACGAAACATTTCGTTTGGTATTTGTGTGCATTCTCGTTCAATGGCTGCTCTCAATTCAGCGACTGTTGCAGGTTTTATAGCGTAGACTTTGTCTTTTAAGTATCCCCATAAAAAAAAGTCTAGTGGTGTGAGGTCTGGTGAACGCGGAGGGTATTCTACGAAACCCCTTCGTCCAATCCACATCCACATCGTGCCAAGTACCACTCGCAATACTCCACTCTTCGGTCCGGATCATCTTCATTAATAGCATGGACTAATCTTGGAATGTAACTTTTCCATTGACAGCGCTTCAAAATGCGTTGGACAGACGATTCTGAAATTCCTACCTCACGACTCGCTTGCCGCACAGATTTTCTTGGACTTTGGTGATACGTTTCCAGTACTCTTTCTTGCTTTGTGGGGCTTGTCGATGTCCGTGGTCTTCCGGAACGCTTCTTGTGGACATTCTGAACAGTTCCATCGGCTTCAAACGTATCTCTAATTCGAGTGATGGTAAGTCGCGTTGGTGGATCTGTTTGAAACTCCCTCCTAAACTGTCTTTGCACTTCAACTGCGTTTTCACACTTCCAGTAGCATTTTAGAATGAATTTCCTTTGTTCAAAGCTTAGTCTGACTGCCATTATTAATTCTAATGGGTTTAACTTGGAAACAAAGAAACATCAATTGAGCTATCAGCTGTTAAAGTGTGTATACATTTTTTTGGGACGCCCTATATATATATATATATATATATATATATATATTGTCAATTTGGGAAAAGTCCCGTTTGCGAGTATTTAAGGCAAAATAATACTGAAGAAATTTCATCTTACTTGTAGATGCTCTTAAACTGCCATTCATATAACTTCTTTTGAAGGGATTATTCGCTTCCAAAATGCTTCCATTGCTTCTTGGAGCCTCAATCCCGGTGATATCACTATCCGCATCGTGCTGAAAAGAAAAATCTTTGAAGATTTTTACAAAATAATAATGTAATTGGACTATTTACTTACAAACATTAAATTTACGAATCATTTTATAAATGCAAAAAACCACTTTTTTCTACGTGAAGGTCAAAATATGAAAATAAAAACCCACTCTAATAGAAAGAGTTTATTTCCACAACAGTTTCGATGCCAACTGACATCCTCCTCGGGTGGATATAGAAAAACGAATTCGTTTTTATTTTCAGAATCGTTTTATATTTCATTCTAGTTTTAAATATAGCAATTTTAAATATAATAAAAATATACAATATAAAATGTATTTTGATTATGTAGCTATAATGCTTTGTTTATTTATTATTTATTTTTTTGCAGTTGCTAGTCATTAAGTCTTTTAAGAATTTTTGTACTCCGTAAACTGAATAATGGTATTACGCTTTATCACTCATCTTCTGTGGTCTTCCTGTGGGAGAGATTGTGACCCTACAAATACTTTGGCATGCTCAAATCTTTCTTACTGCTTGATGTTTCTTTGGATATATCCCATTTGGTCGATGAGACATTTTATGGACACGAATAAACTAATCTAACCTAATCTAACTAGGCCTAACTAACCAACCTATGCTAACCTAATCTAACGTAAAATAACTTGTCGATTGCTTGAATGTGACGTTAGCCAGCGTTTCTTTTGCAATTTAATATACAGTGTATATATATAAAATTATATATATTTGATGTCATTACTTCGCACTTTTGTTAGTTCAATTGTCAGTGAAAACTCGATATTTGAGAAAACTCTCTCCTAGTTCGGTAAAAGTGGAAGAGAACGATTCTATTATACAGGGTGAGCCATATAAAAGCGGCCTCAAGAAAATATTTCTTTTTTGGTGTAAAATTTTCTTGGGGCCGCTTTTATGTGGCTCGCCCTGTACTTTACCTTGACTTAACCTAACCTAACTTAACCCGTTTTTAACTTATATAACTACTCTAAACTAATCTAACCCAGGATTGAAGAGGGAAATTCGTGCGTCAGAGTAAGAATGGAGAGTCTCTTTGAGATTCTCATTTTCAGTTTTTTATTCTTCAATGAAAAGTGGAAATGGAATGGCCAATAGTGGGAACAGACCTTCAATTTTGCTCCTTGTTAGAATGTAAGCATACTTCCCACTCATTTTCATTCCTTTTCCCATCCAGAGTTGTGCGCGAGTGGGAATACTCGAAGTTAGAATTCCAGAATTGGGAAAAGGTAAAATGAGGCTGTGACGTAATTCCGGGGTCGAGGGGTATTTTTTATGAAAACTCTTAACTTAAAGTGGGTTAGTCCTCTTGCGCAACTTTAGCCACATAGCTGTTTCTTACTCACTTGGTGTTGAGAAAGAGTTTGCTGAACTAAAACCTATTCGACGAGAGAATTGCTTCCTTCTCCCAAGAATACAATGATAATGAGATTGTGTGGGAAGAGACCGAATCAACTAAAGATTACCAACCTGATGATTTAAAGGCGATAAAGGATCCAGTTTAGAAGGAGGTCCTCCATTCGTCATAATTTGACTCATCTTCGTAGGCATGGCGGCATCATTATCGTCCCGATATTTCTTACTGAAATAATAAAATGAGACAAACTTTCTTCACTGGAGTTAATTAAATCTTTCCTAATGGGAATTAACGCAGTTTTGGCTGTGTAAATAATTATGAAGGTAAATTTGTTTATATTCTTTGATATTTCACATCGAGTTTCCACACCGCATGTTTGACAATTTAAGGCTACAGGCAAAATATCGTTCTTTCTTCAGGGAACTTATTATTTTTGTGAAATGGTACACAGATTGTAAGTCGCAAGCACAAGGAGGGCCAAGCGCCATGCACGAAAGCATTTGGAAGCAAAGAAATGCCAAATATGAGCTTGGTTGGGCACTGCTGTGCATTTCAGTGCTGCCTTCATATACTTGCATCTCCCTCCACAACCGTTTTTGCACCCACAGGAGATCAGTTCGTAGCAGGACTTGAGGTTACTATTCCATTGAACTCAAACCAACTTACACCTTAACATGACAACGTAATATTCTGAATCGTTACTTGTGAAGTAAACCCAACCAACTAAACCACCAAATAATCACAAATATACGTAAAGTCAAACAAAAATTTAATACTGATACCTAAACACTGGTCACAAATTAAACATTTCAGACATTTCTTATAAGCAAGGAAAGCAAGCACAACTTTTACAACTGAAACAATGCAAAATATTATAAAATTAATTAGTTGAAATTCGTTTAAGGGCTTTTTAATATCAATATGTTAGGAGTAAGATGTCAGGGAAACATCCTGTTTCAGATGGAATGATAGTTTAATGCAGTAAATACAGCATCAGTTGGATCACCTGTAGATTAGGGCCCCCACGTATTCTTGTTTTTTGCTTTACAGTACCAAATATACAGTGGTGGGCACCGTTAACCAAAAAGTTAACTTCGTTAACCGTTAATCCGTTAATTCGTTAAACATGTAACGGAAGTTACCGATAAACCGTTAACGTTAACTTTTATTATAAAAAAAATGAAAAACACAATATATATATAATTTAATTTTCCCTCTTCTTCTCGTTCTCCATTTTGTCCATGAGATGCATGTTGCCCTTCATGAAAATTAGCATATCAAAGTTTTCATCAGACAGGGATGATCTCTTGCCCTCAGGATGTACTTGCCCATAGAGAACAAACGCTCCACTGCAGCACTGGAGGGGATGGCTGTGTTGAACTTGATGAACAAGTCCACCAACACTTGCTCACCCAAGAAGGCAGCATCTGTCAGCAAGTCCTTGGAGTTGGTCTCCAGCCAGGTCTTGACCAAGTTCTGGGCCTTGCCCTTGAGTGACCTGTGGCTTCTGCTGCTCTCTTTTGTCTGGATGACAGCACTGAAGAAGTCATCCTCCTCCTCCTCCTCGTTGTTGCTGCCTCCACTGTTGCTGCCCACTTTGTAATTGTTACATATATATTATTGAAAGTGCCTTAAAATGCTCGTGATATTTCTTGAAAGAAGTTGAAACATTCAACTCAAATGGCAAATCTTTCCGCCTGATTTTACAGTCGACCATGTTTTGCTCAAACCAATGCCATAAATAACTACCATATTTGGTAAGACACAAATTGTGGCGACGGAAACAAATATATCGCCTGATTTTGCACTGCGGAAATGGAAATTCGTTCATCACTATTAACAGTGGCGGATTAATTGCGCACCTGCTCAGCACTGAAAATAATAGAAACTTTTAAACGTTTATTTATGAATTTTTTGGGTTAACGGACTTGAGTTAACGGAAGTTAAATGTAACGGAAGTTAATTAGTCCGATAATGATTTTCAAAGTTAACTTAAAAGTTAAATCGTTAACGAAAAAGTTAACTTCGTTAATTAACGATTAACGGATTAACGGTTTGTGCCCAGCTTTGCAATATAATAATAAATTGAATGGCCGGTTAGGTCAACTGTACGCCCTTGACGATTGGTTAGGTTAAGTCTTGATATTTTCGTTAGTTTTAACGAAGATATCATTTGGCAATTGAGGCTGGGGGCCCTGATCATCAGGTGATCCCATAAGTTTAATTGGAAGCTTAAGAAGAAGTTTGGTTACCAGGCAAAAATATATTTCAAACGTTTAGCGTGGCAAAAAAGCGATGCAGTAGGTTAGTCCGCTCGTGCTACGTTAGCTGCATAGCTATTTCCTACTCACATGGTGCTGAGAAAGAGTTTGCTTGAACTAAAGCCTACTCGAGGGTGAATCCTATAAATAGTCAAAATAAAAAAATTTAATAAATTTAAAATGATTTTTACTTTTCTTCAGAATAACAGAAATAGTTTATTAACAGCAGTTTTACAAAGCTGTCATGCAGAGGAAAAGTGTTAATTAAGTGCATCCAAAGCTTCGAGAAGTGGTTAATTTGGTTACGAAAAGAGGAAATTCGAATTAAAATTATGTCATACTTATTTTTGTACTTGTATGTTAGGTTAAGTGGCTATGTTGGCCTTATTTTTGTATCAAGTTTAGTGTATGATGAGATTGTACTTGTATGTTAGGTTAAGTGGCTATGGATTGTGAATGATCCACGATAAAGATGTTTTGTTCGTTTTTTTTGTTTGTTTGTACGTCTAAAATCTAAATTTTATCCTACATAAGCTAAATTTGCTTTTTGTTACTTTAATACTGCATATCAATCAAAATTAATCAATTTCTTATGGCTTATGTATGTATGCAATTGTTACGGTTGCTTTTATTAAGTTTATATTTGAATGTTAAGCATTTTCGTAATATTGCTCATGTACAAAAGGGGAGAGAATATAAAATAAAAAATGAGATGGGAGAAATTTGGACTTACGCCCCTGGAAAAAAAGGTACCCGAAGCCTATCAGGTATGTACAATTGGGGAAATAAGTTCGCTTAGAAATAAAACAAAAAATGACTAATTGTTAATATTAAGTTTTTATGTGGATATTTTATTCTTTTTGGTGACAGTAATAAAATCTCGAAAGTAAAACCCAGTCATTACCAGTTAGTTTTTTTATGCTTTATAGGAATTTTTTTTCTAGACGAACTTTTTTCCCGAATTGCATCACTTTTCAGGCTCCAGATTTAACTAGGAATATTTCGTTAGTTTTCCGTTTGTTTACTATCTTGTCATCGGTTAATCAAAAAATTTTGTTAGTTTGTGCCAGAACTAGTATGGCTTCATTTTCGTGTGTTCACTGAATACTAGGTTATAAACGTTTCTAAAATAATAATCCATTTTCCTATTAATGGTGTTTGCGCAGTGTCCTGGTCAAAGTACCACTTTTTAATGGAGTCTTAAATGTTTTGATTTACATATAAAATGTAATACAAGTAATGTTCCTCCAAACTCTAACGGAAATGTGCAGTATAAGAAGACGAATTAAGCCCTACATTTATACCGAGAGAGTTTAACGACAAATTTATCGTTAGAATTTTAAGACACATTTTACCTTGAGAAATATCTCATTTTTAACGGGAAATGAAGCCATAACGGTAAGCTATAGACAAGTGCTTAGAGTACCATGAAGTGACTTAGTTTCAGAGTATATGCTAATAATGTAGATAACTAAATGGTACCCTATTGCCAAGAGTCTCGTAAAAGGTCATTCCACTTGTGTGGGAGTATAATAGGATTACAGGAATCTCCTATCTTTATCTTCTTACCCTTACCTATATATTTTTTTATCTTTATCTTTTTCTCTGTCTATGGTATTTCTTTATCTTCATTCCCTATTTATAGAGAAAAACATTACATGAATTAAAAAAAAGAGTTTAACCGAAGAGAGACAACGAGTATCCCGAAATCATTAAGAGTGACTCAGTTATGTGCTCACTTTTTATGAATATAAACAGCGAGGCAGATGATAACGAGGACGAAAATTGCTACCAGGCTCCCAAAGACGACCATGAGGAGAAAACTCGAAGACGCTCCAATCGATAAGACTTCAACAAGGCTCTCCGGTAGGTGAATGTTACGGGCACAGACGTCTGCGCGGGACAAAATTGTTACTAACTACTACTATAGTCTGGGCTGAAGTTTAGCACGTTTGAAGATGAAAATACTATAATAAGGTTTGTTTTTATGTGAATTTATGTAAAAAAAAGATAATCTTACTTGACGGGAAGGTTTTCCTGAATCCTTTGCTACTAATACGATGTGTGCTTCCGATGTGTTTAATTTTATTAACCTTTTGATGTTAATTTCTCCAGAAGGAGTTATGCTGAACATTCTTCAGGAAAAAAGGGAAGAAAGGAGGCATCAGAAAGTATACTAATTTATTAATTTATCTCCTTAGGTAAAACTTTTATATATATATATTTTTTTTTTGGGGGGGGGGGATTTTGGTTAGCTGATTTTAATTTATATATATATGTAGTTTGACAGATAATATAAAGATAAATTTGGCATTCAAATGAGATAACTCCAGCTAAAAATAGAGATAATGAACTTTCAAACTGTGTCCCATGCCTGAAATAGACGGGGCGGAAAAAACAAAATTTCCAACTCTGCCATTCAGTATCAATAATATCAATAGTATCAAAATATCCTACCATTCGCGATCCGTTGGTAGGAATGATTGAAGTGAGAATTCCAGTTTTGGGAAAAGAGTTTCCTGATTTGAGAAAGGATAAAGAGAGCCCGTGATGTCACGAGGGGTCTATAGGGGCTATTTTCTACGTAAATTCTAACTTAAAGTGGGAAATTCTACACCGAGAATGGGAATGAATCATTTTGAAAATTGATTCTTTTGAGATTCTCACGCGTCGATGCCAATGAATGGGAAGAGACCGCGGAAGACGTTGAAACGAGTAAAATATTAATTCAGGCATAAATTGGAGTTTCTTCCTACCTCGCGTCTCTTCCTCTCACATTGAGAGAAATGTCGTCACCGTCACCGTCTGCAACTGTGATATTCCCCACGGTGTCTCCTGGCTCCAGTCTGTTCTTATCGACATAAAACGCGTATTGGGGGAACTGGAATCTTGGGTCCCAGTCATTCACATTCAAAACTTTGACCTTCAAAGTTGCAGTGTCGTTCTGTTAAAAATTTACTTCGTTAATTTTGAGAGAAATAACTTTTGTTGAATTAGATTAAAAAAAATTTAATTTTATTTAATTAATTTTAAAATACTAATGAATGTAAGATCATGTTGATACCGGATTGTAAAATACAGGGTGACCAATAAATAGTGATAATACTGTTAGAGTGCCCAATACGTCATATTTGGAGATCTGAAAATATTTGGTTTATACAATTGAGTATGAATAAGTGGAATAACAACATTGAGCACGCAACAGATGAACTGTACTTTTCCATAAAAAGGAAATCGGTTATTCAGGCTGAACATCAGTTTCAACCAAAGTTGGGTTCCGCGAATGCCCGTCAAAATATCCTACTAAGGTATATTCCACATTTCGAGCCACACGAAGGTGAAAGAGTCAACAAATTTGTGAACAACTTAGAACAGCAAAACCAGATGGTCACAGCAACAGGTCTTGAAGAAGTCACTAGGTAAGTGGGATTCCCAAGAGCCTGAACAACTGATGTTCCATTGAAAAATTACAGTTCAGCTATTGCTGCACGATGTCAATATTCGGAGCTATTGAAGAATAGGGACCCCAGCCTTCTTTAGTTAGCTTTATGAGGCTAACTAACGAAAATATCATGACCTAACCTAACCAATCGTCAAGGGCGTACAGTTAACCTAACGATTGGTTAGGTTAGGTCGTGATATTTTCGTTAGTTAGCCTTATAAGCCTAACTAAAGAAGGCTGGGGTCCCTATTCTTCAATAGCTCCCAATATTCTATACAATACTTGTAATTATTCATCCGACAGTATATTTTATGGTAATTTGAAGTTAACAAAATGAATTAATACACTGAATGATGGTTATTGAACGGGGGGTGTATATATTATTTATTCAAATTATTTAGGACGTTCAACATTTGCTTCTACCTGAATGAAAATATATATACAGTTAGAAGAAATTATAAGAAACTAGAGTATATCATTTACCCACAGATATAAACTGTAAACAAAACTTGGAGATTGTAACTTACATATTCTCCATCTGTCACATAAATCTTGAGGTTATAATCTTTTTTATTTTCATAATCCAGTTCGTAGTCGAGAAATATTTGACCGGTCTGAGAAATTATGAAGACGCCCATTCCGCCTCGTTCGAGAAAGAATCGAATCGGCTGTGAAATAAGATAAAAGTTTAATTCGCAATAACGGCTTCAGTATCAATCGTTTATCCTATTGTAAACATCGTATGATTATTCCTTATTATGGGAATCACGATCACAGTAGAGGATTTGTCCTTCGACCTCTTATAATCTCAAGTGTACACCCGAAAATTCCAAAACGTGTAATATATTCTTTACTAGAAACACATGGCAATCTCTCTTTCTCTCTCTCGTACACACACACACACACACACATATAACCTGGAAACTCATTTCCTCACTGCGTGGGTGTGAGAATACCCGAAGGGTCAACTGAATTCGAGCATTAACAGGGTAAGTGACCAACCCAACCCAACCCAGGAGCCAGCATCCGGGAGTGAATAGAACTTGAAAAATAGCAAAATATCGGCTATTATACATTACCTATACACTATATACACACATACACTGTCTATGTTTAAGTAAATATTTGGTGACCGCGATGAGATACAAAATAAAGTTTTGAAATTAATCGTGTTATAAAGAAAATATTTGTTTCTAATTTATATATCTGAAATCGGTTCGTTGGTTCTATAGCGACCTTGTACCACAGAAACTGTTTTCCGCAACTTCGTGTAGTTATACCCCCTCGGTATAAATATATAAATATACCAACCAGAAAACACCGGTGACAATTCTTCCCTAGTTATACACCCTCTCATTCCAATTTTGCACAATCTTACTAAGACTTTTTTTCGTTTACTTTCGCCTCTCCATAATTCTCGTATTCGCAGACCGAACTAATAACAAAAGTCAAACTATTTTTTAACTAGATTCTGAACTAAATAAAACAAAAACAAACCAATGAAAAATAATTAGAGAAGAAACTACGACATTTTGGAGGTAAAGGAGAGAGGTGAGAAGAACCGACATGGATTCCGATAAGAAAGATCGTGCCGATCACAACTAATATAACATTATAACAATATCATTGATGCACTTGAAAACAATGACAGTTATTATGCCATACATATTTGACAAGTGTGATTGTGGAATGCTATTACATAAAATGAAAGATATGGAAATAAAAAGGCAAAATAGGCATATTAATCACAGGGTGTCCCATGAATTATCTTTACAAATTTAATTAATTTTCAATTGAATTTGTAAAGATAATTTATGGACACCCTGTATTACTTTCTTAAAGGGCGAAGGCAAGTTATTACAACGCAAGAAATATTATCATCAGAATGATTATTCAATTATTGTTATTCATAATCGTACTTACCGATGTAGATAATATAGTGACATGCACCCACAGCTCAGCGGGTAAACAACAACGTTTCTTTATAAGCGAAGTAAATACACAGAGGTCGGGGGTTCGAATCCCGATGATGCTAGTAATAATAGTAAAACAGGAGTTAGAGCAATGGCCTGGGTACCGTGCCAGTTTCTGGCACTCCTGACTGATTATAACTATTTATACCAGAACCGCAATATTGCTCAGTCTCAACTAGAGGTGGAAAGAGTAAGTACATCAGTACTCGAGTACGGGTTTTTTTATACTCGTACTCAAAGTAATCTTAAATTGCCGTAATCGTACTCTACTCGTACTCGATATGATCTGAAATCGCGGTAATCCTACTTGTACTCAAACTAAGTTCAAATATGAGGATCTGTCCTAGACTCCGAGTGTACCACGAAAGCAACAGTTTACAGCTTTAATTTCAATATGATTTATATTTTTAGATTTATTTACTATGTTTTTATGCAATACTTTACATTTATAATATTATTAATAACTAAGTGGCAACTTTTGTAGCGAAAAACCTTAGTGAAGAACATGTCTTTGTGTTTTATTACTGACTAGTACTGAATAGGTAGGTAAAGAAAAAATTTACAGTATACTGCGATATATATGTAACAGTAAATATATTTTGTTCATTTCATGTCACATTTTTCCCTTTTCAATGCAATGCGTTCATATGGTCTAATAAAGCTTTGCTCATGCAAGCAGCCAAGCACCAGTTAAAGTTTGAAATCACACTCTTACACGCGTACTCGTACTCGAACACTTAAAAAAACCGTACTCGTGCTCGTAGTCAAGCACTAAAAAGGTATACTTGTACTCGACCACTCAAAAATACTGTATTCGTAATCGTACTCGTATTCGTCCAACTCCAAAATTTTGATACTCTTTCCAGTGTTTCCACTTCTAGTCTCAACGTCCCCATATAACTAAAAATTATTATTATTATTATTATTATTATTATTATTAACTACTTGACCGGAAAAGTGTATTGAGTGGGTTTCGTTAAAGGACATGTATAACATTTGCGCAACGCCTACTCTTCTTTTTACATTCATTTCAATTTGACCAAGAAATAACTGAAAGACTAATTTCTTACGCTTCTTGGCTTTTTATTAATTAAAGTGTTTGCGATGAGAGTTCCGTGTGGAAAGTTCTCGTTAATGGTTTTCTCGTAGGTTCTCTGAAGGAATTGAAGTTGAGTTGACGTCGCACCCCGGCGGGATATTGTTAAAATGGCCGTTGCAACTCTGTCAGAGTTGTCCACTTGCGTTGCCTGAAAAACAAACAAGCTGCAACTATCGTCGTTGCGGAACAAAAATACTCCTTTTGTTTTCTGGCTTTAAATCTTAATTCATAGTACTGTTTTTGGTGTTACGTGTTGCTCTCATGCACAAATCTTTCAGTGTGACTGTTATTATTATTATTATTATTATTATTATATATTATTGCAAGATTTTGTTGAGAAAAAATACGTCTCTTACAGTAAGTCATTTAACCTGTACAATTAGTTTATCATGAGGAAGTACTTCATGTTAAAATACAATATTATTCCTTTATTTAATGTAATTTGCTGCATTTAGGAATGTAACAGACACGTCGAAACTTACTCTGTTGGATTCTACAAACGATGAACGTATTCTTGTAAATTTTTAGAGAATTCGAAGTTTGCAACTATAGTCTGTACTCAGAATGTGAAAGAGTACACATTTTTCTTTCACAACAGCATTTTGAAGTGTATTGCATGAATGAAAATTTAATTTATCATTACTTGCGCAAAGTGTGTTGCGAATAAGTCAACAAATTAACTGCATTTATACTTACAACCACAGAGAGGGCAACGGGATGAAGAAAGGTTTCTTCAGGAATATCCTGAGTGATGAACACTTCCCCGTGTTGGACTCGATGCTAAGATAGGAAGCCTCCGGAACATCTAAAATAATGAATGCGTTGTCATAGTGAATGTAAATAAGTGTTACATATTTTATCTTTAACAAACTGTAATATAATAATTCATGATATTGAGTTAATTTGTTAAAATATTTTATAAACAACAGCAATTTCTTTACGATCGAGTTGATGCATGATATTATTCTGACTCGGAAAATAAAACTAGTATTTATTAGTTACTCTGGAAACTAACTAACTTATAAAAATATTTCAGCAATTGAAGTTTAATCTTATTCATATATGAAAGCATTTACCAACAAAGATCTTATAATAAATAAATACATAAATAAATAAATAAATAAATACATTTTCTAATTTTAAAATTTCAAAATTTTGTAATTACGTACCATTTCCGAGAGAAAAAGAAATTCTCGCTCTGATTCCTTTATCCTGATCCTCCGCAAAAATTGGCTCGGGTTGTACTTCGAAGGCGGTTCCCTACGAAGAAGATTTTTATGAGTTTAAAATGCTCTACAAACTCAAAGAAGAGAGCTCAGTACCGAGTACCGAGTTACTCCGAGCTGAGTAACGAGCCTAATTTTACTAAAATAAATTTAATCCGTGTTGAAATTATTGATAAATTGTAACGTATTTCACAATGCTTCAATCACTGTTTGACAACATTATCCTTTTATAACCTGCGCGGGATTAGTAGGCAGAAATGCCATGTATCTTTGCTTGTCGAAGGAGGGATTTTGATCGTCACTATCGATAACGTGGACTGTAACGAAGGTTTCGGTTCTCATCGGCGGGCTTCCTCGATCCTAAGAGAAGGTAGAATCGTATAAGTCATTTTCTTTATTGTAAATCTCTCTGGTCATCAGCTAAAACCAACTATTCCAAAACGTATCTTATGATTAACTAGAAAAGTTAAAACTAGATCATTTACGTAACATATTCTGTTACATAAAGTAATTAGTAACTTTTATCTTATGTTTGATGTTTGCAAAAGTTCTGTAGTTTATTCGGAGAATTCCCAAAACACTACCGAATTCAAAGTTTTTATTCTACATTTACGATTCTACACGAACTCAAACTTACTCTGAAATTAGAATTAAAATTTGCGACAATTAAATAAGATGCCCTTATATGGGTGAACCCAAATGAATCGGGGTAGCAAATCAAGATACCCTATTTAAATTCCCTTCAGTTTTTTTAATTTTTTAAACTGTTTAAAAGGAAGAAAACAATTTTATCTGGTTTTTAAAAAGCCTTTTGGGCATTTATTCAAACAGTTAAGAGAAACTACACAAAATTTTTTGTATTAGTTAAATTAACAATGTATAGGTTTGAAATAACAACGTAACTCCTTTATTTTGTAATATAAAAGCTTTAAAATGGCAGTCAACTTTGCCTGAAAAAGAACCTTCGACATCCTCGCAAACGCTCCCCATTTTGTCAAATTCGGATGGGTTAGAGTGGAGAGGAGTGTCTAAAGAGGGATGAACTCTTACCTCGGCAACGATCGTGAGATTAAAGAGCGAATCGGTCTCGAAATCCAATGGCTCTTCCAGCTGCAAAGCCCCACTCATCGGCGACTCAAATGAAAACTTACTCTGTTAAGATAGGAATCATAAAATAATGGGAATATAAACCCAGTCAGGAAGGAAGCTCA
This sequence comes from Bathynomus jamesi, assembly GCA_023014485.1. Taxonomy (NCBI): domain Eukaryota; kingdom Metazoa; phylum Arthropoda; class Malacostraca; order Isopoda; family Cirolanidae; genus Bathynomus; species Bathynomus jamesi. Next base: position 594,121 of record JAJOZX010002281.1, read on the forward strand.
TATCACCATGATGTTGGGGGTGAGTGTGCCCCCAAGAGTCGCGTTTAGCCCGAGCATTAACGGGGTAAACGGCCAACTCAACCCAACCCAAGAACCAGCAGGCGGGAGCGAACCAGAGCCTCACCGCTCAGAGTCCGCTACCTACCGGGCGCCCAACCCAAATATGAACCCAATCACAAAACAAAATAGCATCATTAGTATTAAGTAATTAGATACATTTCAAAGGGATCACATTACTTCAAGCTCACAAGCGAATTAACTAAGGGTTTGAACTAATAACTAACCTGGGGAGACTTATGCCTACCGGTGCCCCTGTTAACCTATATACAGGGCCGGATTAAGACCTTTAGAGGCCCTAAGCACTTAAAAGATTTTGGTGCCCCATATATATGTAATTCAAAATATAAACAAAAATAAACCATAAAATAAAATTTTATTTTTTGAAATGAAACAAAACTTACAGTAAGATGGAAAATAATGTTTATTTTTGTATACTTCCACTTCATTTATATTTGAAAAGTTTTCTCCTACTTTTTTTAATTGCAAAGTCTTTGATCAGATCCTCAAAACTAATCTTACGTAACACATCTGCTTCTATACTTAGTAGAGATAAGGCATCCAGCCTGCCTTGTTGCATAGTTGTTCTGTTGGTATTTTTAATATACTTCAACTGAGAAAATGAACGCTCAGCTGAGCAATTGTGACCATTAATGTTAAAAATATACGAAAGGCAATTTCTACATTTGGGAAGGCACACTCAATATTGTCTTCTACAATTATTTTATAAAGTTCAGCATGACTGAATCTTGTTTTTACACTTACTATAGCACACGAAAATATTTAATCTATATGTATTTTTAATATGGCGCTCAAAGATTTGATATAAACAAAATAATAACGCAAAGCGTAAAGTGTGTGATTACAACGAAATATATTTATTCTCTCAAAAGGGTTGTTGTTCACTACAAATTCAAACAATGAAAAAAAATAAATACCATATATGAATATATATAATTCAGTTTTCAACAGCTTATAGGCTATAAGCCGCGATTATAATAGTATAATAAACCCATGGTAAATCCGACAATGGAAAATTTCTGTGGTGCCCCCCTTCCCTTGATGCCCTAAGCACGGGCTTATTTTGCTTAATGGTTAATCCGGCCCTGCCTATATACCTAACCCAAGTTAACTTAATCTAAACCACAGAGCGATTATCGATAAAATGTGATCATTGTGTACTGGGAAACTATGGGGTTTACATTCTTTGTTCTATTGAAAGAATTAATTTTAGGTTTATAAACATAAATGATAATACAGTAATGAAACTATAAACAAAATCAGAATTTGAGCTTCACTTCATCTTACCGAATGAGGCCCAAGAGCAACAGAATAATGAATGTCTGAAAAAGGTCCCTTCTGATCTTCATCAAATGCCCTTATGTCTCCAACTATGATAGTACCTTTCACTGTGCCTGAAAGCAATCATTAGTTTCAGTGTTTGTACTAAGTACTTCAGTTTTTTTTTAATTTTTAAAACTCTTGTTTATGTTTGTGGTTGTTATAACTTTACAATCGTTACAAACATTTTAAAAGTATTAATATTTCGTGAACTGCCGTTAATGTATAGGGTGATCAATAAAAAGGTGTTTCAAAAAATATTTATGTAACAAGTTATTTCTAGGAACATAATTTTTTAGGAGGGGAGTCACCCTCTGTATATTAAATACATCATTATTGCATTCTGTTTGTGACAGAAAATAAAAATTAACATAGTCTTACCTCACTGACGTTCACGTAGTAAGGAGCATTAACGAAAATGGGTGAGTTGTCGTTTGCATCGGTAACTCTTATATTTATGGGAATTTTAATGTCCTTCGAAAGAGTAAAGAGAGTTAGTTATACAGTGAACTAATTCAATTATTATTATTATTATTATTATTATTATTATTATTATTATTATTATTGTAGGCCCCTAAATGCCTTTGTCTATAGGTTTTATGTATAGGTACATATGATTTCTTACGATGTAGTGATGAATTAGTATACGTTCTTCAGTGTTAAAGATTACATAAGTATCATCAGTTACACTGTATCTTGCGTAATAGATTGGAGTGCATGAGTTCTGTTTATTAAAAAGGGTTCCTATCGATACGCCTTCCATTTATAAATATGTGAGGATCTCTCTCGGGTCTATACAGTCAGTATTAAATAATATGTTCCATGTTGAAACCAAGATTACGAGAGTATCATCAATATACTATATCTTGCGTAATAGGTTGGACTGCGTGAATTGGTTTGCATTGAAAGCAATCCAACTTTCTGCTAAATTCAGGGATATGTTCCACTTAGAAACTAAGATTTTAAATAAACAGAACTCCTGCAGTCCAATCTGTTACGTAAGATACAGTGTAATTGATGATACTTTTGTAATCTTTAACACTGAAGAACGTACACCAATTCATCACTACATCGTAAGAAATCAATGTACTAAAATTTACTGATGAAATTGCCACAGACTCAAACTTCCATTTATGTGTTAAAACAAGAGAATAATAATATGTACCTATATATAAAACCTATAGACAAAGGCATTTAGGGGCCTACAATAATAATAATAATAATAATAATGATGGTAAGGAGGAAGGAGGAGGAGGAGGAGGAAGAAGAGGAGGAAGAGGAGGAGGAGGAGGAGGATAATGATGATGATGGAAACGCATTCATGACATTTTATGCTTCGCCTTCACAGTCATTAAGTACTTCTTCGAAACGTTGATTGTCTCATGATTGACGTTTAACCTCTGAAGGGGAGATTTCCGTGTATGAAGACGCATTTAGACTGCTCTTTCGATGCCACAAATCAAGGTTGTTGCAAACTGCTCGAGGCTATTGTTTGGAATCACTTCAAATTGAATAAATTGAAAGGTTCCGAGAAAGAATTGACGAAAGTGGAAAATGGCAGAAAATGCACCAAAGATAACACAGGTCAACAAAAAAACATTTTTTTTTCGTTGCCAAGGAAATTCGTACGAATTTAGGGTATTTTGGGGTTGCTGAATTCCAAAATGAAAGTAGTTTTTCCGATTTGGCTCTAGTTCTTGTGATAATCAATACCCTCCATTAATAGGAAACGTAACCATAACGCGTGCATATGGGAAACTACCGGAACATTCTAGATGGTGAGACCGAATAAAATGCCATTATGTATTTCATGTGTTTACTTTTGTATGATTTGAGACAATTTCAATGCGATTTGTAAGTAGGCTCCGCCTGAACATTAAATTTTTTGCATTTTTACGCGTTTCAATGGGGTACCAATTATCTCATAAATTAGAGCCAATCTAGCAAAACCGATGTCATATTCGGAATCAGCACCACAAAGTTACCCCAAAATCACTCTAATATGATTGGCAATAAAATGAGTGTTGACCAGTGATAATTTAACTGTTAAAATAAAGATAAATTTTGTTTATATAATAATTTGAAAGACGTCCAATCTTTACATTATCAACGGAGAACGTAAGCGGAACTAAATCCCCAGTCGTGCGGGGGACGCAAAGCCCCACGACATGTTTCTGAGACGACTTTCACTAGTGAAACGATGATTAAGGCCCGCAAGCGTGATTCCATTTATCTTCTTTTCATTACAAACTCGTTCGCGATTAGAAACATTAAATGATGTTAATGTTAACTTCAGGGATATAATTTTTAATTGCAGTTAATGTTATCGTTGAAATTTTGAATTTTTTTGAGGTTCAGCAGTTGTTTAACGTAACAGTTTATCCAAAGTCTCGCTTGTTACTCATTTGATTGAAGTACTTTGAACGTATGCGCTAATTTAACGTCTTCGATCACATCTTTTCGATGAATTTGGTTCAGATTTACGTTAAATATTTCTTAAAAATCTAAAATCTCATGAAATTATATTGAAACGCTCGAAAACTTTGACGAATGCGGTTGTACTTGAAATCTTTCGCCACACCAAAGAAAGTTTCGCCCTCAACCCAAGTGGAATCTTTGATATTTTTGCCACTTTATTTTCACGTAGCAATTTACCGATCTATTTAATCATTCAGTATAATAAATCTCGGTATAATAAATTACAATGAAATATAATTCGATTAAGGATCTAATTACGACTTTCATCTTCAAACCCAAATTCACGCAGCGAGAAACGTCACCTAAACTCGTAACTTTCCTTAACCTGAATTATGATAACTTCTTCATCTTCATCAATCGACATTGAACCGGTGAAATATTAGGCAAGAGTCGATGTTACGAATTTAATGATAAAATAATTATAATACGTACCACATCATCCATTTTCCTCTTTTGACATATTACGCTTATCACAATATGGGACCTTCCGTTCTTGCCCTGAAAACCAAAGAGGTGAAAAGGTTTAACGGAGCTACGCCGTTGAAAGGTGAAATTTCGCTTATATCTATCACACACCACGCAAAATGTATACACGCAACTCCGTACGAATTTGGCCATCGTGAGTGGACCCAAGAATGAATGAATATTAATGAAGATTACGTTATAACGGACAATTAGTTATTTAAGACAAGAGTATTTCAACAGAGAGACTATTATAATAATAATAATAATAATAATAATAATAATAATTCATATAAAAAATTAGGCCACGAATGAGACGGGAAATTATTACAGTGTCTCGTGATTAACTGCGTTCGTAAATATGAAGAATAAACAGTCAAACGAATTCAAACATTTTTAAATAAAAGACTTTCAAAATGTTTATTAAAATATTAGATAGTGAATAACTTTTAATAAATGTGTTGTCGGCATTTTGTTTATATGATAAATGGGAAATCAAATTAGCACCTTAATTAAGTAACTTGAGAGTTATAATTATCTTTAACACCCGTTCAACTTGTTTTCCTATCGTACAAGAAGACCTCAACAGACAACTTTCGCATCCAGACTTTATATATATATATATATATATATATATATATATATATATATACAGGGTGTTTCAGGAGGAAAGGTCAATACTTCGGGAGGTGATAGTATCGGTCATTGTGAGAAAAAAAAGTTCGTATGAACATGTGTGTAATTCTGAATGGTTACGGAGATAGAGCTGTTTGAATCTACAAATACAAAAGCATTGTTAATGGTAATCAAGAAAGAGAAACCAATTACTGTTTCTAAGATTTAATGTTTAAACATTGGCATTTTGAATGGTATCAGATACAGAAATGACAAATTTGTTACAGTTTACCGTCGACGGCATTCTGCAACAGCAGCTGTTGCACTTCCATCGCAAAAACCGTAGACATACACCATATCTGCATATTCAGCATGTGTGAAGGTGTGTGGCATTCTTAACACTGCTTCAAACACAAATAATGTCACTCACAACAGTCAGCTGTAGATTGGCTTATGTTACATGCTTATATTACAGCTTACATGGTTCAAGGTTATAGGGGAGGGAAGGGGGAGGAAGAGCTGCGCGCGCATCAGATTTAAACAGCTCTATCTCCGTAACCATTCAGAATTAGACACATGTTCATACGAACTTTTTTTCTCACAATGATCGATACTATCACCTCCCTAAGTATTGACCTTTCCTCCTGAAACACCCTGTATATATAAGATGGATGCGCCTCGGTGGTGTAGTGGTTAGTGTCGTTGACTACGAATCCATCGGCCCCGTGATCTAGACCCAGTAACGGTAGGCGGCGCGCAGCAAAACCCAGCTGTTCATCCTGCCACGCAGTAAAAAAAATTGGTTGGTAGATAAATGTGTACCCTGTGTAGCCTAACCCCTAGGCTGCTGGTCGGGCGTAGTTCGGATTCCACGTTAAACTGTAGGTCTAGGGTGGAGTGACAATTTTTACCTTCGTCAGAATGAACAATTTGGGCGGAAGCAATACCGAGGTTAAACCAAGATTTTGCGAAAAGACGCTCTATTTTGGTTTGTTGATACGTTGTGAAAATATAGATTGCATATAAATTTCTACGACACGGAACGTTGAAGGGATTTTTTATTATTATTTAATTTACGCTAGGCTAACTAGGCAAAGCAAATTAAGGTAGGCAACCATCAAATTTACAGAAAATTAAGTGCAGCTACAGAGAAACATTTTCATACCACGAATTCCATAGCTTAGAAGACATATGGCAGGACTGATGATTAGCTTGGATAATTATCGGTTTGGCTGATATTTTAATGCTTTGCATTAGGCTGCGTTAAGCACGTCTTGTTACCTCCGGGAAGCTCGAGACATTGTGGTTAGCAAACATTTGCGAAGCTGAGCATCTCGGGGATAATTTATGTAGGAGTCTGAAAGATCTGTTGTATAGCAAATTTAGGGTTCTGCCAAAACTTTTTTTTATAATTCACGCAGAGTTGCTGTCCGTATAAATTAGTGCAGAAGGTACAAGAGTGTCTTTAGCTTCACCTGTACAGAACCGGAAGTTCCTTATGGTCATATTCGCTTTAGCACAGAAACTTCGATATTGTTTTCTTATATCTGAGTGAGTCATCACTCAAGTTGTTGGTGATGATTTGACCCAAATACTTAAATTCTTTTACTTCCTCTATTGCTTCACTTCTAATTTTGAAACTAATATCAGCTGACTGATAGGATTTGTGGGATGGAATTGCATAACCTTAGTTTTTGTAACATTAAAAAGAATATCATGTTTCTGCGAATATAATAATTCGCAGATTTTTAGCAGACAATCCAGACCTTTAACAGAAGGACTTATTAACACCATATCATCGGCATAGACTAAGTTATTTATCCTCGTGTTATTTATACAACACCCAACTATTGCCTGATTAAGTGAAACAATTAATCCATCAATATACACATCAAACAGCAGAGAAGAGAGTAAGAAGCCTTGCCTCACCCCGCAGGAGGAATCAAAACATTCGGGCAATACATTACCCAACCTAATCATAAAGATTGGTGGGTATACCAAAATTTCAATAAATTTCAATAATAATCTTTTGAATAAAATATTGTGATTTACTCTATCATATGCCTTACTTACATCTGGGAAACAACTATAAATACTTGAATTACTGTCAGTGTATTTAAATATAATTTTCTTTAATGCATAGAAACGCAGATCAGTTGAGTAGGGCCTTTTAATACCAAACCGATTAAGAGATGGTCATAAGTAATCATTTAATCGGCGTAACAAGAGTTTTTCTAGTAATTTCGAGAAACAGGAGACTGACGACAGCAATATACCTGTAATAGCATATATATATATATATAAATAGTTTACAAATCGTAACTAAATAGAATTCTTACCTCTTTATCTAACTTGTCAGTCAAAATTAATTTTTTGGAGTTCGGCGATATTTGTACAGGAGAAGATTTTGGGTTTTGTAACCGTAAGTAAATATCTCCATCAGCACTTGCATTTCCAACAATTTCCAGCTCTCCTGTTTGGTGATGGAAAATTAAGATAAAGAAAAATATTGACTTCCTGCGGCGTGCCAACAGTTAGTCTAATATCAGTCAAAAGGTTTTGGTTCATTAGTTAAAATAATATGGGTTTTGAAATACCATAATTATATACAGGGTGCCCATAAATTATTTTTCTAAATTAAATTAAATAAATTTATGGACACGCTGTAGAATTTTCACCAAAAATAAGCGCATTACATTTTAAAATTAAATTTAGAACAGTTTAATTAATTATTATTATTATTATATCTTCGAAACTGTCATTTGTATAACTGATTTCGAGTGGAAAACCCGGCATCGAGTATTTTTTATTTGTGATAATAGGGTTCCGTCGGAGCCACGTCGTAACACCACTTCTCGTTAGATCAGCGAGATTAAGCGACGTTGTCTGTTGTATAGTTCGATGGGTAACTCTCTGCGTTTAGATGATGATGATGTAGCAACACGTGGTGATTCGAATCCCACATAAAACTCTGGGTCCCCTCCGTCACGTGACTTTTACAGTTACGAAGTGAGGTTAAACGACCCCCCCACACCTCATTATCATTCAATCGTCGTATTTGAAAACTTCTGAATTCATTACATTTAATGACAAAGGAATGTTTTAGAAAATATATATATTATATATATATATATATATATATATATATATATGCTGCAAACCCACAAGGAAAATGAAAAACGATTTCAAGAAAATCCCGTTTCAGGGATTTCCTGAAATCACTCGTTTCACAATCTTACTGTAACATATATATATTAAAATGAGCTTTATGAATACATACAGAATGACTACACTTTAATTCATTTGTTCCTGACGTCATTCCCTGACGAGGTGTAGCTCTGAATACACGAAAGGACTTGGAATCGTTTTTCTTTTTCCTTGTGGATTTGCAGCATTCATTCATTTAACGTGTTAATTGTGAAATTCATCCCATATATATATATATATATATATATATATATATATACACACACACACATACATATATATATATATTATATATATATATATATATATATATATATATATATATATATAAAGTAGCGGTTCAAGTATTAGGTCCCCATAAAGTATTAATTATAAAACCTGTTAAGGAATCCGATATACACACAATTTAGACAAATCCTTTTTGGAGAAAGAAACCTCAAATTCGTAACTGTAAAGTTTTTTTTTTTTTTTAAATAATAAAATTGAGAAACATTTAAATTTAATACATTCTTTATAGAGAAATTACCATAAACTGAAGGCATTTAAATCTATTTTATGGCGACATTGCTCACCTTAAAAGAATCGTTCAAGTATAGAAAAAATTAGTTGGTTTTCGATCATAAAAGTACATAAAGAGCGTCTTTCAATGAAATCCAAGACAAACTTCTTTACAGTTTGAGTGTTTTTTGGATTAACGTAAAATGATTCAGTATCAATGTACAGTAATGGCGGTGGTCTGTGAAACAGTAAAATATATGTATAATGTTTGGGTGGGTGGGTGGGTGGGTGTGGTGTGTGTTTGTGTGTGTGCACGCACAGCGACCAACGTTCTGAACATTTATTTCATGTCTTCTTCCTACACGTTTCGGCACTTTACCCCGTTATCAGTGATCATTAATCTATACAATTCTTTATCTTAAATTTAAATTTGCTATTATTAATGACAGTGTGATATATATATATATATATTATATATTATATTATGAACATTATTTTTATGCGCCTCGGTGGTGTAGTGGTTAGCGTCGCTGACTACGAATCCATCGGCTCCGGGTTCGAGACCCGGTAACTGCAGCTGGCGCGTAGCAAAACCCAGCTGTTCATCCTTCCACACAATAAAGAAAGTGGTTGGTAGATAAATGGGTACCCTGGGTGGCCTAGACGCTGGGCTGCTGGTGGGGCGTGGTTCGGATTCCACGTTAAACTGTAGGTCTAAGGGGGAGTGAAAAGATTGACCTTCGTCAGAATGAACAATTCGGGCGGAAGCTTTACGAAAGATATATATATACACACTCGTATATGGTACAGTATGATTGCGAAAATAGTGATTTCGTGACATCCTTAGTAAAATTGCTTCGCGATTGATTTTGCATACTGTTTCACTCAGGGACTTCAGGAAGTTAGGTTAGGTTAGGTGAAATTCTTAAGTATTTCAGTAATTTCCTGAAATCCTTGAGTGAAACAGTAAGTACGCGAAATTACTAAAATTTCAAGGATGTCCTGAAATCACTCGTTTCACAATCTCACTGTAACATATACAGGGTGTCCGAGAATTATCTGTACAATTTTTGGCTGTTATTAAAAGTCAACCATGAAGTGTAGAAATTCCAGTGTTGTCCCATTTTACAGAAAATCTCATTAAGTTTTTTCTGATACACGTTTTGACAAGTTTTTTAGAAATGTACGCGGGTGACAGACATTGATGATTTAAAAGCAAGATCACAGCTGCTATTGAGCGAATTGATGTGGATATGCTGCAGCGTACATGGCAACATTTGGAGTATCGATTGGATGTTTTGAGAATCACTAATGGTGCACATATCGAATGTTGTAACAACGTTACTTTAATAAAAGAAACTTTTGAAATACAGATTCTAAATAATCTTGTTTAAGAATTTTACGTGTGTTATCAAGAATTTTATTAAAAGGAAATTGTACAGATAATGTTCGGACACACTGGAATTTCTAAAAAACTTGTCAAAACTTGGTATCAGAAAAAACTTAATGAGATTCTCTGTAAAATGGGACAACACTGGAATTTCTACACTTCATGGTTGACTTTTAATAACAGCCAAAAATTGTACAGATAATTCTCGGACACCCTGTATATTAAAATGAGCTTCATGAATACGTACAGAATGACTACACTTTAATTCATTGTTCCTTATTGTAACGAATGACCAACGACAAAAGGAAGTTATTCTCGTGAATACCGTAATCGACATAAGAGTGAATTCATTGCCATTTTGTTATTATTTGTTATTTTAATTTATATACGGTGGTCAGCAATCGATTCAAACGCCGGCCGTATCGTGGGTGGTAGAAATAGTGACGGGCAGAGAAGCCACTGCCGCGTACGGTATTTCCTTATGTAATTTATTAAATGATACGTAAATTGTAAAGTGAAAAACGTAGATTAGGTCTTAATATAGGAAATAATTAAAATTCCAATACGACAATAGTTTTCAGGTACTGGAGACATAACTCGGAACGAAATATTTAACCCATTTTCATCCTAAACTAACAAATAATTAACCAAAAAATAAAATTATTTTCTAAAGTTTTTAAATTGAAAAAAAAAGTTCATAAATTAAAAGAAGAAAATAATTTTGTTAATTCTAAAAAGCCATTTTTCTATATTTTTTTTTAATGTGACAAACGGCGGTTGTTCGCGGGCCAGATCAGGCCCGGTGCCACCATTTGCCGACCAGCGCAATGAT